>VDFB02058242.1:740272229-740683787 GCA_007258455.2 Sequoia sempervirens | reverse complement strand
CTTAAGATGTATGAAAATATAACATTTCATAATACTTCAAACTCAAATCAAACCATTGACCATCCTCCTTAAATCAGAAATTTAGGCAGTGTGGCGATAACTGAAGACCTCAACCATCCATTCAAGATATATGATAAAAGTTCATCCAGGAAATACTCAGAACAGTCCCAGATAATGAAATGGTTGTTGTGCAAGTAGGACACCTCCTCAACCAGAAAGTAGGAGACCCAAGCTAGAGAAGCAAAGCAACAACTAAACCAAAACCCAAAGCAAACCTAAACTATCCAAAGCAAACTAATTCTAAAGCAATCTATCCTAACTATGTACAAAAGACTCATAACAACTCATCATTAGACAAGGTGAACTGAGACCCACCCCCATATGGTTCATCAATGCATGGACAAGTAACAAGGTAATGGTAACAGTCCTCAAAAATGCAAATTTATCTTTATACTCAGCAAAATAAACCTCAAAAAGGTAGCATTCAAATTCAACCTCATAATCAGGAACAATCAATAATTGAGGCAATTCATTGAAACCATGATCAGTCCATATGCAAGTTGTCTTCGCTAAATTACCATAATCAAATTGATAAGTTTCATAATTGTTTGCAAGGAAAGAAACAACCTGATTTTGTACTGTTGTAAACTGAATGTGGTATCCAGCATCCTGCACTTGTAAAATGCTAATATCTATGTTATCAGGAGGTCTCCACTGAAGATGAAATATCCCTCTCCCACTTGTGACATGCAAAACAGGGTTAGAATCCTTAATGAACAACTCAGGGTGAAGATCAAATTGAACAGGTTCAAAATTATAAACATGGAACTTTTCACCTATTTGCATTCCATCATGAGGTATCAATGACGAATGTGCAGAAGTATTGTCCTATACAACAAATTTCTCAATAGGGTATTCAGTAGAAGGCATCGTAGATTCATCTTTAAACAAATTTTCTCCTACAACAGTGTGATCTAGTTCATCAATGATGGCTACAACATTACTTTCTCTAACATCTTTCAAGTTTTCCTGCATATCAATATGAACCACATTAGCTATCTCACCATTGATGCATAAAGTTTGTAAATTTTCAGTGCTTAATTCAACAATAGATAGAGGAAAAGAAGAATTTGATAAATGAGAGAACTCCTTGAATTCTTCCTCTATTGGCATTGGCTCTGGTTCTAGATTGCAATTGTAACCCTCAGGAAAAGAAGCTTCTTTACCCAAAATATTAGATCCCACAATTTGCTCTAGGGGACATTCATTAGCAAGCTATTGAGGCTCCTCAATCAAAAGCTCAACCTCCTCCAAGACTGCCTCAGCATTAACTACCATGACCTTCTCTGATCCAATGCTAGTTGACTCTTCTACTAGATGTTCACCAGTAGCTTGTTGAAATTCTTTCATTGGAGGAAGCCTACTCTTTGTAATTTGATGTATATCCTCTTTATGATCCGACAACCATACTTGCTCTTGTACCTCCTCTGTTGATTCTACCAAAGCTTCAACACTACCAGATTTATGGATAGGCATATCATGTAACATGAGGATTTCCTCAGTCTCCCATCCTTGAGGGTCAACTGCTAGTACATAATTTCCCAAGCTTGTTTTAGACAAGAATACCTCCTTAAAAGTATTTGTATCAACATGGCCTGAAGTACCCTTTTGTTCAGAAAGCATATCCTTTTCAAGAGACCCTAGTACTACATCCCTAATGGTAGGATCCCTTAACAACTCATGAGCAAAGAGGTTGACTTTGACTTTCTTGAGTTCTACCACACACTCTTCTATTTTCTTTGTAGTCATGGTAGAATAGTTGTCCTCAGAGCTAACTATCAATTCATCCCTGTTACTTTCAATGCTTCCTCCTTTATTAGCATCAGACTGTCCCCCATTTATGAAATATTGAGTAGACACATGATGGAATGCTTGAACCTCTTCAATTGTATACTCTTCTTCATCTAGTGGACCATTATCATTCTCCTCGTTACTTCCAAAACGTTGAGCTATAGATCCTTCACTATATTCATACCATGTTTCAACTCTCTTATCCTATTCTTCTTCTGGTTCATTCCCTTCACTTCTTGGAAATGGGACATGATTCACCACCATGACTGATATGTCATAAGGATTAGATGGTACTATCTCCAGCCCACTCAAACTATTGCTAGCATGTTGAACCTTTGGCTAGAAAATGGACACATCAACCTGGAATTCTTGACAATCTGACTTAGAATGTTGATTAGTATTATGAAGCCTAGACCATCCTGAAAGAGTTGTTTTTGCCAAATAAACTTCACTAGGTTTCTCCTGATTGTTTGGCTGATCCAGAGAGTTTAAGGCTCTTCCATTATTAGGAGGTGGTGGCTGCCTTCCATGATCTCTATCAAGATGTTGTTCTCTTTCAAAGTTCTACCCATGAGCTTGCATCATATCCCTGTAGCTTTGATCATAGTTGGATTGAATCCCCCTTTAGGCTTCCTGGGATTGACTATTCTGGTGCCTTAGGTAGGTGAATTCGGTGTTTAGCTTCTCAACTAGCTCTATGAGTGCATCCAGCCTCTCCTTGTCTACACTATTTGATGGAGGAACAATACCAGCTGAATTCTGCATATAAAAATTATGTGACCCATGGTTCAAGGGTTGATTAAATATCTTAGAGCTCTACAAATAACTAGGTATATTAGCTAGCTAATGAAAGAATGCAGGTTGGTTTATATTTGGATGGTAATTTGGCATGGGTGCAGCCTGACAGGGATGACCTGGGTGTGAAACCAAGGGTGATTGAGGGATTGAACTCATCATAGGTGTTTGGTTTGCCAAGGGTCCAGACAAGTGCTATCTCAAATATGTACTCACTTTAACAGCCACATCATAAGCTTCAAATAGGCTACCAGGAGGGTTTGCTTTCCATTTGATGAAAGTAGATGTTAAACTATCCAAAGCCTCATAGTAAACCTCCTTGGCAGAGGCATCGTCTACAGCATAAGGGGGTTACAGCCTAGCATAATCCCTATGAAATCTATTATTGAAATCCACTATTGGTTCATTTTCCTCCCTTTTGATTCTAGTAAACTATAGAAGTAACTCATTAGCACTGATTGGGATTTGAAATTTCTATAAAATGCAGTCTCTAGTTGAAGCCAAGTAGTGATAGACCTAGCAAGAAGATGGTTATACCAAAAAAATGCCTCATCCCCAAGGCAATATGGGAAAATTCTGCATGCAACATCCTCGTGATTAATTCCCCTATCCTTAAGGGTAGTCTTAAAAATCCTAATATGCTCCTCCGTAGTCCTTTTGGGATCATTAATGTGAAACTGGGAGCAGAAAAGCTCAGGGTTCTTAGGCATAGGATTGTATTTTTTGAAAGATAAGGGGGATGGGTTGTTCGCCAGGAAAGCCATTGATGGAGGTAGAGGTGGTAGAGGTTGATTTATGACTAGTTGAGGCTGTCGAATGGGGATGACATCATAATCAAATGAAGATGGACTTGATGAAGATGGGGATGATGGGGATGATGGAAGTGGTCAGCTTGATGATGATTCTTCCTTTCTGTTGGTCCTTCTTGACCTAGTAGGGCAATTCTTGAAAATCCTCTTCTCTGGAGTAGATACGGTTCTTCTTCTAAATCTTTAGGGAGAGATGGCATTCAAAAGCTGATCCGGCATGATGAGGCCCTCCTTCTAAAGCCAATACTGTTGATGATGTTTTCTGCATAGCAACAACTCAGACATAATATGAAATCCTATCTCTCTTGAAAGGTAAATCTCTATCAGCAAGCCTCAAGAGATAACCCCAAGGTCTCTAACGTCAGGTCTTGACAATGCATAAACAACTAAGTGATAAATGTGAAAATGCTAGTAATCACAAAGGGACCTTACTACAGAAAATCTTGAATATTTGTTTGTCAAAATCTAGCAATGTAATGATACTTCAATCCTAAAATCTAATCAAAATAATAAGAAATAACAAAAGGTTAGGGTTTCAAAGAGATATCTAAATATAACTACTCCTAAGATTAACAATGCAAATGATGAAATACTTGAAGTGGACCAATCCCTCATAAACTAATTCCTGCTTGACCAAGATAAATCTGCAATCTCACATAAATAGTGCAATCTTCTAAGGTATTAAGATTTTCAGATCATGAACATTCATCCAATACAACCCAATTGCAATTGAAATGGATAAACTTCACAATTAAACTAAGCACAATAAATATAAGGTTCAAGCTAACTTTGCAAAGCAAATAACAATCAACTAGCTGCAAAAAGTATGGACTAGGGATTGCTGCAACACTTCAGACAGCAAATCATGAACACCATTGAATCAAATCTAAATCTAAATCTAATAACATTGAGCAATTTGAAAGATTGAATCATAAGAACCATGCAAGATGATTCAACACAAAAGAGATCACTGAAAAATCACAATGCCCTTCAATTGTATTGAATCATCCAATTTCAGCAACAATTCTAATGTTCTGTTACAACACTTGCTCAAAAATTGACTAACTTCTAACCCTAATTCTTACTTTACTACCCTAATTGCTTCCAAGAACTATCTTCAATGACTTCTCCTAATAATCCCCCTTTACAAATGAGGTGAAATGCCATATTTATAGAAAACCCCAGAACATGTCAGCCCAAGATAGATTTTACAATAATAAAATAGCCTAGACAGGTTGGCCAAAAGAAATTTGAAATAAGATAAGATATGCATTAAATGCATGGGACTCATCCAGGTCGGCCTGAGATTTAAAATGTAACTTGATCCAATGCATGTGAAGCATAATTCCCAATGCAATTGATCATTAACTGGCCCCTTCATCCCTGTCTTAATTTATCTGGTATCTTGAGGAAAATACTCTCCAGGTTGACCACAGGTGAATTAATAAATTCCCTAAATCCGCCTTCAATCGAATTAAACCTAGCTTGCACACAGCAAAAACCAACATCAATAATATCCATCATCAATAATATATTCAAATAAATCCAAGAAAAAAAATTAAAATCCCACGAAAAATTGTTAATGCAAAATTTCTACACAGTTCGGGATTTTCACCCCTTCGCAGAATCCAAGCCAGAAGGGATTTTTGGGAAAATCCGGACCCGAGCCCAGTTCTAGCGAAACAATCAACAATGAAAAAATCGAAAATGAAGGAGCAATAGGTTTTGAGAAAATCCGAGAGGGCATAAATCTGCAAGCGAGGAAAAAGCTGCGGATTTTTGGAAACTTGCGCAAAGAGATAGGGAAATCCCGGAAATCGGCACGAGAAAATCCTAAAATTGAAGGAAAAACCCAAATTTCATGACCTTTCACACAATTTACTCAATTTGATTGAAAGATCACTAATTTAGGCTCAAAAGAAAAATCATTCATTAATACATCTAGACTTAAAATTCACTCAAGGGCAATTCGATCAGTATTGGCGATGGCTCCAAGGTCGAAACCCTAAATTTTAACCATGAATGCACAAAGCAAGCTTGAGACACAGAGATTCGAATTCCAAGAAAAACTAAAATGCCAAAAGCACCACAAAACCAAATGCCACAACTCAACAAGATGTAGCGATAAAGCATAATGGCAGAAAATCTCCCAAAGATCGACCAAATACAGCCCTCACAAAGAACATCAATGAAGCGAACTCGAAAAACTAAAACCAAAGGAAATCAAACGACAAGATAATGAAAATTGAAAAATCAGTAAACAAAATTTATGAAGATAAAGTCAATGATCAAAGCCGAGAAACCGCAGGTTGGATAAATCCGGATAGACGAAATCGAACAGTCTCCGCTTTCGGATATAAAATTCGGATTTTAAAGTATAACAGAATCGCTCCTCGTCGCTCGTCAGATCTTATCTCTTATTCTGAGTTCCATCAAAGTGACAATTTTTTTATATTTTTCAATATTTTTGTATTTTTTGGTTTTCAGCCAAGCTCTCTAATGTTATGTGTAGAATTTATGGAGATGCAAACTATTGATAGGTTCTATCAATTTTTCCTCGTTTGGAGTATCTAACTAGTAAGCACTAGAACCAAATGCAACAGTGATGATGTAAGGACCCAAGCAATTAGGCTCGAACTTGTTGGGTTTCTCATGGTCAAATTGATTCTTTGGGTTTTGCATCAAGACCAAGTCACCAATGTCAAACTTTCAGGCCATAACTCTCTTATTATAATTGTGGAAAAGGTGATTTTGATATGCTTATAAGTGATTCAAGGCATATTGTCTTTATTCTTCTAACAATTCCAACTCATGCAACTGAGACTGTCGGTATTCTTCGCCATCAATCAATCCATTAATGGAGACTCTAAGAGGGGGGATTTCAACCTAGATGGGTAGGATAGCTTTAGATCCAAAGACCAAGGTCAATGGAGTGGCTCCAGTAGGCATGCGGATGCTAGTGCGGTAGGCCCACAAAGTGATATTAAGTTATAGATGCTAGTCACAACCAACGTCATTGATAGTCTTCTTAAGAGTAATGATAATTGTCTTATTGGATGCCTCAACTTGATCATTACCTTGCAAGTAATAGGGCATGGAGAAATGGTGTTGAATGTGGAAGCATTCACAAAGCTCATAGACATCTTGATTTTTGAAAGGATGACCGTTGTCTGTGATGATGGATTGTGGAACACCATAGTGGCAGATGATGTAATTAAGGATGAAATTGGAAATCTTCTTACCGGTTATGTAAGTGAGAGGAATGGCTTCTATCCATTTGGTGAAATATTTGGTGGTAGTGATAATGAACTTGTGGCCATTGGATGAGGTTGGATAATTTTACCCACAAGGTTGAGTCCCCATTGTACAAAAGGCCAGGAAGAAATGATTGGATGAAGTTCTTGTGTGAGTGCATGAATTAGATCACTGTGTACTTGACATTGATGACATGTTCTCACAAACTGAAGGGCATTCTTTTCCATTGTCGGCTAGTAATACCCAAGTCTCATAACTTTCTTAGTTAAGGTTGGGCCACTTGAATGAGATCTACATATACCCTCATGTACCTCACATAAGGTTGTTCTTGCTTCATCAATTTCAAGACATCGAAGAAGGGTATTGTCAAAGTTGTGTCAATATAAGGTGTCATTGATGATGGCATAACAGGTGGATTTGCAGATAAAGGGTTTACATTGGTTATTGGAAAGGTTCAGTAGGAGGTTATGGGACTAGAGGTAATCATATATGTCTTGATACTAGGGTGAGTTGGGACCAACGAGCTCACAAACCATTTCTGACTCAGGAATATCATAAATGGGAACCAATAGTTGTTCCACTAAGAACTCAAATTATGGCACGTTGTTGGGAATGTCTAAGAGAGATCCAATAATATCCATTGCATTTTCTTCCCTAGAAACCTACTCAAAAGTGATCATGTGGAAATATGACAAAAAGCTATCAACCATGTGTTTGTAGGGCATCAAATTTTCATCCTTGGTGTCATATTCATCATTGAATTGGTTGATAACCAACTGAGAATATCCAAAGACTAGGAGTGTTTTGATTTTCCATTTGATTACCATTCAGAGTCATGTGATGAGTGCCTCGTATTCAGCATCATTGTTAGTGTAGGGAAAGGTGATTTGGAATGACTTAGGAATAGAATCCCCTTGTGTTGTTATGAACAATATACCTGCTCCTGAGCCATGACCCATATGGGACCCATCAAAGTAGAGCTTCCAAGGTGATTTAGGGTCTACATGAAAGATAGATTTGTCTAAGAAGCTGGCTACCAAAGGATGATCACCTTATATGGGTGCATTAGTGAGTTTATCGACTATCACCTATCCTTTTATAGTTTTGTGCTCCATGTACTGTATGTCATATTCACTCAATATCATAACCCATTTTTCCAACCGACCTATTAACATTGCCTGATTGAGGAGATACTTCAATGGATCAATCTTTGCCACTAATTTTGTCTTATGTTTCAACATGTAATGTCTTAGCTTCTAAGTGGTGAAGACAAATGCTAGACAAGTGCATTCAATGGGTGTGTATTTGAGTTCATATATGACCAATGTGTGATTAATGTAATATATGGCTCTTTATTTTTCATCATGGTCATTATGTGCAAGAAATGCCCCCAGTGCTAAAGTGGTTACTGAAATGTATAGGATCAGGGGTTTTCCCTCAATGGGTGGCATTAGGATAAGTGGTGTCAGTAGATAGTCTTTGATCTATTGGAAGGCCACTTGACACTTGTCAGTCCACACAAATGGGATGCCTTTGCACAACAGGTATTGGAAAGCTTGGAATTTTTCTACTAACTATGCAATGAAGTGTCAGACGAACTATAGTCTACCTTGCGATTTTCTCAGTTCATTGATCCCTTTTAGGAGAGGCATGTCCAAGATTGCTTTCACTTTAGCGGGGTCCACTTCAATACCTTGGCAAGAAACTATGTATCAAAAAATTTCCCCTGAAGTCACCCTGAAAACACACTTCTTAGGGTTCAAATGGACATTGTACTCTTCCAGCCTTTTAAAGATTTTATCCAACACCTTTATATGATTGTTGTGTGTCAAATACTTTTGCAAGAGGTCATCAATGTAGTCTTCCATTAGCATGTGCATAAGGTCATGAAATATTGTGATCATGGCTTGTTCATACGTGGCACCTGCATTCTTTCAGCTAAAAGGCATAACATTCTAGCAATATGTACCCCAGGGACAAGTAAAGGATATTTTGTGTCGATCTTCTAGGGCAATGTGAATTTGATTATATCTTGAGAAACCATCCATGAGGGACAACATCCCGTATCCTTCTATAAGATCCAAAATGATGTCTATGTTTGGAAGTGGAAAATCATCCTTCAAGCATTCCTTGTTCAGATCATAGAAGTCTGTACAAATGCATATTTGACCATTTGGCTTAGTGATAGGTATGAGGTTTGAAATCCAATCAACATAATCTATTGATTTTATGAACCCTCCATCTAGTAACTTTTTGAGTTCAACTTTGACTAGCAAGGCAATTTATGAATACATATTTCATAGCTTTTATTTGACTAGTTTGGTGTTTGGCAACAATGACAAATGATGTAAAACTAGTGTTGGATCTAATATAGGCATATCGACATAGGACCATGCAACATTGATCTTGCATTATGAGAAGAACTTTTGAAACTCAGGACTTTCCTCTTCTGTCAATGAGGTTGCAAAGAGAATCATCTTGGGATCTTCAGGTGTGGCTATATTGTCTTCTATGGTGTCCTCAATGAGCATTGCCAATTTTTCCTGTGTAAGGGGAAGTAAGTTTGATCCTCCATCCTTGGGAACCTCATATAGTTTTTCACCCTTGAATACATCCTTTCTTTTAACTTTTGTATCGCCAG
This sequence comes from Sequoia sempervirens, assembly GCA_007258455.2. Lineage (NCBI taxonomy): Eukaryota > Viridiplantae > Streptophyta > Pinopsida > Cupressales > Cupressaceae > Sequoia > Sequoia sempervirens. The sequence continues at coordinate 740,674,436 of VDFB02058242.1, read as the reverse complement.
AAGGTGCCTTGCGGTTTTCACCTAAAGATGTGTCTTTTTTTGTTTTATTTTTGTTATTATTTTTGTGACTAGAGGATTGCATAGTCTCCCAAAACTATGTTGTCGAATCTAGATCTATAGTGAATCCAACTTTATTGTCCCCAATCAGTATTCCTTCACAAAGTCCCATGAATTTTGCAATAGCTTCGTCATTCTAAAAAAGTCCATAGTGGGCAGGCCTTGTTGATCCCAGTTAATGAGTTGTGGATATATAAGGGAGATACCATCATCAGTGTTGGTGAAAGGTGGGGATGATGCTGAAAGCATGCAGACTGAGGCTAAAAGGGTAAAGACAAAATTTTCCTCAAAGTCCCAGGTGGATTCCATCCAGTCATCATCTTTGTTAGACTCAAGAAAATTGGACTCGTGGTCATAATAGGGGGCAAATGAGTGGGAATCAAGGTCAATATAAGGGATAAATGCATTAGAATCATGGTCAATAGGGTCAGGTGATGGCTTAGGTTTGTCATTAGAAATATTCTATGGTGGACCAATCTTAAACATTTTTTCTAAATATTTCATCAAAGGAAGGCTCACCAAGTTCTTGAAACATTTTGTCAAGGTCATAGTCACTTCGGTATCTTTGAGAACCAAATTCACACTTGTGCGAGTCAGTTTTGGTAAGGGAATCTTTGATTGTCTCGACACTTTTGGAAACATTCATGCTCTCACCTGAAAGTACATGGGTATGTAGATCGTTAGTTTCTATTAGCTCAAACCCTAACCCCAAATACTTTGGTCTTCAAGAAGGCATTATGGGATTTCTCCTTCCCATCTTGGTTTTACTAAGGCCACTAGTTCCATTATAGCCTTTTACCTTGATCATCTAATAGACTTTTCCAGACTGTTGTACTAGTAGCGTAGGTAGGTCTTCCATGTCTTTGTAAATCCAAGATGATATATCTTCAATATCATCTTTATTCAGTTCTCCCCATTTGGTGAAAGTCATTTTAGGAAGAACTTTAAAAATATCTTTGGGCTCCAGTCTAAAACAAGGCCTACCATAAGATTTTGGAGACTTGGGTATTTTAGTGATACAATAGGAAGTGTTCAACTTGTACTCGCCGCAACCTTTGTCCTGGATCTTGATGTTAGGGTTGACACTTGGGATGATGGTAAGAGATGATATGGTGGAGATTGAAGGAGTGGATGTGGATGGTTTGGCAAGTGTAGATGGATTGATGTATTTGGAAGAGGTGGACATTGAAGCTTCACGATTAATTGTCACTTGGTGTTTAGAAATGCCTCTTAAATTGGTGCAATACTGGAAGGTATGAAGATCTCTAGATATGGTAATTTTAGTGCCATCGAAAGGAAACTTCAAACATTGGTGGTAAGTGGATGGTATAGCCTTTAAGGCATGGATCCAAGGTCGACCAAGTAAGATGTTATAAGGTAATTCAAGATCTAGGACCTAACATGTTGTATTAACAATTACCGACCCCACATGAATAGGAAGTGTGATAATGCCCCTAGAAGAGTGTTCCTCATCATCATATGCCTTTATGACAATGTTTTTGGTTGCATCCACACATGCATCAAAGAATCCTAATGCTTTGACTAGTTTTAGGGAGCATATATTCAATCTTGCTGCGCCATCTACTAAGACTTGTCTAACCTTGTGTTTATGGATGAAGACTTCAATATGTAATGCATCATTGTGAGATGGTTTAGGTGAGGAAATATCTTGGTCCGAGAAGGTGACATGATGGGGAGTAGTCAAGTATCCAACCATGGATTTGAAGTGGTTGAAATCAATGTCAGTAGGTATGGAAGACTCCTATAAGACCTTATCAAGTATGGCTTTGTGTGTAGGTGAGATGCGCAGTAGTTTGAGAATGGAGATTTGAGCAGGCATTTTACCCAATTGGTCAATAAGATTGAATTTTCCTTTGGGTTGTGACTATTTGGTAGAGGGACCGGGTATTATGATCTTTAACTATCTAGTAGGAGGACTAGCTATTGTGACCTTACCTTGTCAAGTGGTGACATTACACTTCGGAGTATTCTTGATGGCGATGGTATTAATGTGTTCATCAGCAACTCAGAGGTGATTAATTATGGGTCCACTGGAATAGTCAAAGGCAATGTGATTGTAATTAGCTCTATTATTAGTCTTTGGACCTAATGTAGAGGGGTTACTTGAACTGTGATCTTGTAGTAGGTTTTTATGAATGGTATGGTTTGAGTTTGAAGAAAATTGTTGACCGTCTATTTCAGTAGCATGAATTTCAATAAGGTCCTATATGAGATTTCTCAATTGTATATAGGAAGAAGTTTTATGCCATTTTACTAGATGATAATCATAGAAGGCATTATCATCCCACCATGATGGTTTGAAATACCTTGGGTTGTATGGTTTAGGGTCTTGCAATGTTATGACATTGTTTTGGATGAGCTTCTTGAGGACAACTTCAATTGGTTCACCCAATGGGGTGTACGTGCATCTTTTTGGAAATTGTCAAGTTTGATGTGGTTTCCCTTGGTCTTGATTATTCTAGATGGTGTTTGTGATGGGTGCTTGTGTGGTCAAAGGAGTGTTTTGGGGTTGAGTTCCTCTAAGTGTGATTGCAGGACCTGTCGCTTTTACTGCTTTAGCATCAACAATGCCATCATTGGTGATATGTTTTTTCTTGACCCAAAATTTGTTTTTATCATTAGATGGGTTTGGGTTTGTGTTCTTGTTGGCATATTTGAGTTCTCCTTTTGCAATAAGAGCTTTTTTGAGTTGAACTCCTTTTTCTACAAGGTCTGTGAAAGTGGTGCAATAATGGACTTGTAAATTGTATCTCAATGGGCCAACAAGGTTTTGAACAAACATGTTTACTTTATCCTTTTCTAGTATTTCAACAGGACATCAACTTGCTAGACCCACCATCTTTGGAAAAATGGAATGAATGTTTTTCCAGTGTCCTCTTGAGTAGTCTTACATAAAGTGGCAATGGTAATGTCAGTGTCAATGTTATAGGCATAATTTTCTACAAATTTATTAGCAAGTTCATCTCGTGAGTTTATCCCTTTGGGAAAGAGAGAAAACCAATCAAGTGCAAGACTTGCGAGACTTCTAGGGAAGAGTCTCATCAGATAGGTATATTCATATGCAACGTCCATGCAATTGGTTGTAAATTCTCTTATATGTTCAAGGGGATTCATCTTTCCTTTGTATTTGGAGAAGTTGGGTACCACATATCCTAGAGGGAATGGTGGCATATGTAAGCTCATGTCAAATGGGTATGGACATAATTCATAGGATGTGTGGGTCTTCTTGTTGGACAATTGCATGTTCTCCACTTGTTTTTGCAAGGTAGCAAGTTGAGCCATGAGTGCATTTACTATAGGGTTGTTTGTGGTGTCACACATGTTGGTAATGGGTATCCCATGAGTTCCCATTTGTTGTGATGGTATGTTTTTATTTGGAATATATTGTTGTGAAACATATGGCACATTTGAAATTTGTTGGTATTGGGAATTTTGAATGGTAATGTGTTGTTGTGTATGGATGTGGGATGTGTATGTGGGAATGTGTGTTCCAATAGTGTTAGCTTGTATCTGTGGAATTTGTTGCCCTTAAATGTTTTGATGACCAAATGGAGTCATGTGTTGTGTTACTTGGTTTCCTTGTCCAAATTGGTAAATGTGGCCATGTGGGATATTTGTATTTTTCCTTTGGGGAACATTAGTGTTGGTATTGACTTGTGATGAGATATTGACATTTGGTTGAGGTCCTTGAATAGTAATTCATCTTTTTTTTTCTCCCAAAGGTGTTTGATGAGATTTTTCCCATAGCATTGGTTGAGGACCCAAGTAAAAGATTTGAAAATGACATTCCCATACCATTAGATGAAGATCCAAATAAAAGGTTTGATGAATTTTTCCCCATAGTACTGGATGAGGACCCAAATGTAGCCCCAATAGTTTGTGATGGAGTTATTGATATTTGTTGGATTGATTATGATATGGTGTGTGCTATGGTTGATGTTCCCACAATGGATGTTGTGTTGATCGTGTTAGATGTGTCTTGAGTGGAGGTGCCAATGGAGGTAGCATTGATGGTGTTTGTTTCATTTTGTGTTGTGGCACCAATGGAGGTATTATGTTGAGGTGTCGAAAGAGGTTGGCTAGTCTGTGTACCATGGTCTAGAGATGTTGCTTTCAAGGTATTAATATTTAATCCTCATGGAAATTTAGCCCCTTGGTGTAGAAGCATGGATAAATATCGCTTTGAATCTTGTAAGAGTAATTCTTCTACAAAGGAAGCCACTTCAGGGTTTTGGGCAGTAGCTTCTACATCTTCCATGAACACTTGTCCATTTTCATCTCTTTGTATAAATTGTTCAAAGGGGTTGTGTGAGGGTTGATGAAAGATGTCCCCATATCTGTGTTTAAGTTCATGTCATTAGGAAAGTTGTAAAGGTTGTTGCCTTGTCCAAAAGGGTCCATTTGTCTTCTCTTTCTTTGTAGCCTAGTCTTAACCATATAAGATTTTCTCAAATGAGGGAGGATGAAAGATAACCAAATCTATTTATGGAAATGATATGACACTATGTTTTTTTTTGGATTTTTGAAATAAGGAATGATAATGTTGTCTAAAAGGGATGTCAAATGCCAAGTGATAATGAGGACTAAAAATGAATGAAGGAAGACTAAATTTTTTTAAGGTATGACAATGCAAATGCAAGGTATAAGGAAACTCTAAGGTGAAATCAATTTTGGTAGACTTTTATGAAAGGTTTACTAACCATTCAATTTTTGGTCAATGTCTCAATTTTGATTGTCAAAGGACTGTTTGTGGGCCTAAGTGAAATGACAAGTTGGAAAAGTGAGGTTTCCTAACTAGACTTATGAGCTAGAAATATCTCACAAAAGGACAAAGACTAAAGGATTAATTTTGACTTAGTCCAATGACAATCTACTTTTGAGGAAAAAGGTTTCACAAAGTATGCCAAGTTTTCCTATTCTAAATTTTGTAAAAATGAGGACCCAAGAGTTTTTCTATGCTGGAAGATGAGGGTGGATCCTAAGATGCAACTAAAAATTTGCAAAGTTGGACCTATGGTAAAAACTAAATGCAAGCTAAAAGATGCAAAAATGGATGATTTGAGAAAATCTTCTTCTGGATTTTGAACAAAGACCACTAGGAAAAGATGTTTAGCAATAGATTGAAAATTCTTGGTCTCAGATTTGGACAGTGATAATGATTTTTCTAAATGACAGGAAAATGTGTTGTTTCAGGTAGCAAATGTGTTGTAGAGTCTCAAATGTGTTGCAGTTTCAGTAGATGTGTTGTTCAAGACCACATATGTGGTTCATAAGGTCAATTGCATTGATTTGTGAAGAAAATGCATTGTAGAGTAGTCAAATGCATTTTTCTATTTATAAAATGTAGTTTAGTAGGCCAAATGCATTGCACTGAGTCTCGGATGCATTACAGTTTGGATAAAGTCTAGTTTCCTTGCAATTTTGGCAAATTTTTGAAATTGTTTTAGTTTGACTGTGGTTTTCCAGATTTGTGAAGGATGTTTTATGTGTTCATTGATTCAAAAAAAACTTGAAAAACACATGATTTTGTCTTGAAGTGTGGAAACAAGCACAACACTATGGATGGCAAGGGCTATATTCATTGAATTCCCACTTGGATTTCTCGAGCCATGCGTATTCTTAGAGAATGACTTAGAAGCTTGGCCACACTAGCTCCCCTCCACAACACTCACTTCTCTGGGTCAACAAAGCTTTGAGTTCTCATGACTCTCCCATGACAAACTCTTCATCTCTATTAAGAATTGTGAGAATGTGGGATGGCTTTACAACAACTGTTGCTACACTAGTGAATTATAGAAAGGATTTTGGAAACTACACAAGTGGGTTTTTGTGAATACTCGAGGACATGGCACCTCACAAGCGTCCAACAAGCCACTTAAGGCTTTAATCACTCTACTAGGGGATCTTATACCTTTAAAAGAAAAGGTAGGTACCCATTTTTGAATGACACTGCACAACTAAGGCCTACATACCATGAAGACTTGACGGTTTAGTCTTATCCTTTTATAAACCAGTCTGAGCGAAAAACTGGTTGGAGTCGTTCCCTCTTTTGAGGTAATCCCCTCTAAGTTTAAACAAAAGTGAATTTAAAACTTTGTTTTTGGTCATCCAAGATCATACTAAGGTGAAAGCAGATTGCATACAAAAGCTTTCAACCCACACTCACAAGATTGTTCATTTTAATTCCCAAATCAAAATATGTGGGTGGCAAAGCAATAACCCCTAAGTGTTTTTTTTTCTTAGGATCGCGACAAGGCACACGAGAATTGTATACACACTAAGAATTTATCACTACACCACAAGACACATCAAACACTCATTCATTTTAACCCAAGCTTATTATGAGACAAGCAAAGTTCTTTTTTAGCCAATGCTATGAGAATGCAAGTTTTGTTCATTTTAAACCATGAAGTGTGAATGCAAGTTGTAGTTGAGATTTTTTGTTTGTTTGTTGCTTTAGGATTGAAAAAGATTTATAAAATCATCAACAAACAATGGTTAGTACCTCCTTCCAACTTGCCACATGCTGCCAACAACAGATTAGTGACCCAAAAAGCACTAACCTAATGAAACTGAAAAGAGAAATCTAGAAAATACTATCAAAAACTAAAAGTATACCTACAACAGGAAATGTGTTGTTTGGGCCAGCAGATGCATTACAACAGGTCAAATGAATCATTTGGGATGTCAAATGTGGCTCATTACTGTAGATACATTTGCAAATGTAGATGTGTCTCGATGCATCAAATGTGGCTCAATAAATTGTGTTTGCAGCGTTTCATACCTATAACTACAAAAAATGATGAAAAACTATACGAAAATCAGCAAAAAAGTATTTTTCACATCAGGTTCACCACAAGTTAGCATAAAATAAAATGCATAAAACATACCCTAGCTAAACAATGAAGTACAATGGAGTAAAATAGCATAAAACAAAGGAAAAGCTTCACCAAAATGGTGCTTGCCCTCAAATTTTAATGAGCAACTATTGACCTATGACAAAGCCCTAAGCAAATACTGAAGGATTCTATTCAAAAGATGCAATGTACTCATAAATTTCAAGTATGAAGTATGCCAGCAAGAAGTCAAGAGGTATATGAAGTGACAAAATGAGGTTGAAATTGCCTTTTTATAGAAAAGTCAATTTTAAATGAATGGCCAGGATTATTAGTTGAGAAATGCCCTAAGATCAAAGGCTGAAATTAAATGTGACAACCAACAATTAGGGTTAGGGAAACATTAGGGTAAATTTTGAAATGAAGGGTTGAGATTTGATTTTAGAAATCAAATCAATGGACTAGAATGCATGTGATAAGGAGATATTGGGCACATAAAAAGAGGTTGCTGGAGAATCAAATAATAATTTAAAATTATTTTATTTTAAAGACTGAGTTGACCTTTTTAATTAAAAATTAATTTAATTCAAAAGTGGTGGGATCAAGTGACAGTAAATAATGATTTTAAATTATTTACTTAGTGGAAAAATAGAAAGTGGACAATTTTAAATAAATGATTTTATTTAAAATTAGAAAAAGCCAAGGTGGATAATAATTAAATAAATCAAAGAAATTTAAGGAATTATAAGAGGACATAAGGAATTAATGGCATATTTAAATAAATAAATAAATTTTATTTATTTAAATAAAGGAAGAAACAGTGGACAAATAACAACTAAATAAATTTAGGAATTTATTTAATTATAGAGAGACAAGAAATTAGCGACCATTTAAATAAAATAAATGTAATTTATTTATTTAAATAGTTAGGAGGAATAAAAGATGAATTAATTAAATAAATTAGAATTATTTAATTAATAGTTGAATTTGAACTATAGGACATAATTAAATATTTTAATTATGTTAAGAGGAAATACAAAGAAAATAAAGCTTGTAGGCCTAAGTCAATTTTATGTGTCTACAATAAGCATAATACAATATAATAAATATATGTATATACATCTAAAAATATTGCTAATACAGTTAAATGAATAGTATAAACTACTTTTACTCGAAGGTTAAACTTTCCCCATGAACGTGAATTTTAAATTTAATATCACGAGAACCTTACCCTTACCATTTGCAATGCTAACTTATTGATTATATGACTTTTCCTTTAATAATCTAACATATTTTGATACACAAATTCTAGTATATCTAATCGTCTCATTCATACTATAGTCCTATATTGATTATCAATCTTTACTTGCCAAAATTACCAATTGAAATATTATAAATATTGAGCAAACTCTTTAGTAACTATAAGTATTATAACTTATACCCATCATGACATTCCCCCCAACATTATTCACTTCTTTCTTTATATATATATATATATATATATATATATATATATATATATATATACACATACATACATACATACATACATACATACATACACCACAATAATTAAGATCTTAATCTATCTAACACCTCAAATAATAATCCCATAGTCAAATAGAAATAAGGAATATTAATCTCATGATTTTATCTAATTATCATAATTAGCTTCTTAAGTAAGATTATTTAGAGATATTAATCTCCCTTGCCACTAAATACAAGAATTCAACAAATAAATTCTCTAAGTAAATACCTCATTATATTTAATTCTCTTATTGCATATTTGTACCAATAAACTAACATGGAAAGATTCTTTTTCTTAGTTAAGCTTAGATGTTATTGAATTTACCATAAGGCATTCATGCGAACAAATTCAACAACATATTATCAAATTTTAAATCACATATCAAAAGAAATTTCTTACTATTTAATCATAATAAAATATTTATATATGTATTATTATTACGAAATGCAATGCATAAAATAAATTATCAGTTGTAGACATAATATATATCTTATTGAATTTTTAAATCATGTAAGCTACATTAGGGTGCATGCTGCAAGCAACAATGGCACAATAGTGAAGAGGGACATGGGCCGCTAGACAAAAGGCTCACAGGAAAAATGCCTATACTAACTACTTGGTAGGACGCCACAAAGATTTGGAAGCATAGATAGACATTAGAACTGTTTGGAGTGAAATGATGACATGCCATGGAACACAATGATTGTTGGTTAGGCATCCAATGCAATGCATACTACAATCATCAACTTATATAATCTAACTATTATTTGTCTATCCCATTACAGTATTGAATAAACAAACTCTAGGTTTTGGGTAAGGAAATTGGAAGAGACTCGAAAACCGCCGCTAGATTCAAACTGTTGCCCCATTTTGGTCACCATTCATAAGGAAAGATGATATCCTCTTCAGGATTGAAGACATTCATGGAATTTTATTTCACATCTCTTGGAAGAAAGAATAATTTTCAAGGAAGGATAACTGATTATCGATGTGATGAGCTCCCCAAACAAGATAAGGCTAAAAATAGATATAGAACCTATTCAATAAAGAGCAGCATAAACACAAATATAAAAGAACATAGGATATTTAATACCTATAGTGAAAGCACACAATTTGGATTTGTTGAAATGGCTTAAGAAACTTTCAAGCAAATGTAATTGGCAGATGTAAATGAGATGTCATCTTGAAATGTGATGATTGTCGAAAAAAATATTTTGGAAACGTGAAATGAGAAAGGACCATAACTAAAGAAGGGTCAAAGCATAGAGCTATGTCACCCTTTATAAAGGAAATGGCCAACACTAATCCAACTTTTAAACTTGAATCACTAAAAAGTGGCATATAGGTTTTGAATTTTGAAATAATGTAAACTAGTAAAATGTGTATTTTTTAGTATATTTTATGTTTGTATTTAAAAAAAAAAATTAAAAAATTATTTTAAACTAGTTTTTAATAAATTAACACTATAATTTAGTTGTTGATAAAATGCCAAAAAATGAAGTTACATGGGACATCAAGCTTTCCACTAAATTTTATTTTTTTCTTTAAAAATTTTTGTGTGTATTTATAACTTGAAACTTTAGTGCATGGTTTTTGCCAACAATTTTAGCTGAAAAAGTTGTGTAAGTATCTAACTTAGCTAGAATGAATATTAATAGATCATATGTTTGACCAAAATTGATTTTTACTTAGAAATACTTAAATTCAACTGTGCTGATAAGTTGACCCAAATTGTGACACAACTTTGTGCTTTTACCCAGAAAACAATATTTAGCCCTATGTGTGATATCCAAAGCATAATAGTACAAATATAGGTTTCCTACAGTCAAATTAGTTTCTCATCAAAAAGAAGAAAGAAATGTATTAATGTCTACAAATAGCTAAAGCAAGTCCTAAGTATGGGAAGGTGCCTCCGCTTCGATCTTATCATCCCAAAAGAATTAAAACAAGGAGTTAAAACTAATATCTTTGAACCTGTGAGAAGCAACTAGCTGAAAATATAATCCACCTTTAGGGGAAATCCCATATTCTAGCACTACCAATAAATCAATCGATAAACAAAATCCTGCTAATGGATTGCAGACAAGATTCAAGGGGGGGAAAATAGATCAAAAGAGAAAGAAGAAGAAACAAAATTTTGGGATTTTATATATATGTTTAGTCCCGACCAACAACAGAGCATAGTAGGTAGTATCAAAAACATGTAACAATATAAATTTTTGAACGAAAAAGTAGGTATCAGGTTAGATCACCACATAACAACCCAACTACCTTGTCTTGCAAACACAAAAAGAACCAAATACCTGGGTACGCCCACATGTAAATATATTTTCATCAACTGGCAAGTACTGGACACAACTACTCCAACTTGGAAAGAAGAAATTGAAAAGAAATAGAAAAAGACCCACACCAACAGATTCATTCCTCCCCAATCTCCTCTTATTAGGGACAAGAAGAATAGTAACCACTTCTCTTTCATTTCCACCTGTTAAAGAGGACAGGTCACCCCCTTGACCACACAAAAATCATAATCCCTTATAGGAAATTTTCTCTCCTCCTTTTTCCCCCAAAAAAAAACCCCAAAAATATTCACGAAAGGAAAAATAAACAATCTCTTTTTTATGGGGATTTCCAACTAATTATCTTTTTATTTTCAATCAAAAACTTTCTATTAATTATCTCATAAACATATAAAAACCATTAGCTAAATTTAACTACCACTTTTCCTTCTAGTTTTTTTTTAATTCCTATTACTAAATACTTCATTGATTTTTCCCTTTTGTAACTCATGCATTTTAATTATCCTTGTTTTGTTATTGAATAATTCTATATTTCACAAATATGCACATATCTAAAAGATTTTTCACAAATATGCACATATCTATAGATTATAAATTTAATCTTTATAAGCATTTATTTCTTATATTACTATTTTTATTTTTTTATTTTATTTTATTTTAATATTACATTGCAAATTCATTTTATTATAAACTATAATCATTTATTTATGTATAAATATTTATATTTATTTAACAAAGGCATTTAACGATTTATTTTAATGCATAATCTAATCAAATGCATTTAATCCAATAATTCAAATCCAATAAACCAAATGCCAAAATAGATGCTTGACCACCAACCGGGATAAAAAGCAAAACTTCAAACAACACGAACTGACTACAAAACTGATAGGGTATCGACCTGGATACTCATCCTCTTTGAGGATGATGGCTAGGGTAGGGGACTAGGTGTTATCTCCAATCAATTGTTCCATTGGGTTTAAGGCACGCTCAGACCTACCAATTCAGGTGGAGTCGATTCCTAGTACCTACAATACACAACACGGTCATGCATATACATATACATATAAACAGTCACATCATGAAAGGGAATCACAATGTCGCAGGGTACTCACACATGAGTGATGTGACATTGTCCCTTTCACCTAAACACATTAGTAAGAACATCACCCCATGACCAATGATAAGAACAGTCACAAGATAACCACATAATAGTTCATAAATTCACACTATACAACATCAACTGCTTAACATCATTAGCACATACCTTAAATATCCCTATTATTTTACCTTCATCTCCAAGCTTCAAAGCCAAACTACCTACACATCCACAGTGAGAATGGAGGGGCACTACAATGTAGAGATAGGTCTTGCACTAGAGCATGCACAACAACCTCTTACAATGTAATTTAAATATGATAAATTATAAATTAAATTGAATTAAATCATTTTTCATCGTCTTACATCTAATTTCAACTTTGTTTCTCTTGTATGTAGATTGATTTAGAGCATATAAAGACATTTCCAGTGCACCGGAGAATGTAGAGAAGCCTCACATGGTAATTTAATTTTATGATAAATTATAAATTAAATTGTTATTAAATCATTTTGAATCTTCTTGCATCTGATTTCAACTTTCTTTCTCTTGTATAGAGTGATTCAGGTTGTCTAGGTAATGTGCATGGTGTGAAGATGTCTCTTGATTATAGAGATGACATGAGCTAGATTATTTCATGGGTTGTATTTGATTATTTCAGGGACTACATATATGTACAAGTTTTAGTATTTCAATATATGTTTTAGTAAATTTCATGGACTCAATATATTGTTTCATGGGCTTTATTAATTTTAATATTTTATGGTCTATTATTGTTAAATTGTAATTTACACATGTGCATTTATGCATTTCATGTGAAATTAATATGAAATTGATAGGACATTCAAATATTTGTACTTTAAAAAAGATTCATAGTCAAGAAATTAATATGACATTAATGTGAAATTAAATATATATATGAAATTAAAGTTGAAATTAATAGGAAATTTAAATATTTATACTTTACAAATTTAGTGATTCATAGTCAAAGCATTAACTTATTAAAGCAGTTCTAAGAAATTGCTTAAGGTGATCAAAGAATTTCTCAAAAAATTGCTTAAGGGGATCAAATACTTCAAAGTACATGTCTCATATTTAATCGTAATTGATATAATTAAGTATTAGTATTTAGGACTCATCATAACAATCACAAAAGTTATACAAAAATAATGTTAATGTTAATATAATTTGTGTCGTAATAGGATGTCTTAAGGGGTCCTAATAGGACTTCTTAAGGGGATCAAAGAATTCAAAGTACATGTCTCATGTTAGATCATAATTGATTTAATTAAGTATTATACTTTAGGATGACTCATCATAACAAATGATATAATTAAGTATAAATATTTAGGATATTGTTTAATACGATGTCTTAAGGGGATCAAATACTTCAAAGTACATGTCTCATATTTAATCACAATTGATAGAATTATGTATTAGAATTTAAGATGATTCATCATAACAATCACATTTTATACAAAAATAGTGTCAATGTTAATTTAATTTATGTTGTAATAGGATAGCTTAAGGGGATTAAAAAAATTCTCAAAATTTGGTGAATTTTCCTAAGGCAACCAAATTTAACAATAATATACACGATATTTAGTGATTATACAATCTAATTTAAAGTTTCAAAGTAGGAAAACATGCACATTTAATGAACAAAATATATAGAATATTGATTTTGATATATAAAAGTGTAGAGTATAATTGTGTATGTACATGTATACAAATTTATACAAAACATATATGCCAATTCAAAATAATGTTTACAAAATGTGGCTATGCAATCTCAAAAATTTTTGAAACTTGTGGGGAATGTAGGTCTTCACGCCACTTGATATCAAAATGATACAAGCAATATCAATATATCATCAAAACGTGTATTCTAATTTATATAAAAATATCTATATACAAAACTTGTACTTGTATTTACAAGTATTCCACACATGTGTGTAGGTTGAATATGCATCCTCTCCTTTTTGTTTCAAAGTATGAGATCAATGTGATGATGGCTTAAGGATACAAAAAAGGATAATAAATCAATTTTATCTATTAACATACAAGAAATATCAATATATAATCAAAACATGTATTTAAATATATAAAATGTAGTGCCCCTCCATTTCGGCCATCTTTGAATCTCGAGTAAGTTGTTTATTGGTGTACTTAATAGTTTATATGGCTTTGTTTAAATTAATTAATTAAATTAAAAATTGATTTGCTAAGGTAATTCAATAAATTTGAAAAAAAATAGAATAATAATTAACTAAATTAATTTTATGAAATATAAATGTTATGGTTTGTGATAAATGATGAAATTAAATTGTTAATTAAAAATAAATGTTTTATTATTAAAAAATTAAATTAAATTGCTTTGGTAAAAAAGCTCTATTTAAATTATATTATAATAATTGATAATTATTTATCATGTGAAGATAATTACATAAACATGGTAAATAATGTTTATTTTAAAATTAATATATATAGTGGATTAATAATCCACTTATTAATAAAGTTTATTTTTAAATTCAAAAGATTTGAATTAAAAAAAAGAGGTATTGAAGGAAATATCAAAATGGATATTTCATTAAATATTATATTTGAAACGGTAAAATTTTAAAAAATATAAATATAATTAAAATAATTTTAGTTATGATTTAATAAATTTAAATAGTTTAATATAATGTAAAAGGGTGATATAATTATAAATGGTGAAAAGTATTACCTGTACTTGCTAATTAAATGGATTGGGGAAAGTTATATTTCTTGTTTAAATAAAAATCTTAAGATTCATCAATAGGGGTAAAAATGGGTGAAAAGAGTATTGATGGGTGGGGAAATAAAATTTGTGAAATTGCCATCTGTCCATTTAGAAAAATGATAGAACTCTTCTTTAATTTATTTTTTTGGGGGAGTTCGGTGAAAGGATGATAGGGGAATCGTCTACAAAATTTTGTTTTCACTCAAGAGTAGACTATGGTAAAAAGTGGAAAGGATCATAGGGGAATTGTCTACAAAATTTTGTTTTCACTCGGGAGTAGACTGTGGTAAAAAGTGGAAAAAGACGCTGAGAATTTTTACAGCAGAAAAAATTTAAGAAGAAACTCAGCTCTCCATCTCCATTTCCAAGCGTAGCCAAGTATGCATATGTGAAACTATATAATTCTTCTTAATTTTAGATGTCCTCTATATTCTAGAACATTTGAATAAAATAAAATAAAATTTAGCAGATTTATAGTGATGTTTATTATGTGAATAAACATATATATATTTAAATTTATTTATTTTTTGTTCGTTGTCAATAACAACTGAATAGGTTTTATTGCGAATTCTCTTATGACTGGTTGAATGGTAGGTTTAGCTTAATTAATTGATTCATGGATAGTTCATAAGAGGAATTTATTTAAATTAAAATTTGACTTATTTACAAGAGCTTTTAAAAATTGGATTTATTTACAGTTGCTTAGGGTTTTTTTGAAAAGATTATAAAAATAAAAATAAATTAACATTTAAATAAAAACTACTAAAATCAATGGAATGCTTTTACAAGTCTAAGACCAAGATAGAGGTGAAATGTCATGTGTTATTTTTAAAATTTACAATATAAGCATCACTTTTAGTTAGAAGATAATCATAGCTTATTATATTCCTCATGACTTTTCTAGCCACCTAATATTTTTTAAAAGTAGTTATATTTTCTTCTTTTTAAAGAAAGAAGTAGTTATATTTTATTCTTTGCAAGGATAATTTATTATATGCTTTTAAAACTAATTTCATTATTTATATAATTCCCTTTGGAAAGTATATATTTTTATAAGGATAAAATTAATTTATATTTTAAAGATTAACTTATATTTTAAAGGTAAATGGATCCTCTCTGGTCTTTCGGGAGCTAAATTCTATGTGATCATCAATGGAACTCCAGTGGTTTTTTTTGGCTCCTCTCAAGGAGTAAGGCAAGGCGATCCATTGTCACCAGTGTTGTTCATTCTTATGGCAGAAGCATTAAGCAAATCTATTCAAAAGGCTCACTTGCAAGGTCTCTAGCAGGGAATTTCTATACCTAACACAAATATTACAACCACTCACTCTCTTTTTGTAGATGATACATTACTGATGGGTAAAGCTTCTCGATACAAGAAGCATTGCAGGTCAAAATGTTGTTGGATAAGTACTCCTTGGTGTCTGGGCAGAAGATTAATGCAACAAAATCAAAGGTTTATGTTTTAATGCTAAAGTAGTCATAGCAAGACAGTTGATTTCAACTTTAGGTTTTCAAAGAGCTAAGCTTCCTTGTTCATATTTGGGTTTACCATTCTTTATGGGATCCAATAAGGATTTTTTTTGGAATAAGATTTTAGAAAGAATTAGAGTGAGGATACTTGCTTGGAAAGAAAGATGGCTCACACTATCGGGTAGAATATTATTGATTAAATATGTGTTAGCATCTAATCCAAACTATTTCTTAGTTGTTTTGCAAGCTCCCAAGGGTGTTATCCATCAAATTGAAAATATCATTAAGGAATTTTTATGGAAAGGAAATTTAGATGGTAAAAGGAAGATTCCATTAGTCTCATTGGAAAATGTGTTATGAAAAATCATCTGGTGGAGTGGGTTTCCATAATCTATCTACAAGGAATCTAGCTTTAGGGGCTAAATTGGCTTGGAAATTGTATGCTAGGCCGGATTTGAAGTGGTGTAAGGTAATGCAAAGCAAATATCTAGATAATGACAATCCTTCCAGGATATTCACTACCTCTAATCCCCTAGGAGGCTCAGTTATGTGGAATTTTATAATAGCTTGTAGAGATGTTATTAGCCCTTTCCTCTCATGGGAGGTTAATACTAGAGATCAAGTACACTTTTGGAATGACTTTCCCCCACTTCATTTGAATCAGGATATGCATTTAGCTAAAAACATCCTTTCACAACTTTGGGGTGTGTTTCTAAAGGATTATGTTTCTTCTTGTCATCCAATAATAGGCCTAGTTCAATGGAAGGATTTGGAAAATTCCCCTCTACCAGATAGACAAAAGGATATTCTTAGAGATATCTTGAAAAACATAAAGGTCTATCTTTCACAT
The DNA here is from genome assembly GCA_007258455.2 of Sequoia sempervirens. Lineage (NCBI taxonomy): Eukaryota > Viridiplantae > Streptophyta > Pinopsida > Cupressales > Cupressaceae > Sequoia > Sequoia sempervirens. The sequence continues at coordinate 740,657,511 of VDFB02058242.1, read as the reverse complement.
GTCCTAGATAAGTTGTTGTGGGCTCCTTCCAAGAATGGTTTGTACATAGTCAAACAAGGTTATAGATCCATCATTGCTCAAGCTTCTCAGTATCAGTCTCACAAAGCTTTTTCTTTCTATTGGAATGCTACTCAGTTACCTAAGACTGGTAATTTTGCTTGGTTAGCCTTGAAGAAGAGGACTCTCACAAGTGATCGTCTGGAGAAGTTTGGTATCACAAGGGCTTTTAGATGTGTTTTATGTAAAGAAGAAAATGAAATGATGGATCGCCTTTTTGTTTCTTGTCCAGTGGCATATGAGGTATGGAATTTCATTATGGGAAAATTGAATATTCTTTTTCCTCTACCTAATTCTCTTTGGGATATGTTCACTTCCTAGCCAATTCTCCATAAGTCTGCTCTATTTGCTTGCATCTAGATAGTTACTCTTGCACTGGTAATATGGTCAATTTGGTTGGAAAGAAATAGATGTATTTTTAAAAACCAAATAGTTTCAATTGACAGAATTAAAGTGAAGTTGGAGAAGGAAATTTCAGAAGTATGCAATTCCCATGTTGCTAATTCCAAGTCAGTTTCTTCTATCTATTTAAATTGGGATAACTTTATTCTAAATCATTAGAAGCATATTAAGTTGCCACTTCAAAGAGCTCCCATGCAATCAAAATCAGTTAAAGTGGATAGAAATAAAGTGAAATGGCTACCACCTAGGCCATCTTTTCTCAAAATTAACTTTGATGGGGCATCACATGGAAACCCTAGGGTTGCAGGTGTTGGCTATTGTATTTGAGATTCTAGGGGTTTTTTGGTTGCAGCTAGAGCAGTTCATTTAGACTCTTGCACAAATAATATGGCAGAGGTTCATGCATTATTAGCAGGAATATCTTTGGCAAAAGATCTGAATATTAAACGAGTTCATGTGGAAGGATATTCTCTTCTGATAATCAATGCCTGTAAATTGAAGAGAATATGCAATTGGAAACTAAGATATGTTCTTCAGAAAATTTTTTTGTTAGAATCTTTTGATGATTATTGTCTCTCCCATACATATAGAGAGGGAAATAAATTAGCAGATGGGCTTTCCAATTTGGCTTGTAATCAACAAGCCTCCATTAATATACAATCCACTGAAGATTTATCTGCATTTCCCCATCTTCAAGAGATAGTTAGAGTGGAGCAATGTCAATTATTTTAAGGCTACAAGTGGGAAAAGCTTATTAAGAGTTGGAAATGGGATACAAGTGTGCTGGAAATGGGATACGGGTATTGAAATGCTTATTTCATTCCTACGTGGCATTCATCTGATTTGGCAGTATTAACCATCTCATGGTTAAAAGTAGTTTTGGGTAACATGTATGCTAATGATGGTGTATCTTGGTGGAGATACGATCTCTTGTATCAAGTATCCTATAATGTGAGCCTATTAGAATAATAATGCCTCCATTTTGTAAATCCCATAATCTCTTCCAAGCCACCTCAAAGTGAATTAATGAGTATCAAGCATGTGCTTAAATAGCAGTAATTGTAATGTTTCGCTCTCTACTCATATTGGAGTATGTCTCAAACTGAAAGGACATCTTCCGTCCACCTACTGATGTTGGTATTCATGCAAAGATTCCAAGCTGGTCATCTCATGTTAAGATTTTATTTTTCCTAATGTTCTATCTATGTTGCAACTATAAGTTATTTAAAGGATTAAATGATTTTTTTTGCAGCAAATTTTTAGCCATCTTCTCACACGAGCTAGCATTCATGGAGAGATCATGCTAAAGCTTTGCCTTATGCCTTTTCCTACCATGATAAAACATGAGTTCACTTCAGTATGAGGGATTTCAAGGAGTCTATATAATAATTTTTTTTCTCATTCATTTACACACCCAAGAAATTGTTAGGCTTTTCCAGCATAGTTGTCTCAAGCTAGGGCTTGTCCAGTGGAGAGAAATAGCATTCCGCCCATGGAATCTTAGAGTATGCTTTCCTGTAAAACCGTGGGAGCGACCTTTTGGAAGCTATCTGTCTCAAGAAGCTATGAAGACTATGTTTAAAATTGATGGTGGCAGAGTTGAGGATTCTATTCACATGGTGTTGGGGGTGGATGTTACCTATTTGAGGGCTTAACGATTACTCTTTCCTTCCCAGGTGATTTTTGTTTTCCTATCCAATGTTATGGATTTGGTTCAGTCTTTGATATAAATTGAGGAATTGGCAAGAAAATATGTGAATTTCCAATATATTTTGGACAACTTTGTTCTTAAGGTAGTGCAAGTTTATAATATTTTTAGTGGAGATGGATACATTGTTGGTCTATTTCCTAGTGACTTTGTGCAGCAAAGACAAGGGTTCAAGGAAGTCTATGAAGCTATCAAGCTGGCCTTGCAATTTCACAATGATAATATTCTCCTACAGGCTCCGTAGAAGCATCGCCATTATATATGCTCTGTTATGGAGGTGGATATAAGGGAAAAGTTTTATGATTTAAATGTTTTAAGGGTGCATACTCCTCTAGTGCTAGCTTTGGTATTCATTTGGACTTGTAGCTCATGGTTCCCTCACCAGTTTAGGATCGTCATCAAGGTTACCAAGTTCGCCATGCTTGTGCTCCAAACAGTGTTCCTCTTTTCTCATCAAGCAATGGCTCAAATAATTTCTCCTCTGCCAATGTTCGAATGCCTCATCTTGTGCAACATTTGACCTTCTCTTTGGGTCATCAAAGCTTATTTCAAAGAGGTCTGCAACTAACTGAGAGGCTAGAAATTGAAGACGAAAGTTCAGTCCACGGTGATTTTATGGAAAAATAATGTTTTTTTTCTAAAGTTTTTTTATTTGTAGATTTTATGTACTTGCTGGTAAATTAGTGGTCTCCACATAATTCAAGTTGAATCTTGCTATATTATCAACTTCTAGGGGTGTTATAAGGATGATGTAAAGGTGTCTTAAGTAGTAGTTTTTTTACAAATTTGAAGCTGAATTTTGATATATTTCCAACTTCTTAACATATACTCTCAGAGTTGGAACTTTCTTCATCTATGTAAAAGCATACTTTATTATATATATATAAGCTTTCATGCCTTTTTCCTAAAAAAAAAAAACTTATATTTTAAAGATTAATTAAATATGAAAACTTAGGCAAAAAAATTTTATGGGGGGGTGAATTAAAGTAACACATGAAATTTTTTATATTAGTTTATTTTAAATTGAATAGATATATATACATATATGAATATGGTTAAAAGTAAATTGGTGTATTAGTTTAAGTGAAATTGGTGTATAAAATGTAAAAGTAGGTAATTATTGGTGGATCTTAACTAATATCTCCTTTTCTCGTCAATTTCGTTATGAATAATTTTTTAAATGATATTTATAATGGATGAAATTATAAAATGGAGAAAACAAAAGAAAATGTACTTTTAATTGATTCATGAATTAGGTTAAATATTTTTTTTGGTTGATAATAATGTTTAATTTATTGAAGAATGAAATAAGCATTATACACAACAAAAGACCAAAGCAACTCCAAATACAAGTGTTTCAAGATCCTACCAAATCGTAAACAAAACCAAAGAACTACTCCCAAGCCCAAAATTAAACTTCACATAGAAGTTAAAAGGCTTGATACCAGTCAATTACAACATTTCAAAAATGACTTAAAAATCTTTGAACAGATCAAAAATTTGAAGCTTTCTTTAGATTTTCTTTAGTCTGGGATCGTAGGACCATGTCAAAAAATTTCTTCTTCTCCTTCTTTGCTTTCTTCCCCATGACCATTTTCCACCCATCCTCGACCCTTGCAGCTTCTTTCTGCTAGTCCACAGATGGGACCCAAGGACTCCTCGAAGCTCCCCTATCAGTATTTTCTTGTTGTTGTTTCTCCTTTGCCTTCCATTTTCCCACATCTCTTGATTGAGGCCTCGCCCACATTTCTTTTCCTGGAATTCTAGTGTTGCTGCCACAATTTTTGTTGTTAAATCCTTACCTTCATCCAAAAACCCTTCCTGAGGCAAGATTGTTTCAATATGAAGCTGCTCCTCACTTCTTGCTTCCTGCAAAAGTGGCTCCACTTCTTGTCTTAGCTCCTCTGATTCCCGAATCTCCCCCTCAGAGCCTCTTAGATGAGAATTTTCTTGATCTACCACCTGGTTCTCCATAGTATAATGGTGGACGAATGCATCTTTCCACCAAGGAGAAAATTTGTTAGGCCTGCATTTGGGACACTCTGCTACCAAGTGCCTTGTTTGGTGGCAGATTTTACACCTGAAGAGCACACCTTCATAGTCTAGTTGCTACACCTAGTAGCCCTTTGAAGACTTTAGGAAAATCTCTTTTGGAGGAACCTTGGACATATTCATTTCTACCAAGATCTGGGCATAGGTTGAGTGCAAGATGTTTGGAGACCCCTCATCCATCATTATGAATTTTCCTAGAGCGTTCAAAATTGCCTCCAAACATGCTTCAAACCAGAACTGTAGGGGGAGGTTAGGAAGTCTCACCCATTGTGGAATCTTATCAAAAACTTTTGTAGCTGGGTTGAAAGTTGGATGCCATGGCTTTAGCATCAAAACATGTTTTTCATCCCAATCCCAATGATATTCACAGAGGATCTTATTTCTATCCTTTTCTTTTTCAAAAACAACAATAAAAAATACTTTGGCCATTAGATAAATTTGCACATACCCATCTAACAGTGGCTTCCAGTAGTTTGAGATCCATTTGTGAAGACCCGGGAGGCTTGACCAGAAACCACTAAACCTTCCAATTAGGCCCAAACCAGAAAAAAAAAATTCATTCAAGGCCACCTCTTTCTCCAACTCTACATTTATTTCCAAAGTGATTGAGTCAGAGATAGCAAGGGTAGCAGGGACCCACATATTTCCCCCCGTAGGTCTTCTGCTTGATTTTTCCTCTTCCCTAACGTGCTCTGACTTGCTTTTCTCCATTCCTTTCTTTTTACCGCCCTTGAGAAATCCCACATCACCTGGCATGGCCTCTTCTTGTTGCTTTTGCAACTGGCTTCCCTTTTCAGAAGTAGGGACCAGGGATGAAGCTGGTTCAGATTGTTTACGCCCAAGCAGAAAGCCAACTCCTTCTGAGATTTGAGCCGCATTCTTCTAATTTTGAAACGTTGCAAAAATGACCCCATTCGCATCCAAGCCATCATTTTTTGAGCCCCTTTTACACACATCCTCTACTCTTTGATCACTTCATGCGTCGTTCTCTATTTGACACCCCCATCTAGGGTTTTCTCTGTTGCAGACTTCATTGAGCCAAGAACCTACCATCGATTCCAAATGCTTCTCCCCTTCATAGTTCAGCATAGCTGAAACCCTAGCCTTTGCATCCTTTAAGATTTGACTGTTGGCTTCCATAGAGACCCCTAAATTAGGTTAAATATTAAAAAGGGTTAATCCACTGCAATTTTTTTATGACTTTTAGAGTTGGTAAAGTTTAATTTAAATAATTGATTTTCTTTTTTTATTGGATATTCATAATAAGAGGTTAATTATGCTCAAATGACTAGATTACGAAATGTGTTATTTTAAAGATGTCAATTTTTCATTCATATAATGAAGGCAAACATTAATGTAATGGAACATATGTTTAAATCATTGGCTATTAAGTATTACTCTCTTTCTATACTCTTAATTAAAATTATTTATTTATTTTGAGTAAACAAATATACTTATGTTAGGAATCATAAATTAAGAGAGATCTATTGGCTTAAATACTATAAGATTTCATAGTTCTTTATTTATTTAAATGATTTCAATACGAATGTGTAAATAAAGTAAATTTAGTGTTTCTTGATTATTTAATAAAATAAGTTAGATAATTATTATTAAAGGGGTATTTAGGTCCGCTTAGGGAAAGTTCAATGTTGAAGAAGTTTATATGACAATATTTTATGTGTTTCTCTTATTGAATCAAGGGGCTTGTGTAGTTAAATGTTAGAAAATAATATTTTGGTCTCTTTAAAAAAAATGATTATATTTGATGAATTAGAATTAACTATAAATCTATAAATGAAGGGTTTAATTAAAAAGTTAGTTGGATTATCCTTTTTAAAAGTGGTTTTGTTTATAATCATGTATCAGATGATTTTTTATTATATGTTGATTTCATGAATATGTTGGTTACTTGAGTGCTCGTTAAGAATTAGTCGAGTAAGTTAGTGATTATGTGAGTGTTCTTTGATATCTAGTACCTTGAATATGTTAGTGTGAGTTAAGTATGTTCTGATGGTTCCAAATTGATGGTTTTTCCTCTTGAGTTGATTTTGTCTTGAGGGGATTTTATATGTTGAAGTTTTGTGTTGGAACCATATTGCTTTGTTTTACCCTCATTTGTGGGTTTTTGGTTAGCCATTCTTCTTGGGATTCCAGGGGAGGGGAAAGAATATGTTGCTTCATAATTGGTTTTTGTTTTGGTTTTTTTGAATGGTTGCTCTTATGCTCGCTTTGATTTTGGTGGGTTAAGTCTTGCACTTGGAAGTTGCTTATTTATGGAATTCTAGCGTGAGATGGTGTATTCCTTGTTGGAACTATTAAAATTTGATGATTTTGCATACCTCTCATACCCCCTAAGTCTCCATATGAGTCCTTTCTTAGGCATATTTTCTTCATTTCATGATATGTTTTCTCATATTTTGGCTCATTTTTGTCCCATAAATCATCTATGTCTGTGTTTTCCACTTTGGGTCCATATCGGCATGAGTCTGCTTTCGGTCTCCCCGACCGATGTTGCTTGTGTGTTAACATTCATTTGCTACAAGTGTTTCGGCAAGACCTTTTATTTGTCTCAGCAACCAAAATTTTCCTGTGGGTGGCTATCGGCATGACATTTGTGTTGTTTCGGTGACCGAGGATGAGCATATCAACCTGAGTTTGGCCGTCGGGCTGAGGTCTTAGTGATTTCTATTTGTCTTGGCGACCGGGAACTAAAGGATGCATGTTGGGGGGAGTCATAGCTATCGTTGTAAGGTCTTGGTGAGTGACCTTCGGTCTCGCCGACCTTACACATTGGACTTCTTTAATTGATCTTTCGGTGAGACAAGGGTGACTTCGGTATATGTCTTAGCGAATACATATGGGTCTCACCGATGGAACATAATGTGAGCCTTTGTCGGTATGAGTTTCACTTTCTCTTGGCGATCTATGGTGTTTGGGGTGCTTCGGTATAACATAATTCGATCTCTGAGATGTCTCCCCGACCTTGATTTGTCTCGCCGATATTACACGCGAGAACTCAATCGGTGAGAAAATATGAATGTCTTGGCGAAGGTGAGTAGAACAAAGGATATTGCTCGGTATGACTTTTGATTTCGGTATGTGGTCTTGGCGAGGTGCCCGGGGTCTCACCGAATGGAAAGCAGAGGTCACTTTGTCGGCATGAAAATAGGGGTGTCACATCGACATGTGAGTAGATGGGTGCCTTCGGTGCAACATTGCATGATCTACATGAGGTCTCTCCAACATTGTAAAGTCACAACGACTTGATATGGTGGGAGACTTTCGGTATAACGAAATACTATCTGCAGGAGGTCTTCCTGAGAGCGATATGTTACGGCGATAGGTTTGATCATGGAGGCTCTCAGAAAAATGAAGGTTTGTCTACATGACATCTCCCCGATATAACAGAGCTACAACGAAACACAAAGGGAGCATGCGGATGCTTCTGGTCTTCAACATAACTAGCAATTGGTCACAGCGACACGTGAATGGTAAAGGAGCTCTCGGGGAAACATAAAGTGATCTACAGAACATCTCCCTGACCCAGGAAAGTTATGGTGACGGTGAATGAAAGCACGACAGAATGCGTCTCGAGGAAACATAAAGAAATCTTTGTGATTTCTCTTCGACTCTATTGGGTCACAACGAATGCGAGCATAGTGAACACGGGATGATTAGCGATTGAATTTCCTTCAGCATGACAATACAACTTGTCTCGCCGACTATTCCAGCAAATGAATAACATAAATACACACAATGTGGCCAACAGGTGAAGGATAAAATAACCGTTGTAGGCTGACATAATTTGAGCCCGAATCTTGTGCTGGGCTGACATGGATTTTTTATTTGATTTATTTTCTTGATGCTAGTGTATAAATAGGCATCCTGTGATTGTAATTGAACCAACAGTTATTAGATTATTCAATACACTGCAAGTAGATACAGTAGAATAAAATTATCAAATCAGAGACTATTGTTGCATGATTTCAGAATGGAGGTATTTATGAAAATTAGTTGATGTTGCTGCATTTTTCTGGTGCCAATTGTTTGTTGAATCTAATGAAATTATTGCTAAGTTGTCTCCAAGATGGACTTCTCTCTAATTATTTAAATTGATATAACAAGTTTGTATTCAATTTATTAGTGCACATTTGTTGTACTTGTGTGATTGATCGAATGGTTCTTTCAAGCAAAGACTAAATCCTTTTAGTTAATCACTGTAATCAGAGAGATTCATTGGATTATTCAAGTAGAGCTTAGTAATTATAGAATTGCATGTTTATACCAGTTATAAACATAATATATGCCAAATAATTTGAGTTTTCTCAAAGAAGTGCTTCTCATCTTGATCTCATTTGACTCCTCATACCCAATAAAGCACTGGTCTCTGCACTTCATCATTTTGAACTCATTCAATTTCCTTATATCTGTTAATTCAGCATTTAGGATTTAGATCAGAATATTGTTACTATTTTCAAGTTGGATTTCATTTGTTCACCTCCAATTGCCATTGTGAACAAATTGCTTTAAGGAGATAATCACAAGTTAAGTTTGCACTATTCAGAGAGGTACACCCACCCAAGTTTAGCAGCACCTAAAGAGTAGAAGGTTGAGTTCTCTTGACCTTGTCTGTTACCCTAAAGCGTATCAAGAGATTGGCAGCCTCTTGAGGCATCTTGCCTACGTTTCTGAGAACTAACAAATTGGTGACTCCACTAGGGATACATTCAGAATCAAGGCCTTAATCATAGAGTCAGGAACTTTATACAGACTCTGCTGGGAATAAAGGAATATCAAGTATTTTTTCACTTTTGGCAAAAGTGAGTGGTGACTCTGAAAGAAATTTTGCAACTGTTCAAACATGAATGGAAGAAGATGTTAGTACAGGGGAGGTCATATTGAAGCTCCTACTAGCAGTAGTAAATGGACACACAAAGATGACAGAGCTGATAAGGGAAAGAAGATCAATGAGGACATGTGCATAATTAACAAAGGAAAAGCGTCAAGAGCACAAGGTGAAACATATAATTGCTATGATACATGGAGAGATGATTCAAGTGCAAAACTTTGTACCCCTGAAGATCAAAGAAATCCCTTCCCTCCTATTGATCCTCAAAAACAGGCTGAGTTTGAAGCTGAATTGGAGGCTGATCGAATCAGAATTCAGCATGAATATGATCAGAAGATGGAGAGTAACCAAAATGTGCTTATTAATCATGAGCTTCTTGAGTAAGTAAAAGCACAGTTTGAATTATAGAGGAAGAGGATAGAGGAATTAGAGGCTAAATTGTAGAAAACTCAAGTTGCTGATCAGATAGCTGATTGCCCCCCAAAGTATGTACCACCTCATAAGCAAGGCAATCATGGTGCTGGGACTTCAAATCCACCAGTATCTCCTCACCATCAGATAGGGAATCACAATAAAAAGAAAAATCATCCACTTCATATTCCCACACAACATATGGGTATGCATCCACCTCCTGGTCAATCTTTTATCCCACAACATAATGCACAGTACAATAATCCCATGCATCAGCATCAACGTCCACATATTCCTCCCCCTCACCAGCATACAACCATGATCAGATAGTTTGATTTAGCAGGTTTTTAGTTATACCCTTACCCTATGGATGGCAGTTGGAGGGGTATGGTGCCCAAATTTACAGGGAGTAATGCAATCACTACTGAAGAGCATTTAAGGAGTTTCCACGTTTTCATCCAAGACATAGATGTGCCATATGAAGATTTACACATGAAGCTTTTTATGATGTCACTCCTTGAAGATGCTAGGGATTGGTTCAATGGCTTGCCAACATTCTCAATCAATTCTCTTCAAGTATTCCAAGATTGATTTTTAGAACAATATGGGAATCTAAATGCACCAGATGTAGCTCTTCATGAATTGATGCGAATTCAAAAAAATTAGAATGATTCAATTTATGATTTCAACCAAAGATTCAACAAGTTGTAGACTAAGGTACCTCCTGGATCAAGGCTACCAGATTCTATTGCTTTGAGTGTTTATTTGAATGCATTTAATCCTAAAACAAGGTATGAACTGAGAAATAGATTCCCAAGAAATTTGGCTGAAGCTCAGAAGACAACACTAACAATTGAAAACAACAGGAAGGTTGCAGGTATAATCAATAAAAGAGACAACCCTAGGCCTCCTCAGCAAAGTAATAATTATCAGTATAGGCAAGAAAATACATATAGAAATGAGAACAAAAATGAAAGGCCGAGGTTGCATGAAATGCCTTATAATACAGACTGGAAGGATGGAAAACCTATAACAGCTAGGCCAAGAAATAAAGAGACTCCTGTTCCATTAAGCAAGAAGGGAACTTACATGGTGAGTAATAATTTCTTCTATGAAGCTTGTGATAAACCACATTCTCCAGACTATTGTGTTGTAGCTCAAAGGATGCAAGAAGAGGGAATGCTGATGGAAAATAATGGAGATCATAAGGTTTATTTGACTTCAAGCACTTTTCACCCTGTGGAAGAAAGGTACTCATCTTCTGAGGATGAAGGGTATGAATATGATGTTTCTAATTAGAAGTATAATGTCCATATGGCTGAACAACAAGTATTTTATGATTCTGATGAAGATTATATTGAGTCACATTTAGCTAAGGCGCCTGCTCAGTGCAATGTGAGGAGACTTACTGAAGATGAAATAGAAAGAATAATTGTTGCTGCAGTTGAGGAAGCAAGAAGTAAATATTGGTTGAGAAACAGAACAATAAATGAGAAGGATGGCGTTCCTGGGGGAATCTTTATGAAGGATCAGAAAGCAATACAAGGGACTACGAAGAAGTTAGAAAAGAGATTGCCTGATAAAGATGAACAGAAGCCTATCCAAAAATAGGAAGTTAAGGAGGAAGTGAAGGAATTCCATAAAGAGACACAAGCGCCTAGCCAGCCTAATAAAAAAGAAAAGGAAGAAAACAAAGGAGATGTGCTAGAACTGAAAAAGATTGTTAAAGTGGAGAGCTCTTCTTTTGACTTCACTCAGGTGTTATCCCAGGTAAAAATGTTTGTTCCTTTTCTTGAAATGATGAAAATAAAAGAATATAGGGACACTGCTATTTAATTGATAACAAGTGAAAATGAAAAACATGTGAATTCTGAGAATAAGGTAGCTATCAAAGCAGTCAATAGGCAAGAGAAAGTAAATATTCCAAAAGTCTGCTTGAGTGATGTATTAACAACTCCCTCTCAAGTGGATCCTTTTTTCACTACATTGCTTATAAACAACAAACTGCTGAGAAATTGCATGATAGACTCTGGTGCTACTATAAATATCATGCCAGTAGGAGTTATGAAGTAGCTTGGCATGTGGGTTGATACATGTGAAGGGAAATGCTATGCAATGGATAACAGACCGGTTCCTATGGTAGGAATTATGAGAGGAGTTGAAGTCAAGTTGGCTATTTATCCACAGGTGGCTTATAATATAGATATCATAGTGATTGATACTCATCCACAGTTTGGTATGCTTCTGTCAAGACAATGGACAATAGCAGTTGGAGGAAATGCCCAGTTTGATTTATCTTATACTACTATTCCAGTGAATGGTCAGGAGGTCAAGTTGTATAGAGAGCCAAGAATGAACCAACTTGTTGATTATGTACCAAAAGATCAGATCAATTGTTTTTGTGATGTTGATCTTGGAAGTTTTAAGATTGAATCTGTCTAGCTAGAATTAATCAATAGTGATCCAATTGAAAAACATGTTGCATAGAACTGCATTGGCGTATGGAAGATGTATTTTGATGGAGCATGCAACCAAGAAGGTCTGAACATAGTTGTGAAACATAAGATTAAGTTTCTGGCTATTTTGGGCGATTCTAAGTTGGTTGTTTCACAAATTAAATCCAAGTATGCAAAAAAACACAAAAGATTAAAGCAATATAGGAATGTTGTATGGACTCAATAGAGTTGTTTGATGCATTTTCAATTGAGTGGATTGACAGATCAAAGAACATAATGGCTGATTTTTTAGCAAATGTGGCGCTCAAAAGAGATGATATCGCATTGGCTGGGGTTTCACAGATTGAGTTCAAGACAAGACCTGTTGTTCTTGATAATATTTATAGTTGGCAGGTCTTCAATGATGATACTGATCTTTTGAAATTCCTCAATTGTATAGATCAATATGAAGCCCAGGAAATTGATTTCAATGCTTTTGTTGAGGAAGTGGATGGTAAGCAAACAATGTTTGGCAAAGAGATCTTACAACTCAAAACAAATAAGCTTCCTAAGGGATTAGTGGCTTTGGAGAGACTATATGATGGAAATGATCGGTCCCTCATGAAGCAAGCACCAGTCAGAAGGGAAGATATTGAAGAGATTAACTTGGGAACTGAGATAGCACCAAGGAAGGTGTACATAGGCAAGAAGATAAGCCCCACGATTAGAAGAATGTTGATAGAGTTGCTGAGAAAATATAAACATGTGTTTGCTTGGTCTTATGAGGATCTGAAAGCATACAAGGATGATTTATTTCAGCATGAAATACCATTGAAGCTAGATGCTAAGCCATTCAAATAGAAGCAAAGACCCATAAATCCAACACTTGAACCTAAAATGCAAGAAGAACTGACAAAGCTCAGAGATGGAGGGATCATCAAGCCAATCAGGCATTCAACACGGGTCTCAAATTTGGTCCCTGTGAGGAAGAAAAATGGTGATATCAGATTGTGTGTGGACTTCAGAAATCTGAACATAGCATCTCTCAAAGATAATTATCCTCTACCCAATATGGAGGCTATATTGCATAAGGTGACAAGGTGTGAACTGTTGTCCATGATGGATGGGTTTTCAGGGTACAACCAAGTTAAGGTCAAAGAATCTGAGCAATATAAAACAACATTCACAACTCCTTGGGGAATGTATGTATACATAAGAATGCCTTTTGGTCTCACTAATGCTGGAGTGACTTTCCAAAGAGCCATGGATGTGGCATTTGCAGACTTGATCAATGTTATCATGGTAGTGTACCAGGATGACCTGACTGCTTATTCAAAGAAGGCTGAAGATCATGTGCAACATCTGGAGAAGGTATTTATTAAAGCCCTTGAATATGGTATTAGTTTAAATCCAAAGAAATGTCATTTTCCAGTCACAGAGGGTAAGATTTTAGGACATATTGTTTCAAAATAGGGAGTTAAAATAGATCCTGAAAGGGTTGAAGCTATTGATAAAATCCCTATTCCCAAAACTGTTAAGGCTATACAGTCATTCTTTGGGCAAAATAATTTTGTTAGAAGATTTGTCTCTAACTTTGTTGAGATCATTAAGCCCATATCAAAAATGTTAAAGAAAGGACAAAAAATGGATTGGACTGCAGAAGCTCTAGATGCTTTTATATCTATCAAAAGGGCCATCAAGGAGGCTCCTATTCTTAAGTCTCCAGATTTTTCTAGGCCTTTTCAAATTTTTTCATTTGCTTCAATGCATACTATTGCTACTGTTATGTTACAAAAGAATGATGATGGTCATGAGCAGCCTGTGTCCTTTTTTAGTAAATCGTTACAGGGGTCTGAATTGAAGTATGACATTATGGAAAAACAGGCTTTTGCATTAGTAAAGGCCACAAAAGCATTCAGACCATATCTTGTTGGAGCAAAGGTGATTGCTTATGTCCCTCATGCTACTTTCAAGGATATTCTGACACAATCTGAAGTTACAAGAAAAAGATGTGGATGGATCAACAAGATTCAAGAGTTTGACATGGAGATACAAATCACTAAGCTAGTCAGAGGTCAAGGCTTGGCTAGGCTAATGGCAAAATCAAATATTGAAGCAAGTCAAGTTTGTAATGTAGAAGGGACTGAAATTGCAAGCATTGAGCACACTCCTTGGTATACTGATATCATGCATTATCTTAAATACATGAAGTGTCCAAATGGATTGAGTGATAGCCAAAAGAGAACTTTGAAGTTGTAGGCATCAAAGTATGTTTTCATGGATGGAGATCTACTTTAGAAAAATAGGGATGGTATATTGTTATTATGTCTGGATGAGTCACAGGCTAAGCATGTTTTAAGTGAAATGCATGAGGGAGTTTGTGGAGGACATTATTCAGCAAAGACAAATAGACACAAAATTCTCAGGGCAGGTTACTACTGGCCTAAGGTTTTTAATGATTCTTTTACACATGTGAGAAAGTGTGAAGCTTGCCAGAAGTTCTCTAGAAAATTGAAGTATCAGGGTGCTTTGCCACTTCGACCCTTGCAGGCTGATGCCCCTTTTCATCAATGGGGAATTGATTTCATTGGAGAGATACAAGAAAAATCAAGTGGAGGACACAAGTGGATACTGGCTGCCACTGATTATTTTACTAAATGGGTAGAGGCAATCCCAACTAAATAGGCTACAAGAAAAGTGGTGACAAATTTCTTGATGGACAACATTATCACCAGATTTGGTGCACCACTGAGGTTAATCACATATAATGGGATGTGTTTCAGGTCAGATGAGTTCAGAAGCTTCTGTGACACATATGGCATTACTATTTCTTATGCAGCTCCTTACCATCCACAAGCTAATGGTCAAGCAAAGTCTAGCAATAAGAGTCTTTTGAAGATTATAAGGAGGATGTTAGGATAGGACAAGAAAGCTTGGGATTCAAAATTGAAACTGGCTATGTGGGCTGATAGGATTACTGTGAAAAAGGCAATTGGAAAATCCCCATTTGAATTGGTGTATGGAGCACAAGCCAGGATGCCTTTGCAGAATTTGTTGCCAGTCTACAGGTTTGTCCTTTAGGAGGATTTGAATGTTCCTGAACCTATGGAGGAAAGAATGGAGCAATTGGCTGAACTTGATGAAGTAAGGAGAGAAGCCCAAGTCAAAACATGAAGTTACAGAAATAGATGAAGTATCTGTTTGACAAGAAGGAAAAGGATAGAAAGTTTGAAGAAAATGACTTGGTGCTGATGTGGAATGCAAGGTGTTAGGAGAAGGGCAAGCATGGTAAATTTGAAGCTCTGTGGCTGGGACCTTTTGTTGTTATTGGAAAAAGGGGTCAAGACTCATATTATCTACAGAATATGGCTGGCGAAGATCAGGAATTGCCTATTCATGGGCAATTCTTGAAGCAATTTTTCTCTTGAGCAACATAGAGGATTAAGGGTTGCCAGTGCATGGACAGCTCTTGCTTAATTCCTTTTTAAAATTATTTTCCATGCACAGTAGTTTAGGATTCTAGTTCACCTCCATCTTGCATTCATTTTGCATTATTTCCTTCTTGCTTCATTTCCATTTCCATTTTGCCCACTAGTTCATCATTTTGTGTCTAGTCTGCTCACCCAAAGATCTAGATCCTTGCAAGGATCTTACTATCATTCATCCCCAAACAGAGCCACTATTGGAACTATTAAAATTTGATGATTTTGCATACCTCTCATACCCCCTAAGTCTCCATATGAGTCCTTCCTTAGGCATATTTTCTTCATTTCATGATATGTTTGCTCATATTTTGGCTCATTTTTGTCCCATAAATCATCTATGTCTGCGTTTTCCACTTTGGGTCCATATCGGCATGAGTCTGCTTTCGGTCTCCCCGACCCATGTTGCTTGTGTGTTAACATTCATTTGTTGTAGGTGCTTTGGCAAGACCTTTTATTTGTCTCAGCAACCAACATTTTCCTATGGGTGGCTATCGGCATGACATTCATGCTGTTTCGGTGACCGAGGATGAGCATATCGACATGAGTTTGGTCGTCGGGCTAAGGTCTTAGCAATTTCTATTTGTCTTGGTGACCGAAAACTGAAGGATGCATGTTGAGGGGATTCATAGCTATTGTTGTAAGGTCTTGGCGAGTGACCTTTGGTCTCGCTGACCTTACACATTGAACTTCTTTAATTGATCTTTCGGTGAGACAAGGGTGACTTCGGTATATATCTTTGCGAATACATATGGGTCTCACCGATGGAATGTAATGTGAGCCTTTGTCGGTATATATCTTTGCGAATACATATGGGTCTCACCGATGGAATGTAATGTGAGCCTTTGTCTTGGTGATCTATGGTGTTCGGGGTGCTTCAATATAACATAATTTGATCTCCAAGAGGTCTCCCCGACCTTGATTTGTCTCGCTGATATTACACTCGGGAACTCAATCGGTGAGAAAATATGAATGTCTTTGCGAAGGTGAGTAGAACAAAGGATACTGCTTGATATGACTTTTGATTTCAGTATGTGGTCTTGGCGAGGTTCCCGGGGTCTTGCCGAATGGAAAGCAGAGGTCGCTTTGTCGGCATGAAAATAGGGGTGTCACATCGACATGTGAGTAGATGGGTGCCTTCGGTGCAACATTGCATGATCTACATGAGGTCTCTTTGACATTATAAAGTCACAGTGACTCGATATGGTGGGAGACTTTCGATATAACAAAATAATATCTACAGGAGGTCTTCTCAAGAGTGATATGTTACGGCGACAGGTTTGATCATGGAGGCTCTCGGCAAAATGAAGGTTTGTCTACATGACATCTCCCCGATATAACAGAGCTATAGCGAAACACAAAAGGAGCATGCAGATGCTTCTGGTCTTCGGCATAACGAGCAATTGGTCACAGCGACATGTGAATGGTAAATGAGCTCTCAGGGAAACATAATGTGATCTACAGAACATCTCCCCAACCC
This sequence comes from Sequoia sempervirens, assembly GCA_007258455.2. Taxonomy (NCBI): domain Eukaryota; kingdom Viridiplantae; phylum Streptophyta; class Pinopsida; order Cupressales; family Cupressaceae; genus Sequoia; species Sequoia sempervirens. The sequence goes on along the minus strand of VDFB02058242.1, from coordinate 740,640,635 downwards.
AGGAAAGTTACGGCGACGGTGAATGAAAGCACAACAAAATGCGTCTCAGGGAAACATAAAGAAATCTATGTGACTTCTCTTTGACTCTATTGGGTCACGGCGAATGCGAGCACAATGAACACGAGATGATTAGTGATTGAATTGCCTTCAGCATGACAATACGACTTGTCTCACCGACTGTTCTAACAAATGAATAACAAAAATACACACACTGTGGCCGACATGTGAGGGATAAAATAACCGTTGTAGGCCGACATAATTTGAGCCCGAATCTTGTGCTAGGCCGACATGGATTTTCAATTTGGTTTATTTTCTTGATGCTAGTGTATAAATAGGAATCCTGTGATTGTAATTGAACCAACAGTTTATTCGATACACTGCAAGTAGATACAGTAGAATAAAATTATCAAATCATAGACTATTGTTGCATGATTTCAGAATGGAGGTATTTATGAAAATTAGTTGATGTTGCTGCATTTTTCTAGTGCCAATTGTTTGTTGAATCTAATGAAATTATTGCTAAGTTGTCTCCAAGATGGACTTCTCTCTAATTATTTAAATTTATATAACAAGTTTGTATTCAATTTATCAGTGCACATTTGCTGCACTTGTGTGATTGATCAATTGGTTCTTTCAAGCAAAGACTAAATCCTTTTATTTAATCACTGTAATCAGAGAGATTCATTGGATTATTCAAGTAGAGCTTAGTAATTACAAAATTACATGTTTATACCAATTGTAAACATAATATATGCCAAATAATTTGAGTTTTCTCCAGAGAAGTGTTGCTCATCTTGACCTCATTTGACTCCGCATACCCAATAAAGCACTGGTCTCTGCACTTCATCATTTTGAACTCATTCAATTTCTTTATATCTATTAATTTAGCATTTAGGATTTAGATTAGAATATTGTTACAGTTTTCAAGTTGGATTTCATTTGTTCACCTCCAATTGCCATTGTGAACAAATTTCTTTAAGGAGATAATCGCAAATTAAGTCTCCACTATTCAAAGAGGTACACTCACCCAGGTTTAGCAGCACCTAAAGAGTAGAAGGTTGAGTTCTCTTGACCTTGTCTATTACCTTGAAGCGTATCAAGAGATTGGCAACCTCTTGAGGCATCTTGCCAGCATTTTTGAGAGCTAACATGCCTCACTTGATGTATTTACTATTTGGCTTGGCTATTTTTGTGCAAGTTGGCGAGCCCTATTTGTGGTTAAGAGTCTTTTGTTGTTAGTATGGGGAGTGTCTTTCAGTGGGGGATGGTGCACAAAGTGGCATACAGGTAACTCATTGAGAGTTTCCTTAACTAGAGATAACCTAATAATTAATTAGGGGGTTTGGGTAGTATCTCAGTTTAATCCAGATAAGTTAGCCTCACTCATGGCTCAAGTGCTCGCTTAGGCTTGACATGAGTGGGAAGGTATGGAATGGAAAAGATCAACTACCTTGTCCTCTTGAAAGGTATGTTGATCCTGCATGAGTGAGAATGGGGGCCGGGGGTGGAGGTTTCCAAGGTTTAACCAAGTAGGGGGGCCGGTAACCTATGAAGATTCGCATTGGGTAACCCATGTTCAACTTATGTGATGACACTCCACCCTCTAGCAACCTTTTGTGTTTGTTGTTTCCCCTCATTGTTCTTGTACCTCTGAAAGTGGATGTTGTCTTGTATTTATTGTTGCTCTTATTCGTTGTGTCTTGATGTCATTGTTCACTTGACTATTTTGGTTGAGAGTCCTTCTTGTCAACTTCTAGCATGGGGGGTGGGTCTTCAGGCCCACATGATCCGGTGGAACGTGCTATGCACCCCATTGGGTCCCCAGCCGAGGATCAAGATGTGGAGATTTGTACCACTTGCGGTGACTTCAAAGATGTGTCATAGATGGATCCAGTCTTAATACTTGTATTCATCTTTTTAGTTGTAATACTCTATCATATTGTATTGTTCTCGTTCATGTTGGGGAACACTTTTGTATTATTATAATTTTTAAATGATGTAATGAAATGAAATAGATGTAATGTATTACGTACCCTATAACCCTAATGTGGTTAATGATTCATGGTAGCTGTTATTTGATGTGTTGTATCTGTGGAAATATGCTCCATTGAGTTCTCAAGATAATAGTATGTTATGGTTATCAGAATTAAGTTAATCTTGTTATGTTGAATTATCATTTGTGGATGTTTCTTATTGATGGTGTATAATGTAATCTTGGTTTGTTTGTTATCGTAATGGTATGATTTTAGGTTCCCTAATGTTGTCACATGTACCCCAGGGGATGTAGTTGATAGTGTAATTGTTTAATTGCTTTACATTTAATGTTTGTTCATGTGCATCTTATGTAATGTTCTCCTTTAAAAAAACAAAATTGTGCGGAAATTTGTTCGGTTAGGTTGTCCTTTGGGGTTAGTATGGCGAGGCATTACATAAAACTAAAATTATATAATTACTTGGATTTAATACCAAGTGTTCCATGTTGTCTAGTTTAAATCTGCATGGAATCTCTTTATTACATCTCAAACAATGTGATGAATTTGTGATGATGGATTAAGGATACAAAGGGACAATAAACCAATTATAATTATTAACATACAAACAATATTAATATATAATCAAAGCATGTATTTAAATATATTTTAACTTATAATTACCTATTTTTACCAAGTATTCCATGTTGTCTAGGTTGAATCTGCATGGACTCTCTTTTTTGTCTCAAAGTATGTGATGAATTTGTGATGATAGCTTAAGGATATAAAAGGACAATTTAAATCAATTTCAACTAATAACACACAAGCAGTATCAAAACATGTTTAATGTATTTAAAAGGAAAGTATACAACTAAAAATATATTTACATGTATTTACTTATTCCATTGTACCATCTGCATCCTCTCTTTTTTGTAGCACATCTATGATTGTCTCATGCTCTTCCATAGAAATTGTCCATAGCTCTTTATTTGCAAGTCTTCCACTATACCTCACTAGTTTTATATTTGTTTCCACCACCAAATGTGAGTAGTGTATAATCTTCTTATTTGTTTCATAATCTTCGAATGCAGGAAAACCATTCTTCCTTATTAGGTATTTTCATAGCCAAGTGCCAACAACCACCACTGAACCTATTGGATAATGATATCCATCATCAAAGAAGTTTTCAAATTTTGCTTAAGGGGATAAAAGACTTGCTATCAAAATTTTCTTAAGGGGATTTCTTAAGGGGATCATTGAATCTATTGGATAATGATAGTTATCATCTTCTCGAGGTGTTATTAACTTATGTTTAGCCTCCACACAATGAGCCAACCAATATTCAGTTTCCTCTTCATTCTATTCAAGTGCAACAACAACATACACATGCCCTGCAAACAAAATTTGATTCAATAACTTGCACATTTCCATATAATTTGACCAATCTACATGCATGCATTCATATGTATATATATAAATAAAATCATTATAAAATAGTAATAAAGTGAAAGAAAATGAAATAAATTGAATTAAATTACCTTCTTGTACAAGATTTGAAACATGGTCATAGTCGTCTAATGCAAACACTTGATCATTGTCCTCAATTGTTGTTTTATATTGATCATGTGCTTGTGCAGGTGTCAACAATCTTTGCTTCCACTCTTCAACCCATTTTTTATTCTCACATGCCTCCAAATCTCTTGAAATACAAAACTGACAAAAAATTACAAGCTCCCTTGTGCAAATAGTGTTGGCTTTGGCATTGTTTGGAATTGATGTCAAAGGTCATGCATTTCATGGTTTATTCCTTCATATTCATGTTCTATGCATTCTATTCCTATGTTGAGACATTCATTGCTCATTCATTGTTTAGTTCATTGCAATGAAGTTGATTTTCTATTGATGCTTGAGATAATGTGGTGTTGCAAAATGCAAAAGTGCAGATTGTTGAAGAGGTTCTTAAAGTTTCTTCAATCTATCATTCTATCCTTATTTCAATTTATGGTTTATTTCATGAGGGATTGATGTATAGAATCTACCATGAATATACAAAAATATTATTACATGATTTCAAACTTATTGTTTCGATATAGGTTCTCTTCATCAATTGGTAGTTTATGCTAAATTCTAGAACATACTTTAAGTCTTCAATTCTAGGTTTTATACTTTTTAGAATGACAAAAATTTTAAACATACTTTATGTCATATGTTGAAATTGACTTACACTAGCAGGTTAAGGGTGTTTATGAACATTGTATTTATCGTCCCCTTCTAGGGTTACCGATTCAACAAGTGAAATTTGTATGATTTGAAAAAGAATAGTGTATGTCGAGTATAACGAAGGTTAGAAGTTTATTGTATATAGCAGCAAAGTTAGGGTTTGAAGCTTGTAGAATGAACGACATGTCTCAAAGCATGGAGAACAAAAAACTTACGAAGATTTCATTGATAGTTGGAGGATTTGGTGGTTTGTGCAATTAATATTTGTAAGTTGTTTCAGTTGCATTCTATCAAAGACTAAGGTATGGCTTTATTGAAGTTTTTTAGGTTATTAATTGCCATATATAGTAGGTACTTGTGCTTGACATATGGCTAGACTAAGATTTGAATGTTCAAGTTTGCAGACTTATTTGATTTGGGTATAATGTATAAAGTGGTTTCTCTTGAAACCCTATGAAATGAATTTATGAGAATGTTGTTCACAGCTGGATTGTAATTGTGTTTTTAAAATACTATGAACAAAAGGACAGTGTGCTATAACGTTTTTGAACAAAAACATAGTGTGGTATAATGCTTTTGTGTTTTTTAGGTTTCTAATACAATGAAACCTATAGGACATAAACTGTATTAGGATTGAAAGTTATTATGAATTGTAGTAAAACAAAGAGATCCTCTATCTTTTATTCTTTTCAAAATTAACAAAAATGATGTAAGGTCATGTCAGTGAGACATAGTTTGACCTATTTCCAGTGACGCTATATTTTTCTAATGAGGTTGTGTTTTGCTAGTTAGGTTGTATTTTTCCAATGAGGTGTTTCACCAGTGAGGCTAATAAAATGAACTTTCGGAGTGGCTTTTTTTAATAGTGAGGCTAATAAAATGAATTTTTAGAGTGGTTTTTTTTCCCTCTAAAGGGTTTTCCACTCATAAATTACTATATTATGGTTTCTCATTATTTGTGGTCTATTTGGTCTTCATGTTTAAACATCCATTCTTGTGTATCTTTCATCACTTGAATTTATTTATCAAGCATTTAGTCTTTCCTATCTGATTGGGTTAATTTCAACATTTGAACTTCTAAGTTATAACAAAGAAACTAGGTGCATAAGTCTACGAGAAATAAATAAATTATATTTGTTTTAAAAATCTGATTCAGCCCCCCCTCTCAGTGTTTTATGTACTCCAAAAATTGGTATTAGAGCCAAACCCTTGCACAAATTTTAAACAACTTAAAAGTTCTTGGTAGTGGAGTAACTAGCATGGGAAAAAGTAAAGAAACAAAGAAAAAAGAAAAACCCAACAGAATCCCAAACAAGTACCATCTAAAAAAAATACTATATTTGATGAGGAAATAGTTGTAAGAAATGACTTGCAAATTGAAGAAGATGCAAGGTTAAAAGATGGTTTCTTAGTTAAGAATGATGATAAAGAGACTCCTTTGAGAGTGATTTTGAACAGGAGTATGATGAAGAGGGTTGTGAAATTGATATTGAAGGTGAGTTAATTTGTTCCCTTGAAGAGATTAAGGAACTTAGATTGGAGAATCAAAGATTAAAGTTGCAGCTCCATGAAGAAAAGGTGTCCAAAACTAAAACTCTTTCAGACCTTCAAGAATAAAAAGATTTGATCATAGATTTGAAGGTGGAAGTTGTAGAAGTTAAGAAAGTAGAAGAAGAAGTCAAAAAGAGTTCAAGGAAAAAGAGGTTGATTGTGAAAGATACGAGTTGGAGATAGTTTCTTTGAGAAAGGAATTGGAAAAAGCATCTTCCAAGTTACACAAGACACTCCAATTTAAAAAGAGTACTAAGTGTTTATATGAGATTTTGAACCAACAAAAATATCACAAGGATGTTACTAAATTGGTCTTTTAAGAAGGACAGTGTTCTAATGTCAGAAAAACTCCAAGGAAGAAGATAGATTCAAATTATCACTTTGTTTTGCACCTACACAAATCAACAATCAAAAGTTTAGAAGTAATTTTTATTCAAAATATGTAACGCCCCGCCAGGGAATCCATTAATACCAAGCAAAAGGTAACAAAATAATTGAATAATTTTTTTTATTTTTTATTTTTTAAAAGTCATTTGATTACACAAACCTTCTAAGGATTTCAAGATGACATTACTTTATTATTTACAAAAAGAACATCATGTCATAACATCAAATCATAAACATAAATCATAATCATGAATGATATGATTTCCTAAACTTTTATAAAGTCAAGATACTTAACCAAATTACATCAAGTGAGATTATAATAAATCTTGAATCATCATAATGTCATTACATAAGTTCTCTTATAGTCAACAAGATAATGTACAATAAAGATGAAGAATATATATCACGTTGTCAGCTTCGTTCACGAGTATGCTCAACATCCAACATCACGAACACTGAAGGATCATAAATCTGCTCCATGAATAAAGTTATCCAAGAATAGCAACATCTGTAAGAGGACCCAATGAAGGAAATAGCACGGTTTCCTCCCAACCACGTGGAACCTGAAGGTCCACTCCCTTCGTGCTAGGAGATCATGATAGGTCCACAAAACAATCAAACAAACAACAAAGAATAGACATTACATTACATGGTGGACAATATTTAATGACAAGACAATATCTTAATTAGCTAATCACAAATAAAATCCCAAAGGCTACAACAATAACAAAGGTGATTCTACATAAGAGACCACAAACATGTTTCAGGATAGAGTGTCATCACATAGTTGTTCTAGGTTACCCTGGTGAATCTTCCTAGACTACTGACCCTCATCCAGAGTTACCCTGGTAGTCTCTATTGATTCCCGACCCCTAGATAAACTCATGTGGAGTCGAATTACCTTTCAGGAAGACAAGGTAGATGACTAAGCCATTCCAGGCCTTCTCAACCTACCCTTAATCTATACAAGCATTAAGGCACTAGGTGAGGCATTTCGTTAATTCTTATTATTTAATGAACCCCAAGTTTATTTATTAAAGTTTTCACTGAATTACAAGAAACCCATGATAGGTTACCCTAGCAACCACTTAGGGTTCCGACCCCTATCGCAAGCCACTCTTCCTAGAAACATGATGCAACATCAAAATACCAAGGACTGCCAACATGCATATAAAACAACGCCATAATAAAACATATCACATTCATGGCCCAACCATTGAACAATTCAAATACCTCAAAGGTGACAAATAACTCTTGCATGGAAAAGTCCCAAAATAGATCAAGGTATATTAAAAAACAAGGTTCATGTATCAAAAGTTTACAACATGAATTCACTTCCTAGCCTCTAGAGACTTAGCAACTCAATTGCATGAAAAAACCACCAAGCATTAGAACAAAATCTCGTATATAAATATCTCTATCATGACATAGACCCAAATATCTATAATGTCACCATAATAACAAAAATTTGTGCAAGGCCATACACAAATAAAATCACGGTAATAGTACACCAAAGTACATACATTTACAGCCTAAATCACAAAATCAATTTCCTAACCTTTGGAAGAAAAGAATGTATTACACAAATTTCTTAAACATGTTCATTTGAAATAAAACTCTAAAGTTGATCTATTCTTTTAAAATAATATCATGGCCACAACATATCATACCCATCATAAATGTTATAAGATAAAAATTATAGACAATATTTCAACAATATAGGTGCATTTTATTTTCCTATAACCACATAAATCTAAATTCATAACTAAATAGGAAACCATTAGTACTACTTAACTTTGAACTAATGATTAGCAAAATTATATTCCAAAAGAAAGAACTTGTTGTGCCTGTTATAGAGAAAGCAAGACAACTCTTTTCCAATAAAAATAGAAACTACAGTCTATACTCAGATAACGACGCCAAGCAAAAGTAGAATCATAAGTTTAATCATATAAATTTGATTATATTTCAACCAAACTTACAGTTTTCAGTTTTCACTTTCAGTGCATGGGATTTAAAATACATTCCTATGTTTTAGAAATATCAAACAAATCAATGTACCAAAAGATGCTCTTCTAACAACATACGCCAAATCATAACTCTTCCTTTTAAACTCATACCTAAATTTCAGTTAACTTAGATATACCAAAATATCATGTATGAGGAGTGTGCACAATTGAGAGATTTTCAGTTACGATAAGAAAAACTCAGACATCAATATTGCATGATGTTGAACTGAAGTTGAGTCTTAAGTTTGAAATAAATAATATTGTAATTTATTACTATCAAATTCAGCATTAAGAATTAAAGAAGATTCATTCATAACTAGCATTTTACCAAGAAAACAAGTACAGATCATGATAAGATTCGACGGTTGTTTAAGAGATGAAATCTGCAGCAAATGTATATCGATCTAGAATTTCATAACTACGATGAATTAAAAAAAACTCAGAATTTGAGAATGTGAATGATGTATTCCTAGTGCCCAATCAATATCAATGGATATTTAGAAGAACAACCATCTTAAGGAGAGTTCAAAGAAATTATAAGTGTAGAAGAATAAAGTTTGGTGCATCATAATGGGCTATAATTTGCTACAGTTTTAAGGTAAAGTTATTTAAACTCAAAACAAGGCCACACAAAAATCAATTACAATCTACATGTTGCGTTGGATTGGCAACAGAATCAGTGAGACTTCTAACTTAAGACATGGCCGAATAATTTCCAATATACCCTCAAGGTAACAACAATTTGTGCAAGACTAAGTCCCCAAATCATAACTTAATATAAACATATTCAGCCAAACATCATAAAATAACACACCTAAAAATTGTTTTGTTTCAACTCAAATTAGAGTATAAACTACATTCACTCCCAATTTAATAAATAAAAGAAAGAACACTTAGAAATATGTATATATATACATAATATATAAATTATATCTATATATAGATATATTCATACCAATTCATTCATTTGCTGTCCAAACACAGCGAATAGAAAGAAAATCAGCAAATATAAACAATTTAAAAATCACACAAAAATATATACATACATCAATACAACTATAATAGAATGGGCGCCATGTAAAGAATCTCATACAACAAAGTTAACCTTATTTAACTGGCAGTTTTTTTTAATACATGCAAACAAATATAACTCATTCAATAAGTCTACGGCTGTTATAATAGCTAGATACAAAATCATATTTATCTTCAATTTTGAAAGACAACTCCAATGAGTTAAGATAAAGCAACTGTAAAAAAAATGTGTTGCAACCTTCTAAACTCAATAAATCCACACATCTCCGGATCAGATTTAACCTTTGTTTCAAATGCATATCTCAATGCATTGAATGAATCTCACAAGATATAGTTTTCAGCTGTTCAAAGATTGCAAGAAATAAAATCAATGAATTTGCATGACTCAATTTATAATTTAGTGACAAAAGAAATAGATCTCTAGTTTTCAAAAATAATTCAACAGAAAACTTAAGAAGATTATGTTTTTTTTTTTTAATTTCTTTCCAAGCCTCAGGAAAACTAGAATTTTAATTTGGCTGACATACTCACTAGAATGGAGCAGGGGCAGCACCATAACACAAGGAAAAGAAATAATTTCATGCAAAATAACCACTAAATTTATATGCAAAGCTTTCAGCAGAGTTAAGATAATAAATCCCCAGGCAGAATTAAGGAGATTATTTAAACCTCTAAAGCATTCTAATTTCCAGTGCTGCAACTGTGATAATAGAAATCAGGTAAGTGTTTTAAATCTATCCACTCTACCATGTTCAAGCGTTGCTACTGTAATAGGTTGCATATGATATCAGGGGAAAATTAAATCTATTCACCCTAGGCTGCGAATGGAGTTAGGAAGGTTATTTAGATGTTAGCACCCTTCTTTGCTCAAGTGTGGCAGCTGTAACAGGTTGCTAACTGTATCAAGAAAATTATCTGTAACTATATGCCATGTCATGTTCAAATGCTACGCCTGTGACAGGCTGAGAAAGGGATTTGGGAAATTATTTAAATCTAAAACAAATTGATTTTGTTTCTTTAAAATTTCCTTACATTTTGCTACGTTTTCTTCTAGATCTCAAATCTTAATCTAATTTGTTTCATGTTGTTTGTGCAGGATATACAACAAATAAATTCTACATATATAGAAAAATCAAGTACCATAAACAACATTCAGAAAATTCTATTCGAGTATCTACGAATAAAAGAAGAAAACTTGGATTTTTAACCAACTTGAATATTGCAACCTTCAGATCTGATCCGCAGCCAAAACCCAATAATACACTTGCAAACAAAATATGAGATGAAAACTTTTCCAGAACAATTGCCGTGCAAAAATTTCCTAAAAACTACTGTTGTGAAAATTCTTTTCAGAATATTGCCCTGAATGAAATTGCAACCCCCAAAAGCTTTTTAATGCATTTAATTACCTCCAGTTACAAAACTCAACTAATTGTAGTCATGCATTCGAAAATTACTCAATCAGTTATAATCATTAAATATCTAAGATATTATCTTTGTAACTCAAATGCAAGTTTTTAGATATTTATAACTTGTTGAAAGCAACCTCTTTTAGAATATCTATTTTTCACAAAAATCTTATTTGCACAATTAATTCCACAATTACATTTAAATAATCACCTTTTTCAAAATTAACATTCACTTTAAATAAATAACTTGTTTAATTTATTTTAAATCAAACCTTACTCATAAACATTTAATCTAATATTTAAACAAATTTATATTTAATCAAATATATTAACAAATAAGTCATTTAATTAAATTAAACAATAATTAATTTTCCAAATAAAATAACACAAACAAAATCTACACGACAAGACAAAGCAACAAATGACAATGGGCGACAAATGGATACTCGCTCAATGAAGAACGATGGCTTAAATGAGGACCTGACACTATCTCCGGATCAACATAATTTCATTGGATTAGGGTACGCTCAGACCTGACTAGCAGGTGGAGCCGATACCCAGTACCTGTATCTACATAAAACATCTTTGTTAAACATATAAACATATTTAAACAAACACACCATGAAGTAGAATTGCAACGTAGCAGGGTACTCACGAATGAGTAGTGCTACACTGTCTTCTTCACCAAAACTGACGAGCATTATATAACATAAACAACCATTTCTACATGATAACCACATAAAAACTCATAAGCAACTAAAGCATCTATCCATCTAATTGAATCAAACTAAGACAGAGTGTCGCAACTGGAGGGACACTACAGAATAGTACCAAAGGTCTAGGTTTGAAAATCCTTTTTATGGTTATTGTTATTTATGCTATGAGTTTGGTCATAGGGCATGAATTGTTGGATGCATGCAAGGAAAATGGGATGTAATAAGAACTCATTTGAATGGTTAAATAGAAAAAACAAAATCATATGCTATAGATGTCATAGGTTTGGACATATTGCTCAATTTTTTAGGAGTGATCTAATGAAATCAATTAATCACCATAAGAAGATAGGTGTTAAGAAGGTTTGGAGAAAGAAATAAGTGAAAGAGAAGGATGAACCTAATCTTGTGCATGTTGCACATGAAACATTTATAACAACTTAAAGAGTAGCATGAGGTTAGGGGGAAGTGTTTATAGTTTTATTATTCAGCCCCTTATATAACAACCAAGAGGTTCTAAGGGTTGTGAAGTAGTATGAATAGTGGTATATAGTTGTGGTGTTTGACAGTCTTATATCAATGCCATTTTTCCATAACAGTGTCTTTTTGCAGGGGCGGTGAGTAGTACATTAGATCACTCAATCTTGTATTCTTTCTATGATTAGTGACAATAGTTTTGATGCAATGATATACAATGTTCTTGTATGAAGTCTATACAAAGTACTACTAATTCATATGCCAATTTTTTTCTTGCAAACACATTATTCTTTGTCTTTTTTCTTGCTTAAGCATAGTGGTTGCAAAACAATAGTGGAGTCTTCCTCAAATTGTCTTCATAGGGAGAGCATTTAGTTTGAGTGAAAAGTCTTTTGATAGTAAGTATGCTGCAAAATATTGGTATGCACAAGGCTTATCTTTATAGTGTTGTCAATGCTAGTATACTGTCAGTGGTCTAGAGTGATGATAGTAAGGATACAATCATGTCTAAAATAGTGCAAGAAATTGCAATAAGTGACAATTTATTCAAGCCCTCTTGTTTTGATAGTGCTTTGATGGCAGTTTATACTTTTTTTTAAATCACATTGATTGATATAATTGGTCTATGATAGTGATATTTTTATCAGGATAGTGGTTTGGTGGAAATTCATTTGAAAATGCTATACTATTTATATTCCTTCTCCTCCAATAACTTGTTACAGGTGCAGTTCTCTTTGGAAAGTTGGTTTGACACTAGTTTTCTTTTGTCAATGTTATGACGGTTATCTTGTAGATGCCTAGTGGTTTGTTCTCTTTTGTTGCAACAATGGTATGCCCCATACTCAATTGCATTAGTAAGTGACAGGTGTTTCCAATTATTATAATGTTGCAAGGGGTCTTAACACATTGATGAATGATTCCAAGGATAGTAATAGTAGTTCTCATTATTTGACACTAGTTATCATGGTGGATAATAGTTTCTATTATAATTGAATCTTCTTGTTAGTATAATGACAATGGCTAAGGCATTGTGTAGAGAATAATGGTTGACTCTTGGTTTAAGTGGTTCATATCTTTGTCCACATCTTTGACTATTGACAGTGTGATATCAATTCTTGTTTGTAAAATATTTGGGTTTGCACATTTCAAAAAAAGTGAACTGCAGATAATTCATGCACAGTATTTCTGCTTGTAAAGGATGTGATTGTGGGTTTATAGTGGTGATGTTCACTGTTCATTGTTCACTCAATTTTTGGTGCAGTGATTTTAATGCTTGCTCTTGGTGTAGTATGATTCGTATAGTGATATACATGCTTGCTTCAAGTGGATGCTTTGTTTTGTGTGGTCAGTGATGGTCCAACCTGCTTCATTTGTTATGTTTATTTCATTGTGTGATCCTATTTTGTGAGTTGTCAAACAATGCTTCTAAAAGTGTAGAGATCTTGACACTTTTTGACTCTCTAGCTTGTGGTGAATGTTTGATCTTGTAAAGCATAATGGTGGTATTATTTGTAGGGGGAGTCACTTGCTTAGTGTTTTTGACAGTTGACAGAAGGGGAGTGATTGCTTGGCAATCAAGTGTCTTATGGGAGCTTGTAACTCATTTTTTTTGGAAGCTTACTATGGTGTTTGCAGAGGTATGGTGTAGGTGCAGTCCTTTTTTATGATGGATAGTTTGTTGAAATTTTGGGATTCTTATTGCATGAGTTTAGAGTTAGTGTAGAATAGTTGGTTACAATGCTTTGAGAAAATAATCTTGCTTTCCTTGAAAAAATACTCTATATGATGATTATGCTTCATATCTTGGTTAGTTACCTAATGCTCTATGAGAGATTAGTATATGGTACTCTTCATCTATATACTCTTAGTTAAGGCTTACCTATGTTACTCATGCATAGTGATTCTTAACACTGCTATCTTTTCTATCATCTTGTTATTTTTCAATGAATATGCAATGATACAAACAATGACATGGCACACTTTGTGAAGCAACAACTCTAGTAACAAACAATAAAGATGGTTCCTTTTTGAAGTTGATTTAATGCTTGGCTGCTTAGTAACAATGGTCTTTCCTTGTATCTTGAACCTGTTGGTTCTTTTTAGTGCTATATATCTTGGTATGAGACAGTAACATAGTGAATGGATAGTGAACAATGGAGTGTTTAACCCATTTTCTTGATAATATCTTTGCTAATGAGCTAAAAGATTATCTTTTATCCTTGGCTCATGGTTCATATTTTTTTATCAAAATGCATAGCATCCTTTGGATTAGTGACTTGAGTTTATATATGACAATACTAGTAGTTGTAATAATAGTCTATTGCATTACTTCATGTTAATGTTATTTGCTTTGTGACTTAGTTGTGATCTTTCATCATTGTAGAATGTTTGCTTTAATCTAGCAAGTGTTGCTGCAGTGTTGTTTTAACAATGATTCCAGGTGGTGTTTACGAATAGTTGGAACATTCCAGTGCTTATGGCTAGTCTTGCGACTTTTACAACATATTTCTGATACCAATGATCTCATGCTCAAGTGATTTAGTGGTAGTTATTGTAAGATGCCTATGCAGTTTTGGCCACCGAATGGTATTAGCAACAAGCAGTATGACAAATTTGTTTGCTAAGTATTTTTCTTTCAAGATGAGTTCTTGATTCTATTTTCTACTCAAATATTTGCAAGTATGGCTACTTTTTTCCTTTGGAATTTTTGTCAAAGGGGGAGAAGACATGACATTTGACACTGGTTATTCAGTTTGACAGTGTTGTTTTAGTTTGACAATGTTATTTTTGATAGTGGTTTGTGGCCTTGATGATTCATTTTGACAATGTTACAGTTGACTGTGAGATGACATTATTATTTCTATCAGTTGTTGCCTTGTAAATGACATTGTTTTAGTTGTTATATTTGATAGTGGTTATACATTTTTGGGTTCAGTGGTTATTTTGACATAGTTGTCTCATTGATTCAGTGACTATCTTTGACAATGGCAGTACATATCTTCTTTGATAGTGGTTGACATACTTGCTTAAAATTTTCTCCACAATGGTTAACTTTTGCTCAAGTGTTTTTGTAGGTAGTAGGAAATTTATTTTCATAATGGAAGGAGTAAAGTATAAGGGTTGATATCAATTCCAAAAGGGGAGTTTCTTGGCTTTGGCATTTTTTGGAATTGATGTCAAAGGTCATGCATTTCATTTTTTATTCCTTCATATTCATGTTCTATGTGCTCTATTCCTATGTTGAGACAGTCACTACTCATTCATTGTTTAGTTCATTGCAATGAAGTTGATTTGATATTGATGCTTGAAACAAGGTAGTGTTGCAAAATGCAAAAGTGCAGATTGTTGAAGAGGTTCTTAAAGTTTCTTCAATCTATCATTCTATCATTATTTAATTTTATGGTTTATTTCATTAGGTATTTATGTCTAGAATCTACCATGGATATGCAAAAATATTATTACATGATTTCAATCTTATGTTTTGACAAAGGTTCTCTTCAACAATTGGTGGTTTATGCTAAATTCTATAATAGAATTTAAGTCTTCAATTCTAGGTTTTATACTTTGAAACAAAAGTCTTAAACATACTTTATGCCATATGTTGAAAGTGACTTACACTAGTAGGTTAAGGGTGCTTATGAAAGGGTTGAAGGGTGTTTATGAAGATTGTATTTATCAGCCCCTTCTAGGGTTACTGATTCATCAAGTGAACTTTGTATGATTTGCAAAAGAATAGTGTATGTTGAGTATAATGAAGGTTAGAAGTTTATTTTATCCGGCAGAAAAGTTAGGGTTTGAAGTTTGTAGAATGAATGACATGTCTCAAAGCTTGGAGAATAATAAAATTATGAAGATTTCATTGATAGTTGGAAGATTAAGTAATTTGTGTAGTTAAGATTTTTAAGTTGTTTTAGTTGCATTTTGTCAAAGACCAAGGTATGACTTTATTGAAGTTTTCCAAGTAATTAATTGCCATATATAGTAGTTGCTTGTCCTCAACATATGGTTAGAATGAGAGTTGAATGTTCAAGTTTATAGACTTATTTGATTTGGGTATAATGTATAAAGTGGTTTCTCTCAAAACCCTATGAAATGAAATTCTAAGAATGTAGTTCATAGCTAGATTGTAATTGTGTTATTAAAAATATACTATAAACAAAAGGATAGTGTGCTATAATGTTTTTGAACAAAAATGAAATGTGGTATAATGCTTTTGTGTTCTTTAGGTTTCCAATACAATGAAAACTATAGGACATAAACTACATTAGGATTGAAATTTTTCATGAATTGTAGTGAAATAAAGAGATCCTCTATCTTTTATTCTTTTCAAAATTAACAAAAATGATGTAAGGTCATGTCAGTGAGACATAGTTTGACCTATTACTAGTGAGGCTATATTTTTCTAGTGAGGCTATGTTTTTCCAGTGAGGTTGTATTTTTCTAGTGAGGTTGTGTTTTTCCAACGAGGCTATAATAAGTGAGATTACAATTTTTAACAATGAGGCTAATAAAATGAACTTTCATAGTGGTTTTTTCTCCCTCTAAAGGGTTTTCCACTCATAAATCACTGTGTTATGGTTTCTCATTATTTGTGTTCTATTTGGTATTCATGTTTAAAAATTCAATGTTGTGTATCTTTCAAAACTTGAATTTCTTTATCAAGCATTTAGTCTCAAGCCTATTTGATTGGGTTAATTTCAGCATTTGAAATTCTAAGTTATAACAAATAAATTGGGTGCATAAATCTATGAGAAATAAATAAATTGAATTTGTTTTAAAACACTGATTCACCCCCCCCCTCTAGTGTTTTCTATACTCCAACAAATAGTTCATGTGCTTGCATTCAAATTCTTAAATGAATGCCATTTAGTAGATCCACTGATTGTCTAACAATCAAGTCTTGGTAGAATTTTCTCTTCTTCAACTAACCAAAAGAATTGATGAACTATAGATTACTCACTTGATCCACATGTAGATAATCTTGTATTAAACCAATCCACAATCCCACGTGCATCTTTAAATTTTATTGCATCCTCAAATTTTAATTGATCTCTAGAAGGAATTCTTTTAACACACACCAACTCCATAATGTTCTCCTTTACCATGTCCAGCTTCAAAAGAACTCCACATATGTTGGAAATTATGTTCCTTGTGAACCCTACTTAACCAATAGAACATTCAAGAATTCTTGGACTAACCCATACAATTATCTAACCATATGAGATGTTTTGTCATCTAGATTTCTCTTTCTCTTAAATTTGTATAAAATATATTAAAACAATATTGAACAAACCCTGACAAGTGTAACTGGTTGTTACTCAAATAGAAATGATACTACCTCAAAAAAAATATATCATCCTATATGCTATCATCTACATGTTTGTAAACAATATGAACATAGCCACTTGCACTGAATTTTAATATTATGATTGGATTTCCTCTTGCAGAGCTAGAGTATAGTTTTCCGCAAAATCAACCATTGATATTATAGTTCCAACTAGAAATGTGTTTCTACATGCACAAAATTTTCCATCAAGCCATCAAGCATATTGAGAGTGCTTGACATATTTTGGTACAATCTTACTCTTAAATTTTGATATGAATTCATGTACACTAACTTTTTCTATAATTAAATTATAATGTTTTCCAATTTTTCCATCTTTTAAAGAATAGTCAACATTCTTAAATATTTTAACATCCACTAATTGTTGTCCAAAATAATTTTCAACATTTTCATGCATACAAACTCTTAAGAATGAAATGTTTCCACAACTTGTACATTGTCCAAAAATACATGAACCTAAATAAAATAATTTCCCATTAGATATTTCACGAAACAAACTTTATATAAACTCCTTTACTTTTTTCAGGTGGCATATTAATAACACATTCCTACATAATCATGTTAGTATGTAAATTTTTTCAACTATAAAGGTGTTTTCATTGATGTCAACAAGACTCCAACAGACTGGTATTGTCATTGATGTCAACTATGTTTTGAGGAAGTTTGTTGCATGATGAAGATATCAAGGATATTGAAAAAATTGATAAAATAAGGAAACAAGGTGTTGCAGAGGTGTTCTAGTTTACAAAGATGTTTTGGTTTCACTTCACATTTATTCTAGGTTGAAGATCTAATTTTTTGGTTTAGATATGTTGGTTAGAGTTTCTTATAGTTTCTATATCTAGAATTTGGGTTTTTAGATCACTGGTCAGAAAAAAATGTGTTCACCAATATGTGAACTGGTTTTGTAGTATTGTATAGAGGTGTCTAGGAGAAATGCATTTTCTCCACATTCTCTATAGTTTCTTTTCAAGACTTGTGGTTCTGAAGGAGAGTTAATGGTGTTTTTCTCTTTTTTGTGTCAAGAAGATTCATGGTTAGGCATATTGGGAGGTATTTTGAGTTACAGAGTATTGCAATATCTTGTAGTGTTGTCTAGATAAATACTATGATTATAATCTTTAGGTTACATTTTTTGTGAAGGAGGTTGTTAGGTTTTTAGGATGTTCTTGGACCATGTTCAAGTGAATTTTTTTGTTCAAAATTTTTGCACTGATTTAAGGAAGCATGTACTTAATGTTTAATGTGTTTTCACAAGTAATGACCGACCTGGTGTTTACATTACATTCGAAGATGTTCAAGTATTCATGAAGGTAAAGTGCAATGTTGGAGATTTAATTTTGGTCCCATTTAAGTTTTTTGCTATCCACTTTCATTCCTATCCACCGTGGGAATGTTTAGTGTTGACCTAATTTGAAATTGCAAAGTGTGAAGCATGTATTTCTAACCTTGGAGAAATTTTTCAAGGTTGAGTATGGTATAAGTATGAGTCATTATTTTGAAGGTTGTTAAGATAGAAAGAATAAAAGGTGTGTGATGCAAGTGATGTGAATTTCTAAAGAGTAGAGTGTGAGTTTGGGAAAAGTAGTGTGAACTTCAAAGTGTTGGACTTTTGAATGCAGTGAGTTGAAGGTGTCCGCAAACTTTCAAGAAAGGTTGTGAAAGTGTTGGAGAATTTGTGGTGGATTCCTTGTTGCATTGAGAATTTTTTCTCTATGTAACATTTCTCTTCTATCTTCTTAGTTTCTTTCTATTGTAGTGAGCCCTAGTTGTGATCCTTTTTGGAAATTGTTTCCTATTCTGGTAGTGAGCCTTTGTATCAGTTTTGCAATTACTTATATTATGAGCTAATCCTCATTGTGGTTTTTGCCTCACTGGGTTTTACACATAAATTTTGTGTTGTCTTGTGTATGGTGTTGTTATTTTATTTATTTTTATTTTCATTTCATGATTAATCACTTTAACAAAATAAGGGTTTAATGAATGCATGTAGATCTGATTACTATTGAGGCTTTTGATGTTTTTATTTGCTACAACTGATTCACCCCCTCTTAGTTGTCTTGTTTATTAAATTATTGGTATCAGAGTAAGGTTCCTTGGAGAAGAGCTTAACCACTTGAGGTAGATCCATGATGAAAAAATAGATTGGTTTCCCTAGATTTGATGGAACGAACTATGCATTCTAGAAGACAAATATGGAAGGATATCTAGCATCCCATGGATTTGATATTGAATAGGAAATAAAGAATCAATATGTTGAACCTTCGAATCGTCCGAGCACAAGTAATGAGATCAAGGAACATGAGGTAAATGCTAACGAAATATTTATTCTAATGAATAGTCTTTCAAATTTTGAATTGGTTAAATTTATGAATCTTAAGACTGCTAAAGATGTTTGGGATAAGTTTGAAAGTATTTATGAAGGATATGACAAGGTTAAACAAGAAAAGTTGCAAAATATAAACGCACAATTTGAGACCATGCGAATGTTTGAAGATGAAACAATTTCAACTTACATGCAGAGAGTTGATGAGCTGGTAAGTGCTATGAGAGGTCTTGGTGTGCAAGTCAAAGAACGTAGGGTGGTAAATAAAGTTCTCAAAACTATTCTTGATTCATATAGTGAAAATGTATCTTCCATTTAGGAAGTTGCAAATTTTGATACTTATTCTAGAGATCAAACTTCATTTGAAATGAGAAAACTTGGTTTGGAAAATGGTACAAAAGTGTAAACTACTTTTAAGGTTAGAAAATTAGAAAATATTGAAGATTCAAATGAAGAATATCTTGATTATGTGGAAGATAACTTTGTAAGAAGGATGAAAAAGGGCACTAGTAAGTACAAAGGTAAACTACCTTTCAAATGTTTTAGTTGTGGAAAAGTAAATCATTATGCTTCAAGATGTCCAAACAGAGTTGTGAATAATAAGAGTAAGGAGAATAAAGGAAAGAAAATTAAAAGAAGTTACTATGTCAAAGAAGATGCTAGTATTTCTAATAATGAATTTGATTATGGAGATGTTGATGAAAATGAATGCTTGTTCTTGGCTATAAAAGATGAATCTAGTTCTTCCAACTCTGAAATTTGTGTGAAGGAAAGTGTTCCAAAGAAGAAGGATAAGGTTGAAGGTACTTTAGTTTTTTCTTTTTATTTTAAACAGGATACAAACTACTCAGTTGTTGAAAATAGCTACTCTAATCACATGACTGTAGATAAAAGTAAGTTTGTTAAACTTGAAAAGTATGATAGAGGATTAGTTGAATTTGGAGATGATTCAGGAGCTAAGATTTTTGGAATAGGTTCAATCAATTTTTATTTCAAGCATAATAATAAAAATGTTTACTATGTTAAGGGTTTAAGACATAATCTATTGAGTGTTGGAAAAATATGTAGCAAAGGATATAATCTTGTGTTTAAGTATGAAACACGTGAGATCAAAAAAGGGACTAGAACTATGATTGTTGTTGGTAAGAGGACAAATGGAAATATCTATCAGCTTAAAGGCACTGATGGTCATTGTTTTATGTCTTAGACTAATGATAGTTGGTTATGAAAACAAGGGGTGTACCACATGAATTTTGATAATTTGGTGAGAATCATTTTAGTTCATGCAGTGAGAGACCTACCAAGAATCACAAAGCCTATCAATGTTGTTTGCAATAATTGTCATTTTTGAAACAAAGTAGTTTCAAACAAAAGGAACAATTTACTATCGAACTACTGGAATTAATACATATAGATCTTTGTCGTCATACAAGGGTGAGAAGTCTTCAAGGTGACAAGTATTTTATGCTTTTGATTGATGATTACTCTAGAATGACATGGGTTACTTTTATTAGAGAGAAATCTGGTGCACTAGATAGATTCAAAGCATTTAAAGTTGTGGTTGAGAATGAAATGGATCTGAAAATCAAATGTTTGAGGTCTGATAGAGGTGGATAATTCACCTCCAATGAGTTTAACATGTTTTGTGAAGTTCATGGAATAAAGAGGCACTTGTTTTCCCCTAGAACTCCTTAACAAAATGGAGTGGTTGAAAGGAAAAATTGGACTATTCAAGAAGCTACTAGAACTATGATGAAAGAAGCAAATCTACTGGAAGTCTATTGGAGAGAATAAATTCATACTACTATTTACATACTTAATAGAGTTCGAGCCAAATATAACATCACAAAGACTCCCTATGAGTTATGGTATGGAAGGATTCCTATTGTCAAGTACTTTAGAGTATTTGGAAGCAAATGATATATCAAGAGAGATGAAAAAACTTAAGAAAGTTTGATGCAAGGTCTAATGAAGGTATCTTCCTTGGATATTCTACTAAAAGCAAAGCATACAGATGTTATAAAAAAAAGGACAAGAAACATGCTATATCAAGAGAGATGAAGAAATCGTAGGAAAGCTTGATGCAAGGTCTGATGAAGGTATCTTCCTTGGATATTCTACTAAAATAAAAGCATACAGATGTTACAAAAAATGGTGCTACCATTTCCATTTGGATCTATGCCCCCCAAAACCCATTTTTACTATTTGTGTGGAAGATTTGGAACCACCCAACCTTTCCCCTAAGAAACTATCCCCTGCTACTTTTGCTAGTCCCAAAAGTAAACCACCCCCCGCTAGATAGTGAACCCCAAGAGGCACCTATATCAAAACCCCCAAAAAAAAGAAGAAGGGGGGGTTGGGTTGGCCAATTCTAAGGCTACAACCAAAATGTGTGAGGTAAGTAATACACCCAACAAGTTGGAAAATAGACCAACAACAAAGAAGAAGGGTAAAAAAGACACTACATGCCAGGGGGAGTTGTCATTCACAAACAACAAGGAAAAGAGTGCTACGGAAAAGGATTCCAAAGGTGACACTGTTGTGGCTACAAGTATTGACATGGGGATGGAGCAAACAAGCATCAAGAGGTCTCATAGGTTGGAAATGAAAAAGAAATAGATATTGGTGAATAAAACTTCTAGCAAATTGGAGTAGACTAACAACAGACAAGAGTGTAAGGACACTGTTGAGGAGGAAGAGGAGTTTGTGGAAGGTCCTTGCCACTTCTCGAACTTGAAAAAAATGATCAAAGAGGACTCCACCCAATCTTTGGAGCTCAAGGACAATGAAGAAGATATGACACAAGGGAGAGCGAAAAGGAGGAGGAAATCAACAGTCAACAAGAGCAGGTAGAGAAACTTGAACGAAAGTTCACTAGGATGACACGTTTCACCATTAATATCATCCATAGGTTTGTCATTTCTCTCTAAGATTCTCAAGGAGGAGGTGGAAAAGAATACTAAGGGTGAGGGTCCTAATTGGGTTAGGGACGATGTTTTAAATCTCCTCATTTAGAAATGGGAAGGTATTTCCAATTAGTGGGTTGGTCCGTGTGTTGTGTCTGTTATCTTTTTGGTTTCTACTTTTTTTTGTCTAGACTCTATGATGTATTGTTGAACTTGGTATCTTTTTGGCCCTTCAGGCTCATTGTGTAATGGGTACTACACTGAGTAAATGCAACTTATCTTATCAAAAACAAAAGGTTGAGAAAGATTGTTGAAAGTGCAAATGTTAAGGTTGATGAAAATTTGTAGAATTCGATTGTTGTAGATGGATGTGTGTCAGATAAACCTAATTTTAGAGAAGAAGAAGAAGCTAAAGAAAAATAAGTATAGAATGAAGAGGAAGAAGCCTTAGAGAAGACCCCTAACATCCCTAAGTATGTGCAAAAGATTCATTCCAAAGAAAAAATCTTTGGAGACAAGAGGAAAGGAGTGTTGACAAGAAGAAGAGCTATTGAAGCTAAGGTAAATTTTTGTTTAATTTATAAATTTGAATCTAAAATAGTGAGTGAGGCATGCAAAGATGAACATTGGATGAAGGAAATGGAAGAACTTATGTAGATTGAGAAAAATTAGATTTGTGAATCAGTTCCTAGACCAAAAAACAAGAATATAATTGGAACTAAGTGGGTTTTTAGAAACAAGTTGAATGCGAATGGAGAAGTGGTAAGAAATAAGAGGAGACTTGTGTGTAAGGGTTACTCACAAGTGGAAGGAATAGACTTTGATGAGACATTTTCCCCTATGGATGTGATGGAAGCTATTAGAATGTTTTTGGAATTTGCAACATACAAGGACTTTAAAGTTTATTAGATGGATGTGAAGTCTACTTTTTTGAATGGGGAGTTGGAAGAAGAGGTTTACATGGAACAATTGAAAGGATTTCAATTGTCAAATCAACCGAACATGGTGTGAAAATTGAAGATTAAATTGTATGGTTTGATGTAAGCTCCCAAAGCTTGGTATGAAAGATTGGATAGATATTTGTTACAACAAGGATTCAGTAAAGGCATCACAAATAGTAATCTTTACTTTAAAATTGAGGAGGAAAAAATCTTGATAGTGGTTGTGTATTTGGATGATATTATCTTTGGAAGAAATGAAGCTATGTGTAAGATATTTTCTAAAGAAATGCAGAAAGAGTTTTAGATGTCAATGTTTGGGGAGATGAATTTCTTCCTTGGGGATAAAGGAATTTTTATTTCACAGTCCAACTATGTCAAAGAGATGAAGAAGTTCGGAATGGAAGATTCCAAACTGATATGCACTCCTATGGTGACTAGTTTTAAACTAAGCAAACATTATGATTAACCTAAGGTTGATCAAAGAAAATATAGATCTATGATTGGTGGACTGTTATATCTAACTACTACTAGACTGGATATCATGTGTGTAGTTTTTCTTGCGGCTAGATTTCAAGATCCTAAGGAAACACATGTTTCAATAGTGAAGAGGATATTTAGATATTTAAGAGGCGCTCCAAATTATGGCTTATGGTGTCCTAAGGATACTTATTTCATATTAAGTGCTTATATAGATGAAGATTGGGTTGGTTGTATCGATGACAAGAAAAGTACAAGTTGTGGTGCATTCTTTCTTGGATGTAGATTGGTGTCATGGTTAAGTAAGAAGCAAGATTCAATTTCTTTATCCATTGTAGAGGCTAAGAATATTGTAACAACATCTTGTTGTACACAAGTTTTGTGGATGAGATAGACATTGAAGGATATCAGAGTAGTGTATGATGAGCCTATTTCTATATTTTGTGATAATACAAGTCCATTTAACATTTCAAAGAATCTTGTGATGTATTCAAGGAAAAAGCATATATCAATTAGGTATCAATTTCTAAGAGAGAAGGTTATAGAGAATGAGGTGAAGCTAGAATATGTAGCTATAAAGGATCAGATTGTTGATATATTTACTAAGGCTCTTCCTAAGGATACTTTTAAGTATCTTCAAGAGAGAAGTTGGGGGTTATTGCCCCTCCTTTGAACTAGATGCATATGGAGATTCATCAATCCAATGGATTTATGGATTCATCTCTTTTCTAGAATTATATTGGTGGCTACGTCTTAGGGGGAGTAGGTAGTATCATGTGTTGTCATTGTGCAGAGTTGTTGATTTGGTTGGGTGTACTCCTAAGGGGGGGTATTCAAAACAAGTATCAGGTTCAGTGTCAAAGGTGGAGATAAATGCAAAAAATAATATCCTTTACCATTAATGTCAAAGGGGGAGAAAGAATATTGTGAAAAATTGTATCTACTCAAGGGGAGAAAAGAAAGGAAATCATAAGAAAGTTTGTTCAAAAGTGTTGTATTTTCTTTGATGGTTTTTCACATCATGTATTGCCATCAATGATAGAGGGGGAGATTGTTGCAAGTATGAAGGTGTTGTCATTGATGTCAATAGTATATCAAAAAACTGGTGTTTTCATTGATGTCAAGTATGTATTGAGGAAGTTTGTTGCATGATGATGTCGAGGATATTGAGAAAATTGATAAAATAAGGAAATAGGGTGTTGTAGAGGTGTTTTAGTCTTGCTTCACATTTATTCTAGGTTGAAGATTTTCTTTTTTTATTTGTTTGTTAGAGTTTTTTATAGTTTCTATATCCAAAATTTGGGCTTCTGGATTATTGGTTAGAAAAAATTGTGTTCACCAGTATGTGAACTATTTTTACAGTATTGTACAGAGGTGTCTAGGCGAAATGTATTTTCTCCACATTTCTCCATGGTTGTTTTTCAAGACTTTTCCTTCTGAAGGAGAGTTAATGGTGTTGTTCTCTTGTTTATTTCAAGAGGATTCATGGTTAGGAATTCATGAGAAGGTATTTTGAGTTACAGAGTATTGCAGTATTTGGAAGTGTTGTTTGGATAAACAACATGATTATAATCTTCAGGCGAGATTTGTTGTGAAGGAAGTTTTTGATTTTTAGGATGTTCTTGGATCATGTTCACGTGAATTTTGTTGTTTAGAAGTTTCAGATTGATTTAAGGAAGCATGTATTTAATGTTTAATGTATTTTCATGAGTAACAACTAACCTAGTGTTTACACTACATTTGAAGATGATCAAGTATTAATGAAGGCATAGCATAGCATGTGAGATTTAATTTGGGTCCCAATTAAGTGTTGTACTGGTCCACTTTCATTCATATCCATCATGATAATGTTTAGTGCTGACTAATTTGAAATTGTAAAGTGTGAATTATGTATTGTTGACCTTGGAGAAAGTTTTCATGGTTGAGGATGGTATAAGTATGAGTCGAGATGTTGAAGGTTGTTAAGATAGAAAAGATAGAAAGAATAAAATGTGTGTGATGCAAGTGATGCAAATTTACAAAGAGTAGAGTGAGATTTTTTGAGAAAATGTGTCTAAAACTAACTGGCATAACCCTGGTACTATCACCAATCAGCTTAGAATTGCATAAGTGTTACTTTCATGCTTATACCGTTGTACCACTTGGTGACTGTGAGAGAGGTGCAGTAGTGCAGTATATCACCATACCATGGGATCCTTCTAGCTGAGACATGGTAGTGTGGTGATACCTCCATACCGCAAGAGTCTTCAAGCTGAGAAGTGGTAGTGTGGTGTATGCTGCCATACTGCAAGAGCTTCTCACCTGTCTAGCGGTAGTGTGGTTACCGCCATCCCACAAGAGTCTTCTAGCTATCGAGCGGTAGTATAGTTACTACCATACCGCGGGATCCTACTAGAAGTCAAGCAATAGTGCAGTGAATGAGTGCAGACTTGGTTGATTGTTGAGGTGTACACCAAGCAATGGAGGACGTTGCTGATTGGGAGATGGTCATTCGATGACTAGGAAGTTCAACAGTTGCTCAACAAAGGAAACTGAACTGAACCATCTGTACAAAGAATGAATCAATCTTGGTTGTTGTTATACATTGCAATGTACTGTAACTATTATTGGTTCAATTGGTTCGATGGTCGAATGATCAATGTGTGTTCTTCATTGTATTTTGTATATGCATTGTAACAGTGAGACATAACAAAGTGATCAAAATTTGTTCTGTACAAGGTTGATTAGGGAAATGTTACTGCTATGAGATTGATTATCTGAAAGGAGAGTCTATAACTTGTATGTAATTTGATTACTGTAATACAAGAGATTTTTCTTTGGTGTGGTGGGTTTTTCTCCTGTAAGGGTTTTCCCATGTAAATCTGGTGTTCATTGTGTATATGTTTATTTCTCTATTCTATTATTCCTTTCATGTGCATCATAATGAATTGTAATTGAAAAATTTAAATACATATCTTCATTCTTCTCTGAGTTTTGACATGAGGAGAGTTTTTTCCACACATTTAGCTTTCCTTACACAAGTTTGAGCAGAGAAATTCAAACTTTAAAGTGTTGGACTTCTAAATGTAGTGAGTTGAAGGTGTCCACAATCTTTCAAACAAGAGTGCAAAAGTTTTGGAGCATTTTTGGTGGATTCCCTATTGCATTGAGAATTTTTTCTTTGTGTAACATTTCTCTTCTATCTTCTTTTTTTCTTTCTATGGCAGTTAGCTCTAGTTGTGAGCCTTTTTGGATAATGTAGGTTATTCAGCAAGTGAGCCCTTGTATCATTTTTGCAATTACTTATATTGTGAGCTAATCCTCATTATGGTTTTTCCCTCATTAAGTTTTCCACATAAATTTGGCGTTATCTTGTGTATGGTGTTGTTATTTTAGTTTTTGTTATTTGCATTTCATGATTAATCACTTTAACAAAATAAGGGTTTAATGAATGCATGTAGATCTTATTACTGTTGATGGTTTTGATTTTTTGATTTTATACAACAAATTCACCCCCCCTCTTAGTTTTCTTGTTCATTTAATAATAAATTTCAACATATATATTGAAAAACATCATAATAATAATAAAATTGAACATGTGTTTTACAACAACAAGATATTCATTGCTTATTAATTTTTACATACCAAGGTTTACATTATTCAAAAGATCTTTGACTTATTCTTATATTACTAGGTAACACTAAATCACCACAAAATTTTCTATAAAATTTAGTTTGTGTTGTATCTAATAGGTGTTTTGAATGAGGATTGTGAACTTTGGACCCTACTCTTAATTTTAAAACATCTCTAGCATTAAACAATACCCTAGTATTATCATGCCAATAATTTTCAATCAAAGATCTGATTTCAACATTCAATTTCATGTCAAACCTAAGGAGTCAACCACTAAAACTCCAAAATTAGTTGAGTGGATCATTTTATATACTTCCTCTTCTCTTTGCCACTCTTACCAATACATTTTAGGATGTATTTTTAGCATTTCACTAATATTTCTTAAAATTATTTTATTCAAAGTTGATTTATTAACTAGAGCAGTTGTTATAGCTCATCTTGCTGCATTCTTATCTTTAGATTGAATATTCTTTCCAATAGAATAAATGGCACTAGCAATAGTAGACATAACATGTTTTAGTGATTGATCTTTTCTTCTTGGTTTAATGAAAAATGCCTAAATTTTTCATTACATTTCTCATTTTCCACATTCTCAACAATTGCATCATTATTTAACATTGAAATGATAGTTTTCTAAGATAAAAGAAATTATTTGTATAATCTATTGGAATGCCTTCTTATTTGTCTCCAAGAAATCTTACCAAGACGATTATCCAAAACATCTCTTTCAATTTAAATATATATATATATATATATATATATATATATATATATATATATTTCATTTTCAACATCACATCTTGGATTTTCATTTGCATTTTCAAATTCAAAATGATTTTCATTTTCATCAACAAAATGGTTTTCATTTTCATTTTCAACAAAAGGATTTTCATTTTCATTTTCAACAACAAAACGATTTTCATTTTTATTTTCAACAAAAAAATTTCATTTTTCATTTTCAATAAAAAAATGATTTTCATATTTATTTTCAACAAAAAAACAATTTTCATTTTCAGCAACACTGTCTAAATTTTTCATTATTTCTACGAATATTATTGATCTCAACATCGTTAAATCTAGCTTGTTGGCATCAATGAAAACGCCTTCATACTTGCAACAATCTCCCCCTTTTTCATTGATAGAAATGCAAGATGTGAAAAACCATCAAAGACAACAATTCTGAACATACTTATTTCATTTTCTCTTTTCTCCCCCTTTCATGACTATCTCATTACACTTTGTCTCTTTCATGATTTTCTTTCACTTTCTCTTCCCCTGTGTAGATAGAATTTTTCACATGATTCTTTCTCTCTCCCTTTGACATCAATGGAAAAGGATAAGGTATTTTGCATTGTTCTCCCACTTTTACATAGAGCCAAGATACTTACAACTATTCTGAATACTCCCCCTTAGGAGTACACACCAATCAACTCAACAACCAATGCATCATGACAACATAAACTTCATACTTCAACAATGTTACTACCTACCCCCCATGAGAGGTAGCCGACAACATCAGTCTAGACAAGAAATGAATCCATAGATCCAATAGACTAATGCATCTCCATATGCATCTAGTTCAAAGAAGGAGGGGCAATAACCCCTAACTTCTCCCAAAGATACTCAAAAGTATCCTTAAGAAGATCCTTAGTGAATATGTCAACAATTTGATCCTTTGTGGGTATATATTCAAGCTTCACTTCATTCTCCATAACCTTATCTCTCAAAAAGTGATACCTAATTGATATATGATTTGTCCTTGAATGCATCACTGGATTATTTGAAATATTAATTGCACTTGTGTTATCACAAAAGATAGAAATAGGCTCATCATACACTACTTTGATATCTTTCAATGTCTATCTCATCCACAATACTTGTGTGCAACAAGATGTTGTTGCAATATACTTAGCCTCTATAGTAGATAAAGAAACAAAATCTTGTTTTGTGCTTAGCCATGCCACCAATCTACATCCAAGAAAGAATGCACCACCACTTGTACTTTTTCTATCATCAACATATCTATTCCAATCCACATATATGTGCACTTAATGAAAAATAAGTATTCTTAGGATACCATAATCCATAATCCAAAGTGCCTTTTAAATATTTGAATATCCTCTATACTGCATAAAAATATGACTCATTAGGGTCTTCTTGAAATCTAACCACAAGACAAACTGCATGCATGATATCTGATCTAGTAGTAGTTAAATATAGCAGTCGATCAACCATAAATCTATTTTTCTAGTATGAAGGTGTTGTCATATATGTCAATAGGAAGTCTATTGACTGGTGTTGTCATTGATGCCAACTATGGGATGAAGATGTTGAGGAATTTGAGAAAATTTTGAAAAAGAGGAAAATAGGCTATGCATGTGTAGTTGAGACCTTGAGGAAATATTGTGAGTACATGGAGCTATCTTTTTTTTGCAATGTCTGAAGATGAGTTGGAATGATGAAATGAGCTAAGATGTTGTTATCACCTGAAGTTGCACCCCTGTTGAACCCGACGTTCAATGCCTCAGTGTAACATGGGAAGACCTCTTAATATGTGGGTTTCTTGTAAGCAGAGGTCAACCTCCGGAGAAGGTCAACTTCCTTTGGGGTCACCTAAACTACTGATTCTTTGAAGAGAAAGGGAGAAGGAGTACATAAATTGAAACTAAACTAAGGTGATGCACCGAAATGACAGGAACAATGAGATACTCAAATTATACCTGAATACTGATGATGAACATAAGATTACACATCAGATTCTATAAGCCTTACACTAACGTTTCACAAACAGGTTCAATTCATACACTTTTTCCAGAGAGGAAAGAAATATTTTCATAGACTAGAGTCCATGTGTGACTAAGTGAACAAAATTTGTGATTTGTATAATGATACTTTTTGCAAAGGAAGGCATGAACACAAGATGAAGTTATGAAGGAATGAAAGAAATTCACAAAAATAACTTGATCATGAACCTGAAATGCACAACACTCTGCAAAAACAAGATGGAAATCTGAACATCAATAGTCACCAAGGAAAACTTTATATATCATGCTCCAAAACGAGTTACAAAATTCTGCTAATACAAGAGAGGACTGTAGAAGTCACAGAATTTAGAAAAGCATCCAGGAGAACTACTTTACAAAGAGGCAAAAATGCCTTATATACAACCAAAGAGTGTCAGCCCCTACTTTAGGGTTTTCAAAATGAGTCGGCACCTTCATACGTTGGCCCTAGAAGTCCTCGAAATGAAGTCAATGAGGGATTCAATGTGCATCCCCCCTCCATGTCAACAAGAGATCACTCCATGGATGCCTTAAGATATTTTACAGCCGTCATCATTAACTCGCAACCTTCTAGCCCGCCATTAAGATTTGTCAGAGTCGCCATGAATGTTTTGTGACATGGTCATTAATGTCACTCCACCTCTCTAGTCGACATCTCCAGCTTCCATGGTGACTCATGGCTACCTCCCCTTCGAGAAGCAACATTAGATCCATCCACTAGATTCATGCATCATTACTGACTGATCACCTCCGATCACAGAGTAGAGCGATGTCATCATGCTCCATCAGTCTTGTTCACAAGGGGAAGTCAAACATTCAAACTATCTATGATATGACCTAGCACCTTCTGATTGGTCAAGTTTGTGCTAGGTGGATTCCAAGGTGGTCAAAGGTTGCTTCAGAAGGATTGCATGTCGGTGAGACCTTGAATGTTGGGGAGAAGTCATAGAAGGTAGATAGAGTCACATTGATATGCCAATTCTTTCGGAAAGACACACAATAGTCATCAAGACCTCATGGCGAGCTCCTAGAGTTATATCAATCTCGCAAAAACCATTGGCAAGACCCCATCAGGTCGGTGAGACACTATGGTGAAGGCAAGATCCTTTGGTGAGCTTACTTCATAACTGGCGAGGGCGGCGCCAAGATGGAACTGGAATCGAGAGGAGAAAGGGGGCGGAAGAAAAGACAAATGAATCCTAGAGGAACTAGGATCAGGACCAAATCCTCCCCTGAAACTTTCTTCAAGTTTCAGTTTTGGATTCTGACCCAGTCCCACCCCCGACAAAACTCAAAAGAAGGTGAAGGAAAAGACAAAAAGGAAGAAAGACAAATGGGAGAAAGCAACCTAGACGAAATACAAGGAAGAAAGGGAAAAAGGCTGGTGAAACTGGGATCAGGGCATAACCAAAAACCGAAGACGTACAAGACCAAAACTCAAGAGGTGGAAAAGGGACCGAGGCCGAGACGGGGAAAAAACAAAGCAATGGAATTGGAACCGGGACCAAATCTGGGCCTGAAACTTTCTTCAAGTTCCAAGTTCGGATTTCGTTCCGATCTCGCCCCCGACAAAAATTGAAACACGAAGGAAGAAAAGAAAAAACATAAAGGGGAACCAAGGAGGAAGAGACAACCCTAGATCCCAGGCCACGAAGAATAAAAAAGGAAAGAAGAAAGAGTGGGACCGGGGCTGGAACCGGAATGAAAACGGAAACTGGAACTTTGGAAAAGTTCCAAGTTCAGGTTCTGACCCGGGCCCGGGCTCGTCAAAAAGAAAGAAAACACACAAAGCAAAAGAAAGAAAGGTGGGATCAGAACTAAAACTGATCCTGAGAAAAACACAGCGGGGGCAGGGGTGGAAACAAACCCGAAACTGAAACTTTCATCAAGTTCCAAGTTTGGATTCTGTTTCGAACCCACCTCCGACAAAGGCAAGGAAGAGAGGAAAAAGGACAAGGAAGAAAAGAAAGGGAAAAACTACCCCACGGTCAAAACACAAGGTCGAAGAAGAGAGAGAGACGCACACAAGCATGGAACCCGAACCAGAACCGAAACGAAAATAGAAACTGGAACTTTGGAAAAGTTCCAAGTTTGGTTTTGGTCTGACTCCACCTCTGATGGAAACAAGGAAGGGGCCCGACAAAGAAAGGAAAGGCAGAACCGGGGTCGGAACTAGATCAGAAACAACAACTAAAACCTTGGAAAAGCTCCAAATTCAGATCCCGACCCAGTTCTGCCCCTAACAGAAACAAAGAAAAGACAAGAAAGAAGCAAAAAAGGAAAGAGGGAAAGACAAGGAAAAATATAAAAAGGATAGCCCACCCCCAAACTGAAGATATGCATGCTGGGCTCAACCCTCTTGAGAGCCACATTTAATCCACGTGCCGAATTAAAACATCATTTTCCCTTGCATCTGCACAAGAAGCAAACAATTTAGAAAAAATGTGATCTTGATGCAAGTGTTCCTCCATTTGGTCTTTGAGAACCTCGGTAAACATGGGCTACCCTACCTGATTGAGCCCATAGGTGAAAAATGGGTAACAATTGTCTTAGGTAGTTGGTTTCCAAGTGATTTTGAGGAAATTTAATAGAGTAAATTGTGTTGTGAAAGTGTTCATAGTGTGCCCTGATATTGTGCTCTACATTTCTTATATGTTGATGCTATACCTGTACAGATCTTATAGGTTATTCAAGGTTGTCAAAGGTGGCTATATTCATAATTTGTGTTTCTAGATCATTGTACAGTGCAAGATATTTTCACCAGTGTGTTAACCAATTATTTAGTGATGTTTGTTTTGGAATGGGAGAAATGTATTTTCTTTGCATTTCTATGTTGTTTGACTTTAGGCTGTGAAAACTTGGAAAGTTTCTTATAATGCTTGTATCTTCCTGTATTCAAGGTTTTACTTGATTTGAAGTAGTACAGAGTGTTTTTCATTTATCAGTATGCAAGTAAGGGTTACCAACTTTCTTGAGTTGAAGTATTTGAATGATGTGAGGTTGATGAAGTGTTTGGTGAATCTCAAAGAAGATCATGAATTATTCTAGATCATGTTTAAGTGAAATATGTTGTCTAGAACTTTCAGCTTTTGGATTGAATTGAGGAAGCGTGTACTTAATTTTTATGGCGTTTTGCATGGGTATTGGCTGACCTTGTGTTTAACATTACATACAAGCTTATGAAAGCATGTTGAGTTGTGTTTGGATCTATTTGGGCCCTAATTAAGGAGTTTTGTGGGATGACTTTATTCTTATCCACCATGGGAATGTTTTGGTGCCAAACTATTTTGAATTTATATGTATAACAACTAATTGCCGACATTGAAGAAGGTTTTTGAGGTTGAGGTTGATATAAATAAGTGTGGTGTTTTTGTAATTTGATGTATGAAATGGAAAGTAAAGCAAGATAGATGTAAGATCAATGTGAGTGAAGTGTGATGAAAATTTGAACAGAGCAGTGCGAATTTCAGTGTTAGGGTTCTTGAAGGTAGTGAGTTGAAGGCATCCGAAATCATTCAAGTAAGGTTGTGAGATTGTTGGAGCATTGTGGTGGATTTCATTGTTGCATGATAAGTGTTCTCTATGTAACATTCTTCTTCTATCTTCTTGTATTTCTTTTTGTGGTTGTGAGCCCTTATACCAATTTTGCAATTACTTATATTGTGAGCTAATTTTTCCTCATTTGATTTTCCACATAAATTTGGTGTTCTCTTGTGTATGATTCTTTTGTTTCAACTTATGTTATGTGCATTCCATATTTAATCATACTAACAAAATAAGGGTTTAATGAATGCATGTGGATTTGATTATTGTAGAGGGTTTTGAAGGTTTAATTTTCTACAACTGATTCACCCCCCTCTCATTTTTCTTGTTCATTTCAACAATTGGTATCAGAGAAAGGTTCCTTGTAGAAGAGTTTAACTGCTTAAGGTAGATCTAGGATAATGAACAAGATTGCTTTGGAATATCCTAGATTTGATTGCTTATATTATGCATTCTAGAAGAAATCAATGGAAGGATATCTGTCTACTAAGAGATATGAGATTAAGAAGGCTTATCAGACTACATATACTCCACCTTTGAATGGCCCAAGTACAAGTGCAGAAATGAAGGTGCATGAGATCAATGCTAAGGCAAGATTTATTATTGTGAATAGTCTTTCAAATAATTAGTTAGTAAAAGTTATGAGTTTGAAGATTGCTAAAGAAGTTTGGGATAAGCTAGAAAGCATTTATGAAGGATATCTGAAGTTCAAACAAGTAAAGTTTCATAAATTGAAGGCATAGTTTGAAATGATTCAAAATTTTGAAGAAGAAACAATTAAAGGCTACATATAGAGAGTTGATGAGTTGGTAAGTGCTATGTGAGGCATTGGTGCAATAGTTAAAGAATCTAAAGTAGTGAAAAAAGTTATCAAATCACTTTTAGACTGCTACAATGAAAAGGCATTTGCTATTGAGGAAACTATTGGCTTTGAAAATTATTCCAAAGATCAGTTAGTTGGTACTCTAAATACATTTGAAATGAGAAAACTGAAGAAAGGTACAAATGCTAAGATTGTCTTCAAGGCTAGTAAATTAGAGAAGGTTGAAGATTTGGGTGAAGAAGTTCTTGATGATTTGGAAGCTAACTTTGTGAGGAAGATGAAAAGGGAACTAGTAAGTACAAAGGTAAATTACCTTTCAAATGTTTTAGCTATGGTGATATAGGTCATTATGCTTCAAGATGTCCAAAAATAGCTCTAAACAATAAGAGCAAGGAAAATAAAGGAAAAATAATTAAGAGAGCTTATTACGTGAGAGAAGATGCTACTATTTCTGATGATGAATATGATTATGGAGATTTTGTTGATGATGAATGCTTGTTTTTGGATATAAAAGAAGAATCTAGTTCTCCTAACCCTGAAATTTGTGTGAAGGAAAGTATTTCAGAGATAAAAGATAAGGTTGAAGGTACTTTGGTATCCGCTTTTCATGTCAAAGAGGATAAGTTACTAGGTTGTTGATAGTGGATGTTCTAATCATATGATCAGAGACAAAAGTATGATCGAGGATTAGTTAAATTTGGAGATGATTCAAGAGCTAAGATTTTTGGAATAGGTACAATCACTTTTGATGGAAAGAATAACACAAACAATGTTTATTATGTTAAGGGTTTAAGGAATAACATTTTGAGTGTTGGAAAAATATGTAGTAAGGGATACAATCTTGTGTTTAAGAATGAAAGAAACTATGTTTCCCAGTAATTTACCTTTAGTTACAACAAAGTGAAATTTTTTAGGGTTCAAAGATATGCCATCGTCAATTGCTTTGATAAAAACCTTCTCTAAATGCATGTAGTGATCTTCTACCTTCTTTGAGTATGCAGTTAGATCCTCTTGGTAAATGAAAATTATGATATTGATCAGATCTACAAAAGTTGCATCCATAGCCCCTTGAAAAGTAGCACCATAATTTGTAAGACCAAAAAGCATTCTTACATATACATAAATACCCCATGGTGTAGTAAAGGTAGTTTTATATTGCTTTTATTCTTTGACCTTGAACTGATTATAACCAGAAAATTCATCCATCATGGACAACAACTCACATCTTGTTACTCTTTGCAACATTGCTTCTATTGGATGTTGTGAATGTGTTGTTGATATGTGGTTGTCATTGATGTCAACACTATTATCATTTGGTGTATTGAAGGTTGTATATGTCGAGGATATTGAGAAAATTGTAAAAGAAAGTGTTCCAAGTTCCTAATGGAACTGTGTAGGTCATGAAGGCGTCTTACTCTGTATGTTGAAGATCAGCTATTGTGGACTAAAGGGTTTATTTTTTAGAGTATCTAGATCATCTACTAGAAATTTTAGAGGTTCGCATGAAGATCTAATCATGTTGTGGTCTGACAGTATTTTTGTGGTCTTTATTAGTGTTCCTGAGTGAAGTTTGTGTGATTCTAGTAATTCTAGTTGTTGTAGATGTTTCTCTATTGTTTCTTGGTGTTCTTGGATGTTTCTAGATCATGCTCTATCTTTGTGGTATATCCACATTGATCGATGTGCTCATGGTCGAAGATTTTTTCTCTGTATGTTTGGTTTCTCATGTTCTTGGATGACATGATGGGTGTAACATGTGGTGGATCTTTGAGGTGAAATTAATTGAATTCTTTTCATGTTGGAGTTACTAATTTGGGTCTTCGCTATGTTATGGCTGACCTTGGTGTATTCGCAACAAAAATTTAATTGTAAATTTGGGCCAACATTGTAAATATGTTTTATTTTTTTGGTTGACTAAGTTGTTGATGTAATCTCTTGTTGTAGATATATAAGAGCGATTGTTTCATCGATGTAAAGTGTGCTTGATGTGTATGTGTGAATATCATTCAATTTTAGAGAAAAGTGTGAAGAATACTGAGTGAAGTGTGAAGAATTTTGAATGATGAGTGAAGAAAGTTTTTTTGTGCTTAACTAGAACTATAATCAGGCTTGTGTAGAAGCTATTTTCTCAGTTCAAAATTTGGATGGTTTTAATCCAAACATTTCTTTGGACAGTGAGTCCTCTTTTGTATTTGAGTAGTGAGCTCTAGGAAGTGTGCCTGAATGCATGTGCATTCTCATTATTTCTCATTATACTTTTAACAGGGTATAATATTGTGGACTCACCTCCACCATGGTTTTTCCCCTAACAGGGTTTCCACATAAAAAATCTTGGTGTTCTTTGTCTCTCTAATGTGTTAATTATTTATGGTTAATTTCTTATTCATCAAATCTAAGATTAAGTTAAGTTTGAAAATTTTAAATTTTTTTGATAACTGATTCACCCCCCCTCTCAGTTGTCTGTCCTTATTTTTCCAATAATTGGTATTAGAGAAAGTTCCTTTAAAGAAGTCTAAAAGCTTGAGGTGATCTGAGATGGCAACATACAAGAAGGACAACCCTAGATTTGATGGAACTAACTACTCACTGTGGAAAGTTAGGATGGAATGTCACCTAAGGTGTATTGGTGAAGCTTTCTGGAAGATTACAAAAGATCCATATGTTATTCCTCAAAATGCTCCCTCCACTGCCGATGAGATCAAAGAAGTTAAAAATAATATCATGGCTATTGAAGCTTTGGTGAGTGCTCTGATAGATTCGGAGATGGAAATGTGATAGGTCTATAGAAAGCTCATGAGATTTGGATGAAGATGGCTAAGCTACCGAGTTTCAAAGGCAAGTATGAGAATTTGAAGATGGGTGAAGATGAAAATATCACTTCTTTTATGCAAAGAGTAAATGAAATAGTGATGGGTACTAGATGTGTCAGTGGTTCTCTGGATGAGAATGAAATTGTGGCTAAGATACTTAGATCCTTTCCTCCCTCATACAAAGTGAAGGATCATGTTACTGAAGAGCTCAGATCAGTAACAAAGATCACAAGAGACACGTTGGTTGGTAAGCTTGCTGCTTTTGAATTAAGTGAATTTGGTGAATCTATTTTGAAGACTGAATTTGCATTCAAGGCTACTGTATCTAGAAGTAACAAGCAAATATATGGTCTGGGGGAATGTTCCAGAAAGATATCCAAGTATGATGAAGAACTGAAATAGCTTGAAGATAAAGAAAGAGAGGTAGAAGAATTGGAAGCATTGATTGTAAAGAAAGAAGGTAAAGGAAAAGGTAAGTATCAAGGAGTGTTGCCTATTAAATGCTTTTCTTGCAGTAAAATAGGTCATTTTGCATCAAGATGTCTTGAAAGAGTTCCTAGATCTAATCCTAACAAGTCTATATTCCAAAAGAAATGTTACTTTGCTGAAGAAGGAGTGAATGATGATGAGTCTGATAAAGATAATGGAAATGAAGATAAATGGGTTTTCATTGCTACCATTGAAAATAGTCTAGTGGCTACTGAATCTACTAAAGATGAGAAAGCTATTGCAGCCCAATTTGAAGAAAAGGATGAGTGGGTCATTGAAAGTGGATGCTCACATCATATGATTGGTGATAAAAACAAATTTGTAAGTCTAGAGAAGTATGATGGTGGTGTTGTAAGATTTAGAGACAACAATGTTGGTGTGATTCATGGTAGAGGTTTTATTTGTCTTGGTGGTAAGCATAACACTAATGGTGTTCTTTATATTGAAGGCCTGAAGCACAATCTTTTGACTATTGGATAGATGGTGGACAAAGGATATGATCTACAATTCAAATATGGAATATGCAGGATACGTGGAAGTTCTGGCAATATGATTACGACAGGTAGAAATATAGAAGGCAATATTTTTCACCTGAATACTACTACTGGGAGTTGTTTAATTGCTCAAGTAGATGAAAGTTGGTTGTGGCATAGGAGGCTATGTCATGTAAATTTTGATAACATTTTCAAGGTAAGTTGCACTCAAGCAGTAAGAGATCTACCTAAGTTAGTGAAGCCTGCTAACACAATTTGTAAGGAGTGTTAGATGGGTAAACAAACTAGAGTCTCCTTCTGGAGAAAATAGTTTCATTCAAATGATTTGCTGGAGCTGCTACATACTTGTGCAATTTTTGCACACATGCCCCTCTGAAAGCATGGACCCTCTTTTATTTTCTTTTTTGGTATTTTGGCCCTTGTTATTTCAAGTTTTTGTTACCTTTTCACGTGCTTGAATGATTATCTTATTCGTGCAAATGCCCCCCTTCTAGGAAGCATTTTGAGGATCTAGTGTTTTGGACAATTTTTGGGTTTTTGGCTACTTTTGGGAAAATCCGCTCCTGGCGGAATTCCCCGGACCCTCTCTTGGTCCCATTTTGTTTACCTTGTGTGGTAGTTCAGAACTTCTAGCTCTTCACAGAAATCCGTGGTGGCCAAACTTTTCTGAATGTCCACTTTCTTGTCGGCTTCCTAGATTTTGGTTCTAAGTTGTCGTGTCGATTGTATTTATGATCGCTTGTATGATTTATGAGGGATGTCTTTAGTTGATTTTTGGGATTTCCATGCCATAATGTTTTATCATTTGCATTCTATTGAGTTGGGGTGCTTGATCTGGTGGTGCTTGGCTGGATTTGGCGTGTTGAACTTGTGAATTGTGGGATTTGGTAGTTGTTTTTTGGGCATTATAGTTGTTGCAACTTGCTCAAGCATTCAGGATTGTTGTTTGTCATTTCTATAATCTACTTGCATTTTATCAATGGCATGTACCTATTCCCCTACTTTTGATTGATAAAATGTGAGTGATTCTTTATGTCCTAGGCATGCTTAGGGTTCAAATTTCTGTGTGTTTGAATGTCTGGGGCTAGGGTTGCTTGATATTATTTGATTGATGATTCCCCCAAGTGAGTTCTAAGCTCGATTTTACATTTGCATGATGGGGTAGCTTGCTTGTGGACCATAACGAACCTTTGTGAGAACATGGCAGTCAAGTAACCTAAATCCCAAGCATTCCATGTGCATCAATGGTGTATCTTTATTGTTTCATTCTTAGGGCATCACCAATTCCTTTCGATTTCCTTCAAGGTGAGCTTAGAATTTAAAGATGATCTGTGGGAGGTCTAAATCGAGTCAATCAAAGGCCCAAATTCCTCAAATTTGTGATCATCTGATCAATTTGAGTGAGATCATGAGGGAACTTCAACATTCAGGTTTTCATTTAGTTTCAGGATTTTCCTTCGCTGGTGGAGATCCCTGATTTTCCTTGTCCTCTTCATTTTCCTGAAATGTGTTAAATTCTGGAGTCTTTCCTGCTTCGTGGATTTCCTTCACTTCTGAATTTTCCCAAATTCTCCTTCATCCCTTCATTTTCCTAGAATTCGTATGACATCGTTGTTTTCATGGAAATCCGTCCTGGGCAGATTTCTCCAAAACATTGTTGAAAATGATGAACTGAGGGATAACATGATTTATTAGTTGATGATTATGCATTGTATGATCAACTTGAGTTGTTCAAGGATGTATCATGTTGCTTCTTAGTTAATGATCGTTAATTGCAAGATTATTTGATACTTTTATGCTTATTTCGCTAGAATCTACCTAGCTGGGAATTTTCCAAAATCACTCTCTAGCCTAGATTTTGTGGGATGGCTAAAAACCCGAACTTTGAGACGATTAATTTCTTATGAGGTTTTAGAGCATTTGCTTTATCATTGGACTTATTTTTGGTTGAATTTTCTATTTGTGAATGGTTAACTTGGGTTTTATGTGAACTTTACTATGGTTTCTTTGTTGGATGCAGGCTGAGTCAAGCAAGGAAGTGACAAGTGGGACAAAGGGTAGAGTGGTGGATCCAACTGCAGAGGGGTCTTCCATTTTTGAAGTAGAAAGAA
Source organism: Sequoia sempervirens (assembly GCA_007258455.2). Taxonomy (NCBI): domain Eukaryota; kingdom Viridiplantae; phylum Streptophyta; class Pinopsida; order Cupressales; family Cupressaceae; genus Sequoia; species Sequoia sempervirens. Next base: position 740,600,208 of record VDFB02058242.1, on the reverse strand, counting down.
TCAAGATGGAGATCAAGAGCAGAATTCCAAAGAGAAAAATTACTTTTGTTTGGTCGGAGGTAATTGATACTAATATTGGACTATGGGATTATGAAGAGTTCAAGACAAGAATGGATGCAAAAAACCTTCCTTTGCTGGCTAGAAGGACTTTGGAATCAGTATTGGCACATGTAGTTGGATTTCCTTCTATAGTGCAATGTTATGAGTTAGTGCTTGAATGTGCTAGGCTCTATGACAAAGGAACACAGAGGATAGTTGGTCCCCAAGGGACAATTGTGGCAAATTTAAATCTTGTCTCTATAGCCTAGACCTTTAACATGCCTGACAGGTCTCATGTAGTGACTTTTGATATGGATATGGCAAGGAAGTTCTATGAGGAGGATACCATCAAAGCCCAGTAGGTCATCAATTCTTGGTTGGAGAATCCTAAGTCCCACTATTCCAAGCTACCCAAGCAACTATTGAGATCTAAGTTCAAGGAGTACTATGATGCTATCACCTTTCTTAGTAGAGTGGTAGGGTTGAAGAGTGCCAGTGTGTTTGAGAGCTGGATGTTCCATGTCATTGTGAGGATGAAGCAAAATACTAATTATCATTGGGAAGGTTTTATAAGTGCTATGATTAATGAACAAATGTGTAATTTACTACAAACAAAGACCTTCATAATGACTTCTTACTTAGTCTATGTGCTTGCAATATTCCATCCATATAAGGGGCTAAGTATAAGGGGTGTGTTTGGGAAGGATGTGATCTATGAGGTTTATCCACAACTGCATTTGTGTAACTTGAGCTACATGAGGGTGAATGATGCATTCACCATATACATCACTAGATTATTGCAAGATTCAGAGCATGTGAGGATATCTGACAATGCCAAAGAGTTAATCAAAAGGTATGGGGCTTGGTTCATACAGTTTCCCACCTTCTCATACATAAGGATAGATGGCTACCAGAGGGCTCCATATCGACTTCCAAGGTACCCAATAGACCAAATCATACTCTTGGAAGTTACAAGGAAAATTTGTGAATTCAATTCCATTGTGAAGAAAGATAAGCATAAGATTGGATTTGGTGGTGACTTCCCTTTGAGCATAGGAACTAGTGAGGCATGTCCTATTTATTCAGCCAGTGCTTCTGAGGAAGAAATGAGCACTCTTGGGTTATCCTTTCATTCCAAGAGCTCCAGGTTTGATAGGACTAGTGAAGCACAAAAGAAAGCCAGCAGAGACTATGGCCACAAGGATTATATGGAAGACTATTGGGCCAATTATAGTGATGAATTTGAGATTAGAAAGAAGAATTTTTCCAGGATGCCTCCTAACTTGGTCTGATTATATAATGTGAAGGAAATTCTAGATCAAGTTGAACATGATGGAGATTTGATTTAGGCCCATGCTTATGAGGTAGTGAAAGACAAACTAGTTGGAGAAGTGGACTTGTTGGAAGAGGAGAAAATAGAACTAGAACAACTTATGACTCCAGTAATTAAGTATACAAAGTTGTGGGAACTAGAAAGTGAAGGTGTGCAATGCACCTATGATCTAATGGGAAACTTGGAGTCTCATTCTACTTCTAAGGATTCAACTAAACAAGATCCTAAGGGTAAGGGAAAGGTGATATCTCCCTTCAAAATCAAGATTAAGGATGTTCAAGTAGAGGAAGTATAGGAGGTGGCAAAACAAAGAAATCCTATTGCCAAGAAAAGGGGGCATGCTTCAAAGACTAAGAAGCTAGCAAAAGATGAAGATGGAAAAGAAGACAAAGAGGTTAGTGCTTTTGTTCCCAAGAGGAGAAGGATAGTAATAATGTCACAAAAGGAATAGGGAAGCTCCAAGGCAGGAGAGGAATTTGGTCCACCTATGATAAATTCAGAAAGCTCAAGAGAAATTACTCAAGTACATACAAGGAAATCAAGAACTCCTTCTTCTAAGGACAATGTGTCAAGAAAGGATCCCCCTCCAATCACTCCTAATGTAGAACAACATGATGATATACCTTCTTCCCATGAAGCTCATGATGAACCAGGTGAATCCAAGGAAGCATAAACTCATCCAGATCCAGAGGGAGAAGAATTTCCAAAAGGTGAGTTCTATAATGCTGAGGTAGAAAAAGAGAGGGTTTTGTAGTCTCCCCTGGTTACATATGATGGTTAACCTACTAGAAGTGAAGAGGATAGACCTCCTCAGAGAAAGGAAATACCAGTTAAGACTCCATCACTGGTGTATGAAGAAGAAGAGCATAATCAAGAAAAGGAAGAAACAATTGTGGAGATTCCTGAGAAGCGGGATTTGAATGAAGGTGTGCATAAAGATCAACAAGATGAAGTTGGGAAGAGTAAAATACAACTTGAATCCATTGTCCTAGGATGGTTAGATAAGGAGTTAAAGATAAAATAGATTGTTGTGGATGAGACCTCTCCCAATTGGGATGAGCTATTGGAAAACATAGGAAAGGGAAAAGGAAAGAAGATAGCCAAGGTTATTTCTAGGATTGAAAGAGATGAGGCCAACAACAAGGTAGTCCACATTGCTACTCCTGATCTAGACAAGAACAAAGGTGATGTGAGTAGAAATGATTACAATGTGCAAACCATCAACCTTGGGCCTACTTCTATGGAGTAGGATATTGAAGATTATGAAGGCTCTAGTGTAGTGATCTTGGGTAGGTTTAGGAAAGAAGTGCAGACTAAGCAAGAACTGAAGAAGGAGAATGAGAAATTAAAGAAGTACTTGCAAGAATTGATGAAGCCCTTGCAATCTATTAGCTCCTCATCTTCTGCTATGAGTTTCCTACCACAAGAGACCATAACAGAGCTAGAGAGGATGAAGACCACTACTATTTCCATAGCGAATTGGTTACAAAGGATGAAAATTAAGGGGGATAATGCTATCAAAGACATCCTTTCAACTAGAAGAGATACAATGAGGTCAATAAATTGGTTGAAAGATGTATTTTCTCAAGATAAGGAAGATACAGATCTCCTACTACAAAAGACCACGACCATCATGGAGTATACTAAAGATAAGTTGGTGAGTGATGGAATTCTTCCTTCCTCTAGAGATGGAGAACCTTGGGAATGGTTTGAAGCTTTGCAAATAAGGAAAAAGGTTTTGAAGAAGGTACATAAGCAGACGAGGAAAATTGAAGACATCCTGACCGATAGCTATAATAAATGCATTACCTTCTTTGAAGTGAGGACAGGGAGAAAGAAGTTTGCACTGAAGCATTTGAGCTTAGAGTAGTTGAGAAAATGGTGGCGAGATGTATATTCTCCAATCAATGAATATCTAGTTACTGAACATCAGTTGGATGACGCGGCCACCTATATTGTAGTTATAGAAAATATCAAACCAGTAAGGTTGAGTGGGATAATTCTGTAGAACAATTAAGAGAAAATATTAAATCTATTGAGAAGAGACTTAAGGTTTTACCTCTACCACCTATAGCCGACTTGGATAGGATACTTTTGATGGTGCATGATAGGGTGGAGCAAAATAAAGATAAAGGGGGAAGCAGTTAATTCAAGGTTACATCAGAATTTGTGCTTCCCTTTATTTCTCATCTTCCTTCACATGCATTGGACCGAGTTTTTTTGGAGACCCTAGGCCAACCTGGATGGAGTGCTTGCATTTAATGCCCACTTTGTTTATTTTGAATTCTCCTTGGGCTGACTTGTTTGTGGTCATTTTATTGTAAACCCTAACTAGGCCGACGTATCTTGGGGGGGTTTCTATTAATATGGTATTTTTCCTCATTTGTAAGGGCTAGATAGTTTTTCTTTGGAGCGAATTAAGAAATATAGCAAGAGCTAGAGTTAAGAGTTAGTTTTGTTTTCAAGCAAGCAAGTGTTGTAACACAATATTGGAATTATTGCTACTTTGGGTAATTTAATGTAAGTGAAGACATTGTGATTTGGTGCCTTTCTTGTGTTGAATTTTATCTGGCATGGTTCTTGTGATTCTATCTTTGAAATTGCTTAAGTTATTTGGTAGATGTGTTAGGTTTAATGTTAGATAAATTGATAGTGCTTATGATTTGGTACTTGAAGTGTTGCAAAAATCTTTGTTCCATACTTTTTGCAACCAACTGATTGTTAGTTGCTTTGCAAAGTTAGCCAAGAATCTTATATTCATTAAGCTTAGTTCAATTGTGAAGGTTTATTCATTTCGATTGCAATAGGGTTGTTTTGAATGAATGTTCATGATATGAAAATATTTAATTCCTTAGAAGATTGCAATATTTCTATAAGATTGCAGATTCATCTGGGTCAAGTAGAAATCAGTTTCTGAGGGATTGGTCCATTTCAAGTGTTTTGTCATTTGCATTGTTAATCTTAGGAGTAGTTTTTTAAATTTAGGAATCTCTTTGAAACCTTATATATTTTTCTATTTCTTTTATCATTTGGGTTAAATCTAGGATTGGAAATATCATCATATTGCTAGATCTGATAAAATTAAAGATTCAGTATTTGCTTGTAGTAAGGTCCCTTTGTGATTACCAGCATTTTCACATTTATCACTGAGTTGTTTATGCATTGTTAAGACCTAACATTAGAGACCTTGGGTTTATCTCTTGAGGCTTGCTGATAGAGATTTACCTTTCAAGAGAGATAGAATATCACATTTGGCCTGAGTTGTTGTTGTGCAAAAAACACCATCAACAAATTGGTGCTAGAAGGAGGTCCTGAATAAGCAAGTTGGATCGATTTATGTCTGCCAACTCTCCTGAAAGATTTAGAAGAAGAACTAGATCTACTCCAAGGGAGGAGGAATTTCAAGAATTACTAGCTCCTACTAGGTCAAGAAGGACCAACAAAAGGGGAGAATCATCATCCACCCAGCCACCTCCATCATCTGCATCATCCTCATCTTCATCAAGTTCATCATCATCTAATTCTAAGGAAACTCTTATTCAACAACCTTAGCTAGCCATAAATTAGCCATTACCACCCCCACCTCCACCAATGGCTTTTCTAGCTAATAACCCATCTCCATTGACTTTCGCTAATTACAATTTCATGCCCAAGAATCCTAAATGATTTTGTTCAAATTTTCATGTTAATGATCCCAATAGAACTACTGAGGAACACATCAGGATCTTTCAGACTGCCTTAAGGATAGAGGAATCAATCATGAAGATGTAGCATGTAGGCTATTTCCTTATTCCTTGGGTGAAGATGTGTTCTACTGGTACAATCATTTACTTGCTAGGTCTATTCAAAATTGGACTTAACTGGAGACTATATTCTTGCAAAATTTTAGGATTCCCATTATTCCCAATGAGCTTTATCTTCAGCTCACTAATTTTAAGAGAGAATTACATGAGCCTATAGGGTCCTTTAACAACAGGTTTCATCGTGCCTATACCCGACTGTAGACTCCTTATGTTTTTGATGAGCCCACTACTTTAGAAGTCTATTATGAGGGACTCGATAGTCTAGCAACCACCTTCATGAAGTGGAGAAACAACCCTCCTACTACCCTACTTGATGTATATGCAGAGGCTGTGAAGGGTAGAACTGCTTTAATGAAATACTTATCCGAGCCTTTACCGTCATTAGGACCAGCTGCTCACCCTGGGAAAGTCCCAACTCTCAACCAAGCTCTCACTAATCACACTCCAATCATGAATCTAGTACATCAGTTGCCTCTAGTCCCTCACCCAGGACCTCCTGTGATTCAAGTCCCACCTACAATCAGCTACCCTCAACAAAATGTAAATCAGCCTCATCATCCACATCCTCAGGCTAGTTTTCCCACATATCTACAAAATTCTGAAGTATTGAACCAATCATTGAATGCCAATACTACAGTAGGATATCCCAAAAATAATGTGAATCAGCCTCCATATAGAAATCTTGACAAGGAGAGACTGGATGAATTGAATGAACAAGTGAAGAAGCTGAATATGGAGGTAACTTATTTGAGGAACCAGAACAGCCAGTTGCAAGCTGCTCAAAGAAGTATGCAATCCAATCATAGTAGAGAAAATTGGGAGAATCAACAAGGACAACATTTTGATCGGGAAAAACAACCTAAAAGAGGATATAATAATGGCAAAGGATATAGTAATGATAGAGGAAAAAATTATGATAAAGGACAATCCTCAGGCTATAACTTTGATAGGGGTCAAGCTGGTGGACAAGGGTTTGATAGGAGACAACCACCTAGACAGAACATGACTTGGAATACAAGGCCTAACAATGGAGGTATTCCCACCCCATTGGATTAGTTAGTCAATCAAGAGAAGCCTCCAAGTGGTATATATTTAGCTGAGGCTGCTTTATCAGGCTGGTGTAGGCTCCATAAAACAAGTCAACATTCTTAGTTAGATTGTCAAGAGTTCCAAACAGTAGCTTCAATTTTGCAGTATGAAGTGGAAAATAATGTGAGTAGTAAGGAAATGGTGCCATCTACTCCCTATGATTCATCAGTGTTGGTACTAAATCATGCTCCTTTTCTATAGAGCAAGGAAAATGTACCTAAGGGAGAATTAGACTAGTTGAAGGAAGAAGCAGATCAGGTGTGCAATGGAGATGAGAATACACAATTGTTTGATGAAAATCCAGTGAATGAAAATGGCCCCATGGATGAAGAAGAAGCTTATGTTGAAGAGGTATAGACCTTCCAAAGGCCTATTAAGAAATATGATCTAAGGGACCTACCACACAGACGTCCACAGGCTGGAGGCCCCTTCACCACTTTCATTCCTCCAAACAATTTCACCACACCTCCAGATCCCAATGCCAGTAATAACCCACTATATCCACATGTGCCTAAATAGTACCTATCTAAGGAAGGACAAGTACCCATTGATCCATCAAAAGGAAAGAGTGTTGAAGCAAGCAAGGACAGGGTGGTGGAATGTCCCAAACAAGCCACTACTGATCTGAGTACGGAACAACTTGCCACCTATGTTTTAGAAGAGCTCAAGAAGCTAAAGGTAAGTCTCTCTGCATATGAATTATTGAGAGTTCTAGCTATTAGAAATGTAGTTTTAGGGACTTACAATGCTAGCTCAGTATCACAAGATAATTCAGTTAGTGAGAGTGTTAATAAAGCATTCAATTCTCAACTAGTAAAAGGGTAGAATCAGATTCATAATCAAATTCATATACCGCCTAGAGATAAAGGGAATGAGAAGGACAAAACTCAAGTTTCTCAGGTGGATACTCCTTTGACTCTATTCCAAGGGAAAATGGATACTCTATTTCTGATCTTTGTCCACATATTTGGTAAAAATCTACACAATTGCTTGTTACATTTAGGTGCTTCTACCAATGTAATTCCTTTTGGTGTTTGTAGAGCCTTAGGTATCACTCCTGCTAACTCCTAAAAGAAAGTTACTCAACTGGATCAAACTGAGGTTAATGTTGTAGGGGAGTTGAACATGATTCATATACAGGTTGTGTCTCACCCTAGAATTCAATAGGTTATTAATATACAGGTGGTTGATATACCTGATGCTTATGGTCTAATCTTGGGAAGAGACTTTACCAGGGCCTCGAATGGATATGTATCAACTGATCACTCTCATATGTGGCTTCCCTAGAAGGAAGTGTCAAACCAGATCAGGATTGAAAGGGAGCCCATGATGAAGTATATGATTACAGAATATTAGAACACTTTGAATGAGATTCTAATATTAGAGGTGAGCATGGGAAATTACATACTTGCAACCCCTTTTGAGGAATCTGATGAAAAAGAAATCCTTATGTTACATGTTGCACCTATTGATCTCACAACTGAATCCAGTGGTACTAAAGCCTTGGTGGAATCAATAGGTGATGATATTCTTGAGGATAATCAACTCGGCTTGTTGGAAAGTTTCTAGGAATTCATTCAAAAGTGTTTTGAAGATCAGGTTCAGTTGGGTAGAGGAATGAATTTTAGAGAATTATTGTTGCCAAATTGGTGTAGGGTTCATAATGCCTCCCACTCTAAATTGGATTTTTTCTTGTGCCACGTTGTAGTAGAATAAATACAAAAGTATATCAACCCCACTCCAGCAGTCAAAATTAATATCCAGAATGTTCAAGAGGATCCTAAAGGGAAGAAATTGATACTTTCTGAAGAACCCTCTAGCAACAACAGTGCAAGAGATACAACAAGGAAGTTTGTAGCTGCTATTTGTTGGACTTTAAGATTTGATGGATCCAAATCAAAGCAAGGAGTTGGGGTAAGATTTGAGCTAATCAGTCCAAGAGGTAAAACTTTCTTTGTTGCTCATAGACTTCAATTTCATTATACAAATAATGTAGCATAATATGAGGCTTTGATTCATGGCTTGCTCATGGCACTAAAGAAAAAGGTTAATATTTTGTAAGTCTTTGGGGACTCTAAGTTAGTGGTCAAACAAGTTAGGAGGTAGTACTCATGTCATGACCGAAGAATGACCAATTATAGGCATAGAGTATGGGACCTTATTGAAGGATTTGATGCCTTCAACATTCAATTGATCCCACGTAGTAAAAACCAAACAGTTGACTCCCTTGCTTAGGCAGCTAGTACATTGTAACCTATGTCTCTTTCTAGATTGAAGAAGTTTATGGTGGAACTGACCCCAATACCTTCAATACCTGAAAACATTACCAATTTCTAGGTATTTGAAGATGATAATCATATTTTGGATTTTATCACAAGCTCAGATGTCTTTGCTTCTCAAATTATTGATGAAACTGAACTCCAAGAAGTAGAGATGGATTTGGAAGGGGTAATTAATCTGAAGACCAATACTATTCCTAGATGAATGGTGTAGTTAGAAAGGATTTTTGATCTGGATAAGATCAGAGATCAAGAACAAGATGCCAAGAAAGTGTCCATCAGTGGGCAATGTGAAAAGTATAATATGGGGACTTGGGATGATGTCAAAAATGTCTTCATTGGAAATGTGTGTACTCCAGAATAGAAGAAATGAATAATCAATGCATTACAAAAATATCAGGATGTAATAGCATGGAGTTATGAGGACTTGAAAACCTATGACACATCAATTATAACTCACACTATCCCTCTCAATCTATAAGTAAGACCCTTCAGGTAGAGGCAGAGGCCAATCAATGCTCTACTAGAACCAGTAATTCAAAAGGAAGTGCAAAAGTTGTTGTCTTCCAAAATAATATTCCCAGTAAGACATTCAACCTGGGTTACAAACTTGGTTCTTGTGAGAAAAAAGAATGGTGAAATTAGACTCTGTGTGGATTTTAGGAACCTTAAAAAAACATCAGAAAAAGATAATTATCCAGTATCCTCATTGGATGAAGTACTTCAGATTGTCAATGGATCTCAAATGATGTCTTTCTTGGATCGCTACGCTGGATACAATCAAGTTATGGTACAATATCAGGACATACATAAAATTGCTTTCACCACTAAGTGGGGTACTTTTTCCTACGGGAGGATGCCCTTCAGTTCGATCAATGTTGGAGCCACCTTCCAGAGAGCCATGGACATTGCTTTTAAGGACATAATTGGTAAATGGATAATCATTTATATAGATGATTTGACAATCTTTTCCAAAAAGAGAGGTGATCATATAATAGATTTGTACAAAGTGTTTCAGAAGTGTAGAGAGTTTGGAATATCTCTCAATCCAAAGAAATGCATCTTTGGAGTTACATAGGGAAAATTGTTGGGGAACATTATCTTTGAGAAAGGAATTGCCATTGATCCTGAACAAGTGGAAGCTATACTCAAGATCCAACCACCCGCTAACAAGAAAGAAATGAAATCATTCTTTGGTAAAATCAACTTTGTAAGGAAGTTCATCACTAGATTTGTAGAAATAGTCAAGCCACTGAATGCAATGTTGAAGCAGGAAGCTAAAGTTGAATGGAGTGCAGAAGCTAAGGAAGCATTTGTAGAGATTAAAAGGGCTATTGTTGAAGCTCCAGTTTTGGTGAGTCCTGATTATGCTAAGCCATTCTATATATATTCATTTTCTTTTGATCACTCCTATGCTGCTATGTTGACCCAAAAGTTAGATCAAGGAAACAAACATCCCATAGCATTTATGAGCACACCATTGAAATATTTTGAACTAAGGTACCCAGTTGTGGAGAAGTAGGCTTACGCCTTACTCAGAGCTATGAAGAAATTTAGAAACTATATTCTCAGGAACAAGGTCTTTTCAATAGTTCCTGATCTTGCTGTTAAATTGTTGTTGATGCAGAATGAGTTGGGAGAGCGCAGAGCTAAGTGGATGACTATGTTACAAGAATACGATATTGAGATTCAACCCATGAAGTTGGTAAGAGGGCAAGAACTTACAAGGACAATGGAAAAAATGGGCCCTGATCTTGCAGCCTAGTATTACAATCTTGAAGATGTTTCTCCTAGGGAATGGTATGATGATATCATTCACTATCTCCTGACTCAAAGGTGTCCTGACCATCTTAATGTGGTATAGAGAAGGGCATTATGTTTGAAGAGTGATAGTTTCATGCTGAAGGGAGTTGTTCTATATAAGAAAAATCATGATGGTGTTTACTTAAGGTGCCTAGGAAAATCAAAATCTGAAAGAGTAATGGTGGAATTTTATGACAGATATGGTATGGGCCATGGATCAACACCTTCTACAACAAATCAGATTATGAGAGTTGGTTATTATTGGCCCACATTGTTCAAGGACACACACAACCATGCCAGAACTTGTCATGTGTGTCAGACTGCAACAACTAGAGAAAATTATGCAAAACTTCCACTTCAACTATTCTTTGAGGTAAAACCTTTTGTGCAATGGGGAATGGACTTCATAGGTCTAATCAATCTGCCTTCCTCTATAGGCCACAGGTATATTCTCACTATTATTGATTATTTCACAAGATGGACTGAGGCTCTTGCCTACAAGTAATGTACTTTTGAGGTGGTAATCAATTTCATCGAATCAGGTATTATTAGCCATTTTGGATGTCCTATGCCTTTGGTTTGTGATAATGGTCCTGCATTTGCATCATTGAAATTTTCTAACTGGGCCTTTGATCATGGAATTATAATTAAGTTTGCATCTAATTATTACCCTCAGGGTAATGGTTTGGCTGATTCTTCCAATAAGAATCTCCTGATTGTTATTCACAAGCTATTAGAAAGAAATCCTAAGGATTGGCACACCCAGCTTAGATTTTCTCTCTGGGAAGATTATACAAGGCACAAGACTTCCATAGGAATATCCCCTTACCACTTGGTTTATGGGTTAGAACTTGTGTTTCCTATACAGCTAAAAATCCCCACCCTACAATTCATTAATGAATATTATGATGAAGGGGATAAACGTGAAGCCAAACTTGTTGAGTTGTTAAACCTTGAGGGGAAAAGAGATGAAGCCCTTGAAAATTTTTCCAAGCATCAAGGGATAGTCAAAAGGTGGTTTGATAGAAGAGCCAAGGTAAAATCCTTTCGAATCTTTGACTTGGTTCTCTTCTGGGATAAAGCCCATGACCATAAGGGGGAGCATGGTAAATTTGACAAACTTTGGCTTGGCCCTTATCAAATTTTAGAGATCCTGGGAGATAATGCTTTTCGCTTGAAAACTCTCATTAGGGAAGATTCCCCACTGCCTGTCAATGGGCAGTACTTGAAGCATTATTTCCAATCCTGAGCTGTGTGCAAATATTTCCTTGTATGTAGTTAGATTAGGTTTCCTTTCTATTTTGGTTTGCTCTGTTTTGCTTTGGTTAGAGTAAGTTTCCATTTTTTCTTTTCTTTTCTTTTTCTTTTGGTTAGTTTAGGTTTTCTTTCGGTTTGGTTTATTTTTTCTCTGTTCTTGCTTTGGAGGTTTTCTTGTTTTCTTCTAGATGTGTTGCACCTGCATGGAAATCATATTATTATCTGGAACTATTTTGAATATTTCTTTTACAAGCTTAGATATTTTTTCCAAAATTAGCTAGTGAAAGTTCTTTATTTGGTGTCATTTGTATTAAGTGTTTTGAGTGGATAAGCTAAGGGATTGAGTTAAATCTAGAATGTACTTGGGTCTTACATTTTAAAATTCCAAGGTTGGAAGGGGCTCCTATGAAGTTTATTTAGGTGAAAAATATTATATTATGCTTCAGTTCCATTGTGGTTCTCAGCCCTGAGTGCGAACTTCATTATTCATAGGTTGAAATAAAAAAGCGAAAAAAGAAAGAACTATCAAAAAAAAAGAAGAAAAGAGAAAATATTGACAATCAAAAGAATGAATTCAACTTATCAGGAGTATCCAAGTATCTCTACCGGGGCTATGGATGCCTAGCTAGTAGTAGAGCTATGCTTGGGGGGAATCACAATGATAACCTCATTGGGGCTATGGATGCCTGACTGGCAGTGAGGCTCTATCCAGGTTGCTTTTGGAGTTAGAATCCTTATGTAGCCTAGTCAGCCCAAATTTGATCCTTGTTGCAACAAAGGAAGATAGAATGAATACATATGCACACACTTTGACCCTAGTACAAGACTGGTTTGCTTATTTATGAGTTTTAAAACTCTACCAAATTGGTGACCTAATACAAGGACTAAAACCAGAAATTTTGGGTTCTTCATTCTAGTTTGTCACTGAAATGCTCTATAGCATTTTCCCAATAGAATTGCCATTTGTTGTGTAGTTTTTGCACACATGCCCCCCTAAAAGCAGGGACCCTCTTTTGTTTTCACTTTTGGAATTTTGGCCCTTGTTATTTCAAGGTTTTGTTACCTTTGCACGTGCTTGAATGATTATCTTCTTCATGCAAATGCCCCCCTTCTAGGAAGCATTTTGAGGATCTAGTGTTTTGGAAAAATTTCATGTTTTTGGCTACTTTCAAGAAAATCCGCTCCTAGCAAAATTCCCCGGACCCTCTCTAGGTCCCATTTTGTTTGCCTTGCACGGTAGTTTGGAATTTTTGGGTCTTCGCAAAAATCCGTGGTGGCCAGACTTTTCCGAATGTCCACTATCTTGTTGAGTTCCTGTATTTTGGTTCTAAGTTGTCATGTGGATTGCATTTATGATCGCTTGTATGATTTCTAGGATGCATTTAGTCAATTTTGGGGATTTTCAAGCCATTGCATTTCATCATTTGCATTCTATTGAGTTGGGGTGCTTGATCTGGTGGTGCTTGGATGGATTTGGTGTGTTGAACCTACAAATTGTGGGATTTGGTAATTGTTTTCTAGGCGTTATTGTCGTTGCAGCTTGGTCAGGTGTTTGGGATTGTTGTTTGTCATTGTTATAATTGACTTGCATTTTATCAATGGTATGTACCTATTCCCCTGCTTTTGATTGATAAAATGCGAGTGATTCTTTTTGTCCTGGGTGTGCTTGGGGTTCAAATTTTTGTGTGTTTGAACATCTGGGGCTAGGATTGCTTGATATTATTTGATTGATGATTCCCCCAAGTGAGTTTTGAGCTCAATTTTTCATTTGCATCATGAGGTAGCTTGCTTGCATACCATAACGAACCTTTGTGAGAACCTGGCAGTCAAGTAACCTGAATCCCAAATGTTCCCTGTGCATCAATGGTGGATCTTTAGGGTTTCATGCTTCGAGCATCACAAATTCCTTTTGATTTCCTTCAAGGTGAGCTTAGAATTTAAATATGATCTATGGGAGGTCTAAATCGAGTCATTTGCAGGCCCAAATTCCTCAAATTTGTGATTGTCCAATCAATTTGAGTGAGATCATGAGGGAACGTCAACATTTGGGTTTTCCTTTAGTTTCGGGATTTTCCTTCGCTAGCGGATTTCCCCAATTTTCCTTGTCCTCTCCGTTTTCCCAAAATGTGTTGAATTTCAAAGTCTTGCCTGCTTCATGGATTTCCTTCACTTCTGGATTTTCCTGAATTCTCCTTCGTCCCTTCATTTTCCTGGAATTCGTATGACATCGTTGTTTTTGCGGAAATCCATCCTGGGTGGATTTGTCCAAAACTTTGTTGAAAATGATCAACTGAGGGATAGCATGATTTATTAGTTGATGATTATGCATTGTATGATCAGCTTGAGTTTTTTAAGGATGTATCATGTTGTTTCTTAGTTAATGATGGTCAATTGCATGATTATTTGATACTTTTATGCTTATTTCGCTAGAATCTGCCTAGATGGGAATTTTTTGAAATTCCTCTCTAGCCTAGATTCTGCAAGATGTCTAAAAACCCATACTTTGAGATGATTAATTTTTTATGAGGTTTTAGAGCATTTGACTTATCATTGGACTTATATTTTGGTTGAATGTGCTATTTGTGAATGGTAAACTTGGGTTTTATGTGATCTTTACTATGGTTTCTTTGTTGGATGCAAGTTGAGTCAAACAAGGTAGTGACAAGTGGGACAAAGGGTAGAGTGGTGGATCCAAGTGCAGAGGGGTCTTCCATTTCTGAAGTAGAAAGAATCAAGATGGACATCAAGAGCAAAATTTCAGAGAGAAAACTTACTTTTTTTCTGGTCATAGGTAACTGATACTAATGTTGGACTATTGGATTATGAAGAGTTCAAGACAAGAATGGCTCCACAAAACCTTCCTTTGCTGGCTAGAAGGACTTTGGAATCAGGATTGGCACATGTAGCTAGATTTCCTTCTATAGTGGAATGTTATGAGTTAGTGCTTGAATGTGCTAGGCACTATGACAGACAAATACAGAGGATAGTTCATCCCCAAGGGAGAATTGTGGAAAATTTAAATCTTGTGTCTATAGCCTAGACCTTTCAAATTCCTGACAAGTCTCATGTAGTGGCATTTGATATGGATATGGCAAGGAAGTTCTATGAGGAGGATACCATCAAAGCCTAGTAGGTCATCAATTCTTTGTTGGAGAAGCCTAAGTCCCACTATTCCAAGCTACCTAAGTAGCTATTTAGAGCCAAGTTCAAGGAGTATTATGATGCTATCAACCCTCTCAGTAGAGTGGTAGGGTTGAAGAGTTCTGGTGTGTTTGAGAGCTAGATATTCCATGTCATTGTGAGGATGGAGCAGAATACTAATTGTCATTGGGTAGGTGTTATAAGTGCTATGATTCATGAAAAAATGTGTAATTTCCTACAAACAAATACCTTCACTATTACTTCTTACTTAGTCTATGCGCTTGCAAGATTCCATCCATAAAAGGGGCTCAGAACAAGGGCCGTGTTTTGGCAGGATGTGATCTATGAGGTTTATCCACAACTGCATTTGGGTAACTCAAGTTATAGGAGGGTGAATGATGCATTCACCATGTACATCACTAGATTATTGCAAGGTGCAGAGCATGTGAGTATATCCGACAACTCCAAAGAGTTAATCAAAATGTATGGGGCTTGGTTCATACAATTTCCCACCTTCTCATACATAAGGATAGATGGCTGCCAGAGGGCTCCATATTGACTTCCAAGGTACCCAACATACCATATCATACTCTTGGAAGTCACAAGGAAAATTTATGATTTTGATGCCATTGTGAAGAAAGATAAGCATAAGACTAGATTTGGTGGTGACTTCCCTTTGAGAATAGGAACTAGTGAGGCATGTCCTATTAATTCAACCAGTGCTTCTAAGGAAGAAATGAGCATTCTTGGGTTATCCTTTAATTCCAAGAGGTCTAGGTTTGATAGGACTAGCAAAGCACAAAAGAAAGCCAACAAAGAATATAGCCACAAGGATGATATGGAAGACTATTGGGCCAATTGCAGTGTTGAATTTGAGATTAGAAAGAAGTTTTCCAAGCTGCCTGTTAACTTGGTCTGATTATATAATGTGAAGGCCATTCTGGATCAAGTTGAAGATGATGGAGATTCGATTCAAGGCCATGCTTATGAGGCAGTGAAAGACAAACCAATTGGAGAAGTGGACTGGTTGGAAGAGGAGAAAATAGAACCAGAATAACTTATGACTCCAGTAATTAAGTATACAAAGTTGTGGCTCAAGCATAAGATGTGGGAACTAGAAAGTGAAGGTGTGCAATGCACCTATGATCTAATGGGAGACTTGGAGTCTCATTCTACTTCTGAGGAGTCAACTAAATAGGATCCTAAGGGTAAAGGTAAGATGAGCTCTCCCTTAAAAATAAAGATTAAGGATGTTCATGCAGAGGAAGTACAGGAGGTGGAAAAACAAAGAAAGCCTATTGCCAAGAAAAGGGGGCATGCTTCAAAGACTAAGAAGCTAGCAAAAGATGAAGCTGAAAAGGAAGACAAAGAGGTTATTGCTTTTGTGCCCAAGAGGAGAAGGATAGTAATAATGTCACAAAAGGAATAGGGAAGCTCCAAGGCAGGAGAGGAAGTTCGTCCACCTGTGATAAATGTAGAAAGCTCTGGAGAAACAACATAAGTATATTTAAGGAAATCAAGAACTCCTCCTAAGGACAGTGTGCCAAGAAAGGATCCCCCTTTAGTCACTCCTGATGCAGAACAACATGATGATATCCCTCCTTTGCATGAATCTCACAATGAACCAGGTGAATCTAAGGAAGCATAAACTCATCCAGATCCAGAGGGAGAAGAATTTCCAAAAGGTGAGCTCTATAATGCTGAGGCAGAAATAGAGAGGGTTTTGCAGTCTCCCCTAGTTACATATGATGGTTCACCTACTTGAAGTGTAGAGGATATACCTCCTCAAAGAAAGGAAATACCAGTTAAGACTCCATCACTGGTGCATGAAGAAGAAGAGCATAATCAAGAAAAGGAAGAAACAGGTGAGGAGATTCCTGAGAAGTAGGATTTAAACGAGGGTGTGAGTAAAGATCAACAAGATGAAGTTGGGAAAAGTAAAATACAACATGAATCCACCTTCCCAAGCTGGTTAGATAAATATTTAAAGAGCAAATAGATTGTTGTGGATGACACCCCTCCCAATTGGGATGAGTTGGAAAACATAGGAAAGGGAAAAGGAAAGAAGAAAACCAAGGTTGAGGCCAACAACAAGGTAGTCCACATTGCTACTCCTGCTCCAGACAAGAACATAGATGATGTGACTGGAAATGATTACAATGTGCAGACCATCAACCTTGGGCCTACTTCTATGGAGCAGGATATTGAAGATTATGAAGGCTCTAGTGTAGTGATCTTGGGTAGGTTGAGGAAAGAAGTGCAAACTAAGCAAGAACTGAAGAAGGAGAATGAGAAATTAAAGAAGTACTTGCAAGACTTGATGAAGCCCTTGCAATCTATTATCTCCTCATCTTCTACTACGAGTCTCCTACCACAAGAGACCATAACGGAGATGGAGAGGATGAAGACCGCTACTCTTTCCACAAAAAACTAGTTACAAGGGTGCAAATTAAGGGGGATAATGCTATCAAAGACATCCTTTCAACTGAAGGAGATGCAATGAGGTCAATAAATTGGTTGAAAGATGTATTTGCTCAAGATAAGGAAGATACAAATCTCCTGCTATAAAAGACCAAGACCATCAAGGAGTATACTGAAGATAAGTTGGTGAGTGATGAAATTCTTCCTTCCTCCAAAGCTATGGAACCTTGGGAATGGTTTGAAGCTTTGCAAATAAGGAAAAAGTTTTTGAAGAAGGGACATAAGCAGAGGAGGAAAATTGAAGACACCTTGACCGATATCTATAATAAATGCATTTCCTTCTTTGAAGTGATGATAGGGAGAAAGAATTTTGCACCGAAGCATTTGAGCTTAGAGCAGTTGATAAAATGGTGGCGAGATGTATATTCTCCAATCAGTGAAGATCTAGTTACTGAACATCAGTTGGATGATGTGGCCATCTATATTGCAGTTATAGAAAATATCAAACCAATAAGGTTGAGTGGGATAAGTCAGTAGAATAGTTAAGAGAAAATATTAAATCTATTGAGAAGAGACTTAAGGTTTTACCTCTGCCACCTATATCTAACTTGGACAAGATAATTTTGATGGTGCATGATAGGGTGGAGCGAAATAAAGATGAAGGGGGAAGCAGTTAATGCAAGGTTACATCTGAATTTGTGCTTCCCATTATTTCTCCTCTTCCTTCACATGCATTGGACCAAGTTTTTTTGGAGACCCCAGGTCAACTTGGATGGTGTGCTTGCATTTAATTCCCACTTTGTTTATTTTGAATTCTCCTTGGGCCGACTTGTTTGTGGAAATTTTATTGTAAACCCTAACTAGGCCCATGTATCTTGGGGGGGTTTCTATTAATATGGCATTTTGCCTCATTTGTAAGGGTTGGATAGTTTTTCTTTAGAGTGAATTAAGCAGTATAGCAAGAGCTAGAGTTAGGAGTTAGTTTTATTTTCAAGCAAGCAAGTTTTGTAACATAATACTGGAATTGTTGCTACTTTGGGTAATTTAATGCAAGTGAAGACATTGTGATTTGCTACCTTTCTTGTGTTGAATTTTATCTGGCATATTTCTTGTGATTCTATCTTTGGAATTGCTTAAGTTATTTGGTAGGTGTGTTAGGTTTAATGTTAGATAAATTGATAATGTTTATTATTTGGTACTTGAAGTGTTGCAACAATCTCTAGTCCATACTTTTCGCAACCAACTGATT
This sequence comes from Sequoia sempervirens, assembly GCA_007258455.2. Classification (NCBI taxonomy): domain Eukaryota; kingdom Viridiplantae; phylum Streptophyta; class Pinopsida; order Cupressales; family Cupressaceae; genus Sequoia; species Sequoia sempervirens. Next base: position 740,581,794 of record VDFB02058242.1, on the reverse strand, counting down.
GTTAGTTGCTTTGCAAAGTTAGCTTGGACTTTTATATTCATTAAGCTTAGTTCAATTGTGAAGGTTTATTCATTTCTATTGCAATAGGGTTGTTTTGAATGAATGTTCTTGATCTGAAAATATTTAATGCCTTAGAAGATTGCACTATTTTTGTAAGATTGAAAATTCATCTGGGTCAAGTAGAAATTAGTTTTTGAGGGATTGGTCTGTTTCAAGTGTTTTGTCATTTGCATTGTTAATCTTAGGAGTATTTTTTAAAATTTAGGAATCTCTTTGAAATCTTATATCTTTTGCTATTTCTTTTATCATTTGGTTAAATCTAGGATTGGAAATATCATTATATTGCTATATCTAATAAATTTAAAGATTCAATATTTTCTTGTAGTAAGGTCCCTTTGTGATTACTAGCATTTTCACATTTATCACTGAGTTTCTTATGCATTGTCAAGACTTGACATTAGAGGCCTTGGGGTTATCTCTTGAGGCTTGCTGATAGAGATTTACCTTTCAAGAGAGATAGAATATCACATTCTATCTGAGTTGTTGCTATGCAGAAAACACCATCAACAATACTGATCTTTGTGGTCCCTCTAGAGTCAAAATTATTCATGGAGAAAGGTACTTTATGTTGATTATTGATGATTACTCTAGAAATATATGGGTTTCTTTCTTAAGAGGAAAATTTGAAGCACTCGAAAAGCTCAAAATTTTCAAGGCTATGGCAGGGAATGAGAAGGTCTGAAAATCAAATGTCTAAGATCTGGAAAAGGTGGTGAGTTCACCTCTAGGGAGTTCAACTCTTTTTGTTAAGAACATGGAATCAGAAGACAATTATCTACTCCCTGAACCCCTCAACAGAATGGAGTTGTAGAGAGCAAGAATAGAACAATTTTGGATGCTGCTAGAACAATGATGATAGAAGGAAATGTGCCCCAAATCTATTGGAGTGAAGCTATAAGCACTGTTGTGTATACTTTAAACCGAGTAAATGTTAATGGTAATTTTGGTAAGACCCCTTTTGAGCTATGGTTTGGTTATAAGCCTACTATTAAATATTTCAAGATGTTTGGAAACAAATTTTATATCAAGAGAGATGATGATATAGGTAAGTTTGATGCAAAAAGTGATGAAGGAATCTTTTTAGGTTACTCTACTAAGAGAAAGGATTACTGGTGCTATAACAGAAGACTGAGAAAGATGGTTGAGAGTGCAAGTGTTAGAGTTAATGAGGACTCTTCCAAATCATCTAGATATTATGGTTATTATTCAAATGAAGACAATACAAGACAAGGGAAGAATTCCTAGACACAAAACCAACTTCAAATTATTCCATATGTTCCAAAAAAGAAACCTTAGTTCATTCTGGTAAATCAGGTAAGTCAGGAAGCACAGACAAGTGCAAGTGCTGAAGAAAGATCAGAAGAACCAAAAGCTCATGAAAGTCCCAAAACTCCAAAGTATGTAAAGCTAAATCATTCTAAAAATTAAATGATAGGAGATAAGAGTAAAGGTGTGCAAACTAGAAGAAAGATTGCAAAAGAGTATTTCCTAATTTCCAAGATTGAACTTAAAGATGTCACTGAAGCCTGCCAAGATGAACACTAGATGGAAGATATGAAGGAAGAGCTAACACAAATTGAAAAGAATGACATGTGGACACTGGTTCCTAGACCTAAAGACAAAAATGTGTTTGGTACTAAATAGGCATTCGAGAACAAGCTGAATGAACAAGGTGAAGTGGTCCAGAATAAAGCAAGACTAGTATGTAAAGGGTGTTCCTAAATGGAAGGTGTTGATTTTGAAGAAAAATTTTCCCCTGTTGCTAGAATTGAAGCTGTCAGATTATTTCTTGCTTATGTTGCATATAATAACTATAAATTCTATCAAATGGATTTGAATTTAGCATTTTTGAATGCAGAACTGGAAGAAAAAGTATACATTGAACAGCCAGATGGATTTCAGCTGACTGACAAGGAAGATATGGTTTTCCACTTGAAGAAAGCTCTCTATGGACTTAAGCAAGCCCCCAAACCCTAGTATGCTAGATTGGACAAATACTTACTGAAGCTTGGATTCAATAAAGGTACTGCTGATAGCAACTTATATTTCAAACTGGATCATGATAAAGAGATAATTATAGAAATTTTTGTTGATGACATCATTTTTGGAGGAGATGACAATCTATGTATGAAGTTTTCTGATGAGATGAAGGGTGAATTTGAGATGAGTATGATTGGAGAGATGAAGTTCTTTCTAGGATTGCAAGTTACCTTGTTAGACAAGCGAATTTTCATATCTCAATCAAAATATGTGAGAGAGCTACTGAAGAAATTTTGGTTAGAAGAATCAAAACCTGTTGGTACTCCCATGGTGATCAGATGCAAGTTAACACAGAATGATGATTATCCTAGGGTGAATAAAACTAGATATAGGTTAATGATCAGTGGATTTCTCTATTTGAACTAGACTAGACCATATATTATGAATGTTGTATGTATGGTTGCTAGATTTTAAACTGATCCAAAAGAATCATATGTGATTATTGTTAAGAGAATCTTCAGATATTTGAAAGGAACAGTTGACTTTGGACTTAATTGGTATCCAAAGGGTGATGATCTCACTTTGAGTAGATATACTGATGTAGATTGGGCTAGAGATGTAGATGATAGAAAAAGTACTAGTGGTGGTGCTTTCTTCCTAGGGAAGAAGGTGGTGCCTTGGTTGAGCAAAAATAAAAATTCCATTTGTCTATCTACTACTGAAGTAGAATATATTGCTGCTACAAATAACTGTACTCAAGTGATATGGATGAAACAGATGTTGAAACATATCAAGGTGATTATATGAAGATCCTATTGCCATATACTATGACAATTCAAGTGCAATAAATATTTGAAGGAATCCGGTGCCACACTCTAAGACTAAACATATATCAATCAAGTTTCACTTTTTGAGGGAGAAAGTGAATAAGAAAGAAGTCAGATTAGAGTATGTACCTACCAAAGAATAGATTTTAGACATCTTCACTAAGCCGTTGCAGAAGGATACTTTTGAGTATCTCAGAGGAATGCTAGGGGTGATTACCCCTCTTGATAAGAACTAAAAGATGCAATTACTTGCATCAATCTGTGAGCTACATTGCTATATTCTGATCTAGATTGATGTTTTCATGGCTGCTACTCAGGGGGAGTAGTTATATGTGCAAATATGTGGTTCAAAGTGTGTATATGGGAAGGTCATGGTTACCTTTTCCATTGATTTCAAAGGGGGAGAATTACAATGTGAAAAATATTCTGAGGGAAAAGAGCCTTGCGGGAGAAGAGCAGTTGAGAAGAAGAGTCAGATGTGTTGGGTTGATAGTATTTTTCACATCATGTGTTGCCATCAATGCCAAAGGGGGAGATTGTTGGATGTTGTGGATGTGTTTCTGATATGTGGTTGTCATTGATGTCAACACTATTAGCATTTGGTGTATTGAAGGTTGTATATGTCGAGGATATTGAGAAAATTGTAAAAGAAAGTGTTCCAAGTTCCCAGTGGAACTGTGTAGGTCATGAAGGTGTCTTGTTCTGTACATTGAAGATCAGCGATTGTTGACTGAAGGGTTTATTTTTTAGAGTATCTAGATCATCTACCAAAAGTTTTAGAGGTCCGCATGAAGATTTGATTGTGTTGTGGTCTCTATTAGTGTTCCTAAGTGAATTTTGTGTGATTCTGGTAATTCTAGTTGTTTTGGATGTTTCTCTATTGTTTTTTGGTGTTCTTGGATGTTTCTAGATCATTCTCTATCTTTTTGGTATGTCCACATTGATTGATGTGCTCGTGGTCAAAGATTTTTTCTCTATATGTTTATTTTCTCATGTTCTTGGCTTACATGATGGGCGTAACATGGGTGAATCTTCGAGGTGAAATTAATTGAAGTTTTTTCATGTTGGATTTTCTAATTTGTGTCTCCACTATGTTGTGGCTGACCTTAGTGGATTCACATTGAAAATTTAATTGTAAATTTGGGCTGACATTGTAAATATATTTAATTTTTTTGGCTGACTAAGTTGTTGATGTAATCTCTTGTTGTGGATATATAAGAGTGATTGTTTCATAGGTGTAAAGTGTGCTCAATGTGTATGTGTGAAGAAGACTGAGAGAAGTGTGAAGTTGGAGCAAAGAGTGAGGAATGTTTTTATGTGCTTAACTGGAACTGTAATCAAGCTTGTGTAGAAGCTATTTTCTCAGTTCACAATTTGGATGGTTTTAATCCAAACCTTTCTTTGGATAGTGAGTCCTCTTTTGTATTTGAGTAGTGAGCTCTAGGAAGTGTGCCTAAACACATGCACATTCTCATTATTTCTCATTATACTTTTAACAGGGTATAATATTGTGGACTAACCTCCACCATGGTTTTTCCCCTAACAAGGTTTCCACATAAAACATCTTTGTGTTCTCTATATCTCTGATGTGTTAACTGTTTATGGTTAATTTCTTATTCATCAGATCTAAGACTAAGTTAAGTAAAGTTTGCAAAATTTATATTTTTTTGACAACTGATTCACCCCCCCGTCTCAGTTGTCTATCCTTTTTTTTCCAACAGCTTCCATGTTGGGAAGTGGATAATTATCCTTCAATGATGAAACATTCTAATTACAAAAATATACACCCAACCTTATGTCACCATTTTTCTTCCACACTGGCACCAAGTGTGAAACCAAAGATGAATGTCCGATAGGTTTTATTATGCCACCATCCATGAGCCTCATTAGCTCCTCTTGCATTTTTTGTGCCAACATAGGGTTTATAGGTCTCTTCCTCTTCTTGAAGGGATTAGCATCTAGTTTTAATGGAATATCATGTTGAAACAAGTCTTCTCTATAATATTTCAAGTCATCATATGACCATGCAAATACATGTTTATACTTCCTCGATAGAGTTATGAACATCTCCCTAATTTTTGGACTAATTTTCTTCCCTATGTATACCCTCTTTTTAGCAATCTTAGTCCCAATATTTTCTTCCTCAACATATTCTTGATTGAATAGTGCTTGCTTTAAAGTAGACCTGCCATTCCCATCAAAGAATCACTTTAGAGATACTAGGCCTTTTGGTATTTTGTTTATTTTTAGTTGTACGACCTCTCGACCAAAGATAGTGTCTTTACCATCCACTTCTTCAACAAAAAAATTAAAATCTATCTCTTTGGACTCATACTAGTCCCCATATTGAAGAATTTTTTTAAATTATCATTGTCATTAAACACTTGCTAGATATACACATTATCAGGGACAAAAGGTCTAATTTTGAATTATACTTCTAAGATGCCCCCAATATAAGATCATCCCTTTTCAAAGTAATGTTTGTGAGAAAATTTTCCATTAGGTTCTTTGACCTCTCTAAAAACTCAATGGAAAATGCATCAAAAATCTCCACAACATCCCATACAACATGTTTATATTATTTGAGCCTCTTATTCATTGAGGAGTACTTAGATCTAACTTGTGAAACAATCAATTCAAAATCTTCATATATAGTTAGTAACTTGATTCCATAGTTAATTGAAATATTAAGGCCTAGCAACAACACCTCATACTTTGCTATGTTATTAGTACACTCAAATGATAATAGGGATGATTACTTAAATATCCTACCATTATGTACAATGAAAACCACACCTACTCCATTAACTTATTTGTTGTAGGTGTCATCAAAGTACATTTTCCAAATACCACATTCATCTACTTGAACTGCATTATTGATTGGATCACTGTTCTATAATTGAAGCTATAAATGTTCAATCCTAAAACTTCCCAAGTCTACATCACATAAGCAATTAATCTGGTTGGGATCAATATGTTCTATCACTTTCTCATACCATGGCTCTCTATACAACTTAACATATTTTCCATTAACAGGTATAGTTGAATATGAAAAATTCAATTGAACATTCCCTCCAACTACAACAGTCCACTGTCTTGATAGAAACATGTCATACTATGGAGGAGTATCAACCATGGTGATGTTAGTTTTATATGTAGCCCCACGATAAGAATCCAACTTTAACTCCACATCCTACATGACCCCAATGATAGGGACATATGTGTTTCCATAAAATAACACTTTTCATTTATAGTATCAACCCACAAACCCAATTCTTTCATGACTGCCATGGGCATAATGTTTATTGCTACCCTTGAACCTATCATATAGTTTTTTAACAACTTATTTTTTATCAATAATGTGGTGTAGAAAGGATCAACCTAAGATGTATTCTTTGTTAGAGTATTTCCTAAGTAGATCTTAGGAGTCTTCATAATCTCTCTTTTGACATTATTAACATGCCTTTCATTCCTTTTTAACTCATCTTTATTCTTGTTTTGACCCTCAATCTTATTTGAAACATTTGAAATTAACTTCATTATGCCACTTCTATATTCATCAACTTTCACCATTTCCAACAAAGGAACTAACATCTTAATATAAGATAAATCTTGTGCTATGTCAAAGGAAGGTATACTTGTTATTGGTTCTATTTTACTCACCTCTACTTTAGTAGATGTTTTCTCTTTCATTACTTGTTGCTTAGGATCATTTTTTATTCTATTCTAATCACCTCTTAATTCCTATTTCGGCACATAATTTTGAGTTATCTTATGAAACTTTCCATTTTCATCATCCTTCTAAAATTTTGAGATAGCTTTTTTATCACTTTGTTGATCTTTCACAAACAAACCCATAGGTGTCCCTTGATATAAATTTATAGTTCTATTTTTTAGGTTATAATTGCTTCTGGCTTGTGCTACATTAGTAACTATGAGTAATTTTATTTCTTCCTCAATTGGTCTTCTCAATTGGATTTGACTTGATTATGATTTTTCAGCACAAATTAGAGGATCTCCTATACTACCATCCTCTTGATCAGAGAATACTTCCTGCTGACCAATATGAATGTTATGCCTCTAGCGATTAACATCATACTCAAATCCACCTTCCTCTATGTTGAATAGTCTAGATAACTAAAAGGGGGGTGAATCAGTTATCATAAAACAATTTTCTTTACTTTAATTAATCTGGAGTAGGCTTATATCAATTAGATAATAATCAAACAGATATGAACATCAAAGCACATAACAACTCCATGCACAATAGACACTAGAATTTACATGGAAACTGATGAAGGGAAAAACCACAAAGAATGCTAATTCTCAATTATAAAGCATCAGTTAAGGTGACACCAATTAAGGTGATTTTTTCAAAGGATCACTACCAAAATGCTCATTGCAGGTAAGGCTCACTATCGGTGGGCTCACTGCCTGATTAATACATCTGATTACAAAATAGTCTCACTAACAAAAATGAACTGATGAAGCTACATCTACATATGCATGAATTCAGTTCTGATTAAGAGCACAAAATTTTTCTACAGCAGATCCAATCAAGAATATTTTACACACCTTCCTCACACAACCTCTACAAAGAAGATTGCTTCTTCCTGAAACTTTCCTTCAGCTTTCTTATCGCATAATCCTTCACACCCTTTTATATACTCATACACACCATACACCACACTTCTTTTCACTCATCAAACAAAAACAACTTTTACTTATACCATTCCATGCCTTCATAAACTTCTAAGTTGGCCAAACACAATGTCTTCATAATCTCCTAAGTCATCCTAGCAAAAAAATGTCAGCTTGAAGAACAACCTTGAAATATTCAATAAGGCTTGGCATGCTAGCACCAAACTCAAAAGATAGGTCGCACATCAAGATATTCTTACCATGTTACCATGGGACCCATAAATAGGTCATACATAAGATAGGTTCATTCCATAACATAATTATCAAAATATAGCAAACTTTGAATTACATGAAATATATTCCAGAGCTGATGAGAATGCTGCAACCAAGACCAAATATTGATTAGCATCAATTTTAGTGCCAACTGGAGAAACACAACTAGACATACCAAAAATTATAACATGCTACATGAATGTCCAGATAGCAAGGATACCTGAAGTAAGCTTTAAGCTCAGTAGCCAACATCAAAATATTATTCTACATTATCTGATTTCCACGAATGTCCCAAAAAGAAGTACTATCACATCCGGATCAAGGATAACATCCACATTGTTGGCCTCCTACAATGATTTCATAACTAAGCCTTTACAACCATGATTCAGAGATTGGAAATACAATCTAAATAGCTATTCAATCATCATGAAGGTGAATTTAACTTGTCAACCCAAGGATGTGAATTTAAAATGGGTCAACATAGTATGTGCACTAGGGTCTCAAGTAGGCATTGCATTCTATAGCTAAGAAATCAATACTGAAAGTAAATTGCTTAAAAGGAAATAAAGAAAATGTTGAATATCAACAAAAAACTATGTTAAGCTAAAATGCAGAGAAAGAATGAAAATTTGAGTGACAAACAAGAGACTACTCTATTTGCTTTGGTTGCATGAATAGTCACAAAATGGAATTCTAGTGGCTGTGGGAACAATAGATGCCATATTTCTAAGTACTAAACAACAAGTAATACTAAACTAATGCTAAACTAAGAAGACAGATTACTCACCAAGTGCCCCCCCTTGGATAAGTATCCTCTAAACTAAAAAGAACTCAAATGCTTGAACTCAGAACTTTATTTTATTCATTGTAAATCATGCATACAAAATAAGACTAATGTATCTATATCACTGAAACTAGAGAATGAGAGTACAATGTCAAATCATGCAACCTACGAAGGAGCATCAAATCATTATTTATACTACAGGTAAACAAGGTAGTCAACTCCATGACTGGGAGGATGCCATTTAGGTAAAATAGGGGAAAGTGGAGCGATGGCGGTTATGCATGGAGGGAATATGGTCAAACATGCAAGTCAAGCACAGATCCAACACAACAGTAATTCCCATGCATGCTCGATCATTAAGGTCCACTACAAGGCAGTTACATTTAGTTGCATGAAGAATCTTTGCTACCGGTTGCCTTTGACTTGGAATGATTCCTCAGCGAGACGTTATGGTGCATGCCCAACTAGTGGTGTCTTCCTCAACTTGGTCTATTAAATCTGCATGTCAAGGTTAGTACACATAATAATTGTACATATATAACCACTCTAAGAAACATTCATTAATTAATCAATATAGATAACCCACATATTATTCCAAATATCATTAAAGCTTGCAAAGATAGGATAATATCAAATACCAATGGTTTGAGGGAAACATTATGCCAATACCAACACATAAGCATTAAATTCCATGACATCTATGAGAAAATAGACTATAGATTCTACCCAAAATTAGACCAAAAACTAGGTTCATCACTCCCCCCAACCTAACATTTTGTTGGTCCTCCAGCAGGGAAGATTTGTTCTTCTACTTGTTCAAAGCTTTGAAATTTGCAACTAAGAGTTTTCAGACATTATTGGTTGTAGTACGTGAGTCAGGATCCCAATATAATCCTCCCAATCTATCAAACCTATTCCATCTTTGCCTCTCTACAACAATGTTATATTGGTAGAATATGAAATTTGGCACAGGTCACATGAGCATGGGTGGCTAAAAAGTCAGGGGAATCCAAGACCGTCCTTGAGTTCTCCCAATCTGAATATGCCTCTCAATTCTTTTTAATGCTATAGCATAATTATGGATGGAATGAGGCTCAGCTGTTTCAACTCATCAGTCAAACTATTCCATCTTTGTGATAAAAATCTCCTCACAGTTTCCTCCTTTGTTGTTGTTTTTACCTTATAATTAGTGTAAACTTCCTCAATCCAAGGCATAATCCTATTTCCATAACTTGTTCTGAGTAGCATTCTATTCCATTCTCTGTAAATGTCCCTTGGGTTGCTCGATTCAGCTCTAACATACAAAGGGATATCATACTCCAATTGTTTATAAGAACTATGTTGATGTCCCCAACTAATCTCATTTTACACCCAAGACATGAATGCTCATAATTGAAAATCCCCAACATACACTAGCAGATTCCAATCATGGTCTTTTGTGATGACATAATTATGTAAATAAAATCACATAGCAAATTCTTCATTTCAGGTGAGGCAATACTATAAGCACTGAAAAATTCCATAGGGGTGTCAATAGAAGGATTCAAACCTGAGGCAAGTATTGACATCTTAAAAGAGAGATACTTCTCTTTCAGGAGTAAAGCATAGACCCTCAGAGGATCTCTACATTCTAGGATCTTTGGCACCAAAGCTGCCATATCATCTACCCTCTGCTTTAGGGTGGAAATTTTTGTAACTTTATCCTCAATCTCTTCATTCTTCTTTTGAATTTCCTCCTTCAATTTTTGTTTTTCCTTTTTCCATTCTTCCTCCCTTCTTTGTATCTCTTTCCATAAATTTAAAATTGTTGCATGTACTATAAAACTAGGTGGATTATGAATGCCTACCAGTCTTTTTGTTGATGGCGGCTCCTCATATGGCACTATTTGCATGGACTCAGGTTTTCTAGTTATCTCTAGCTACAAGGGTGTTGTTTCTTCTTTCTTTTGCTACAAGGACTCTTGTCCTTACTATGGTTGTAGGAATTCCTATTCCAATTCTGGTTGTTGTTGCAAGACTTCATGCTCATGCTACAGGACCTCTTGCTCATGCTACAGGGAGTCCTGATTTTCCTCCAATTCTTCTACAATGCTAGCAAGATCGGCCAGTGTTATATTTTCTACTCCCCTAAATATGTCTTCTTCTTCTTCAACACGCTCCTACTTCATTGGAGCTTTAGGTTCCTCATGTGAGGTCTCACTAGGTTTAGGGATTTCCTATAGAGGCATACCAATTGCAGGCCCAACTGGTCTTGATTTCCTGGGAGGTCTCTCACATTTTCCTTTGGCTATAGGATGAATAGTATCAACCTTCCTCTTCTTAGAACTTGGTACTTTTCTTTCTACAGGTTGTGTTTTAGCCTTCCCTTTTCTCATTTCTACCTCTCTCTATTGTGCCCTAGTTTTCATGAGGATTTCAAGTGGAACTTCATCAAAATCCAAGGAAGAGCTTTTTTTTCTGAGTGCTCTATTCTAGAAGAACTAATTTCTATGGTTTCTTTCACTGCAAGAGGATTCATGCTAGAGCTAGCACCAAAGGTTGAAGCACTAGGAATGGTTTCAGCCATGCTTAGTCTCCTACTAGACCTATGGGATTGAGGTAAAGCCCTATGTTGCAAGTGCTTAACATTGACAAAATTTTCTCGACAATAATTTTGATCAACATTGATAAACTCTTCCTAAGTTATTCCAAATACATCATACAAACACTTTTCAACTAGAAATTTAATCAAGCAATGGTGGGAAATAGAATTAACCCTACCTTTTTGGATCTCATCCACCATGATTGAGAGAATATTGTACAACACATTGGGCACATTCATCCTCTTTCTATGCCTCATGTGATTCAAAAGCCTAAAGTGGACAGAATGCAAATTTGACTAGTGACCCTCACAAGTAATGTATTTGATAACATACACAACTATCTACTTCCACAGCTAGGGGCAGATACATTCTCTTTGCACCCTATTTATCTATGCTCAATGGGGGGTTGTTTGGCTCTAAGAATTCAACCCTGATTGAATTAGCGTCTCTGGAAGTAGGGAAATTTTCACCGTCAATAGGTAACCTTGTAACCTCTGTAATTATTTCCTCTATTTTCACAACTTCTAACCTTTTTACTATGGATTTTCCTTCTAAAAATTTCTTGGAAAATTTGAGGGAAATTTCTTCATCAAAACCATCCAACTTCAAAAAGTAATCTATCCATCCACAATTTTTAAATTTGGCTAGGCATTGTGCATCTTGTAGTAAAATATGATGCACCATGGGTCCGTTTTGAATTAACCTACCTCCCATTGTCTGCAATCAAAAAAATGCTCTACAACTTCTTTTCCTGCAATTCCCCTTCTTTCCTACAATTCCCATCTAAAAATCAAATACACTTCCCTGCAGTGTCTACTAAATTCCAAGACCAACCTGCTAAATTTCTAGTGTCAGTGTCAACTAAATTTCCTTTCTTTTGTTTTTTCCTTTTTTCTTGCAACTCAAGATTATGGCAAGGAAATAATGGCAAGAAAATAAGTGATAAAGGAAAATTATGATAGGAAAAAATGGCGGCTACAGCAATTGTCACTTCACACATGCAAGTTGTCCTTCCACTCGGATTTCAAATCAGCTCATTTTTAAATTTTCTGACGTAGCCTAATATGATTTGACACATGGGAAATAAATTCACAAAATATTTGCATCTTTTTCATTCCCCTCCCCCCAACCTAAATTTGGACATGTGTCCACACATGTGATATGGGAGTGGTGATTGACAGGTAATGATGGCATTTATGTGAATACCTATACTAACATACAATGACTAAATGAATGCACTTAAAAGATGATTAAAGATTGCAATTAATGCGCACATACCTGAATGTGTGGAATATTTATTGCAAAGATCACAGATAAAGTAACACTCACCTTGTTGGAAAATAAATTGAGCAATAAATGAAGATGAGGTGGAATGAGGTGAGGTGGAATGAAGTGATGGAAGAGAGAGAAAAGTGGTAATGGATGGGTGGATGGATGAAGAAATGGAATTCCACATAAGTGAAAGTCTTTATTATGAAAATTACATACCTCAATTAGGTTGAAAGAGGGACACTCGATCCACCACCTTCAGTTGCAGGAAGCTCTAAGTGTTGGGTGAATTATGGAAGGAACTCTTCTTTAGAAGTTGGCTTATGGTATAATCTGAGGTGATGACCGTTGATAAGTAATTTGAACCTAACAGAGCTGATGGTGGTGAGCTGAACAAATCCATTAGGAAAGACCTCAGCAACTTCATATGGTCCTAGCCACTTTGTTTGTTATTTTCTTGCATTTTCTTGGTATCTTGAATCATAGATCAAGGCCCAATCTCTTGGTTTTAATTTCTTGTCCTTGATAAATTTTTCATGCCACTTGATCCTCTGATTTTGTACTACTTTTGTATGTTGTAGGGCTTCTCTTCTTATCTCATCCAAAGCATTTAGCTGCATGATTCTTTCTCTTTTTTCTTTAGAAATATCCATCCCTAAATCCACTGCATTTCATAGAGTCTTATGTTCAAATTCGATTGGCATCATAGTTGTCTTTCCATACAGCAACTCAAATAGGGTGAATCCTATAGTTCTTTTCCAAGTTGTCCTATAGGCCCAAACAACTTCTGGTAATATGTTTTCCCAATCCTTTCGATGAACAACTACCGTTTTAGTTAAAATGACTTCAATTTCTCTGTTGGTCACCTCAACTTGGCCATTAGCCTGGGGGTGATAAGGAGTATACTTTTTGTGACTTATATTGTACTCATTCACTAGTGTTGCAACAAGAGTTGATGTGAATTGTGGCCCTTGATCAGTCACTATTTCTCTTGGGACTTCATATCTTGTGAAAATATCCTCATAAATAAACTCTACAACCTTGTTATATCTTGCATGCTTCATGGCCTTAACTTCTACCCAATTTGTTACATAATCAGTGCACACCAATATATAAGACTTACCATTTGATGGAGGGTCAATTGGTACAACAAAATCCAATGCCCAATTTTCAAAGGGTGTGATTATTATCTAAGGGAAAAGTGGCATTTCATCAGATCTAGTTAGTTTTCCCATTTTTTGACATCTATCACATTTTTCGGTATACCTTCCTGCATCCCTATGGAATGTTGGTCAATAATATCCTATGTTCAAAACCTTCATTGCTATCCTTTTGGCTGAAAATTTTCCTCCACATTGTTGATTGTGACATGCATGAAAAATTTCATATGTCTCATCTTCTCTCACACATCTTCTCATGACATGGTCAGGTCCAGTATAAAAAAAACATTCAACAATCCAAGAGAAAGGAAAATATTTTTTAATGAGTTCCCTTTTCTCTTTTGGGGAGAAGTGAGATGGAATTCTACATGTAACCAAGTAATTGGCTATGTTAGCATGCCAGGGTATTTGTACACTAAGAGAGAATAGATGCTCATTAGGAAAAGAGTCATCTATGGGCTGATTGTCTTTTGATGTAGTTAGCCTTGAAAGAAAATCTGCAACAACATTGGCCTTCATTGGCTTATCAACAATGGTTATATCAAACTCCTACATCAACAATAACCATCTTTCCGATCTACTTATGATCAAAGGTTTATTCATGAGATATCTAATGGTTGCATGATCAGTGTGTACAAAGATTTGGTAGCCCGTTATGTAATGTATAAATTTGTTCAGTGTGTAGATTACTGCCAGCATCTCTTTCTATGTCACTGTATAATTGAATTCAGCTCCTTGCAAATTTTTGCTAACAAAGTAAATAACATTTTCAACAGCTCCCTCTTTCTATCCTAAGACTTCTCCTATGGCATGATTTGATGCATCAGTGTGAATGTGGAAAGGAAACTCCCAATTGGGTCCCTTGAGTACAGGAGCATGTTGCCTTCAAGTCAGAAAATGCCCTGTCACAAGCTTCAGTCCACTGAAATTCAACATCTTTAGTGAGAAGGGTTTACAATAGTGCTTCTACCTTGCTAAAATCCTTGATGAATCACCTATAATACCATGCATGACCCAAGAAACTCTTAACATCCTTATGTTTTGCAGGTGTAGGAAAATTTGTGATTACCTCATTTTTTGCAGGATCTACTTGAATTCCCTTGTGGGAGATGTAGTGGACAAGAACTACACCCTCTTACATCATCATGAAACACTTTTCACTATTTAAGGACAAGTTTTGATCCTTACATCTCTGTAGGACTCTCCTAAGATTCTCCAATACTTGATCAAAATCAACACCATAAGTGGTGAAGTCATCCATATAAATCTCCATGCAATCATGAGAAATGTTTGAGAATATGCTAATGGCTGCCCTCTGGAAAGTTGCAGGTGCATTGCACAAGAAAAATGGGAGTACCGAATAGAAATAGGTCCCCCATGGATAGGTAAATGTCATCTTCTCCTAGTCTTCTGGTGCAATTTGGATCTAGTTGTATCCACTGAATCCATTTAGAAAAGAGAAGTATTGCTTTCCTACAAAAGTGTCCAAAACTTAATCAATAAAGGGTAAAGGAAAGTGATCCTTCTTGGTTGCATTATTAAGTTTGCTATAATAAACACAAACTCACCATTTCCCTTCTTTCTTGGGAACAATCACTAATGGAGATACCCACTGACTATCTGAAATGGGGTAGATAAATCCTACATCTAGCAATTTTTGCAGTTCTCCTTTCACAATTTCTCTTAGTGTAGGGTTAATCCTTCTTTGTCGTTGTCTTACTGGAGTGCAATCATCTCTTATATAAATTATTTGGGTACAAATTTTAGGATCCAATCCCTTCATATCAAGATAATCCCATGCAAATGCATGTTGATGGGTCCTTACTAGGTTTTCCAATAATAGTTGTTGCTCTTCATTCAATTTACTATTAGCATTCAAATATTTTCCCTCTGACACCTAGACTTGTGTAGTTAACTCTATCATGGCTTCTTCATTAATACATGGTACCTTTAGTTCATATGGTAGCAATGTATGGAACATACCTATTGTTGTAGGAAGTATGTATGTAGGAACAATAGTTGTAGGAAGAGTAGTTGCAAGAAGAATGTCTGCAAGAACAGTGATTGCAGGAATAGCAGGAAAAAGTGTCCTAACCGAAGTAGAAGATGATGCTTCCTCCACTTCATAATGGTTATGAATGATGTTAGCCAACACTTCATCCTCATCTTGGAGCTATATGAAATAAATTCTACCTAGCATCATAAGCTGCACCATAGAACTAGCTTCCTTGGCCTCTTCACCAACTTGTGGCCATACAAAATCTTCTTCATCATGAGATGGTTGAGCAGGTGGATAAAGAACAAAAATTTTAGTACTCCTTCCATCTGAAATGGTCATGTCACCTAATCGAAATCCAATGTATGCATCTGTAGTTGCCAACCAAGGCCTTCCAAGAATGATGGGATACCCGCCTAGTGTAGCCTTAGGAGAAAGAATCATAAAATATGTTGGGTATTCCCAGGAGTCTATAACTACCACAAGATCCTCCACTACACCATCAGGGTTAACAGTGGAGCTATTAGCAAGCTGCAAAACAATAGGAGTATATCCCTTACTTGCAATGTTTAGTTGTTGCAGGATGTCTTTGGTCATTACATTGATTGTTGCGCCTAAATCAATCAGAGCATTCTTCACTTGGATCTCGTTTATGACAACTGCTACCATAAGACTGCCTAGGTCATTATACTTGATAATAGTCACTTTTCCCAGCATGATATCAGCTAGTTGGCTCACCACATGAACTGTAGTTGGGTCTCTCTTCTTCCTTCCTAGCTTCTTAAGACAAGCTTCCTTGATAGCTTTGACATAGATTGAAACATCTTTTATGGCCTGAAATAGGGGTATCTAAACACATATATGCCTTAGCTGATCCAAGATGTCAAAAGTGGTATCCTCCTTTTCTTATTTCTTCTTGGAAACTTCCAATCTCTGAGGAAATGGTGGTTCTTGCTCAATTCTCTTGGCGTGGACTGGTTCAGGATTTTTAGGTGCATTTGGCTTAATAGGATCATTTAGAGGCTCATCCTCCTCTTCCACATGAAACTCAATGATAATGGTCTTGGAAGGGGCTGGTAGAGTGGTTCTTGAATGCAGGTGGATATCACTTACACTCACAACATATGCAGGGAATTGATTTGAATCAACAGAGTATGTAGACTACTCTTATGGTTTGTTATTTGGATTAGGTGTGGGTTGAGCTGGTATCTAAGTTGGTTTAGGTGCATTTAAGCTTGGATTAGCAGGTGGAAGCATTATAGCAGGTTGTTGGGGCTAAGAAGGTAGTTGCATGTAACTAGTTCTCTAAGTAGGTCATTGATGTCCTCTCCATTGATTTGTTTGCTGCCAATTTCTTGGAGGTGGTTGTTAGTGCCCTTGAAATTTCTGCCAATTCCACTGAGGTTGTTGCCACTAAGGTGGAGAACTTTGATGGTTGGGCCAAGCGTTTGGAGGGTCACTCGAAGGATGTGATGGATATCCTCCATAACTAGGTGGATATGGGGGTTGCCATTGGTTTTAAGATGAATAATAGTTAAAATATGGTCTAGCATATAATAGTGGATCTGGTGGCATACCATGTCTTGGATCCCAAGGCTTCCCTTGTGCAACATAGTAGACTTGGTCTTCTTCAATTTGAATTGGCTTGAACTTAGGTAAAATCTACTTTCTTTCAAGATTAGCTACCATCTTACATCTACAGTCCTTTTTTCTGCAGCGGGGATAATACTCTGTCAACATCATCTTTGCCTCCTCTTGCTTCTTCTTGGCCTAAAGTGTATCTAGTTGAGTAGCTAGATTGTTGATAATGTGTTTCTTGAAGTCTACTAGCAAATGAATGGTCTCCATTCATGAAACCCCACTGGTAGTTGATTTACCCATGGAAGATTGATAAGCACTCTCTTTCTTTGAAGCTGCCCTAGATTAATTCTAGCATATTTTCTTGATATCCTCCCAAGGAGCTTGAGAGATATCTCCTCCTACCATGAGGTCCAAAGCATCAGTGTAGATATCATTGATTCCTCTCGGGAAAAGTAACTTTTTTGAGTCCTCATTAAGTGCATGGTGTGGGGACTTCTGCAAGAAAAAAAGGAAACTTGCAATGTAATCTTCCAGGCTCTCATCTTCCTTTTGCTGCATCCTAAAAATGTCACCTCCTCTCATGTCACTACCCCTACAGTATTAATTGTTTTTCTCAAGGAAATTTGTCTTCATCTCTTCCCAAGTTTCCATAGTATCTCTTCCTAGGCTCATGAACCATCTTAATGCAACCTCTTTCAAATTGGTGGGAAATAACTTAAGTTGATGGGCATCAATAGTATAATCATAACTCCTGTAGAGTATGTCAAACTCAAATAAGAAGGTATCAAGATCTTCTGTCACAAGTCCATAAAACTTAGGGAGTGTTGAGGCAAGAATGTTCTTGATGTTGTCAACTTTATTTTGATGGGCAATGGGAAAAGGAAAAGTTGGTTGGTTTTGTTTGTTCCTATTTGCATCACCCATGCCTGCATGATGTGGTTCTAAAGCAAAAGGGTTCTCAAGCTAATTTTGATATTCAAAGGAGACTTCAGAATTAGTCAGATTAGGATATGCATCAGTAAAGGGCCATTGATCTTCTTATTCTTCTTCTTTTGGTAGGTTCTGATATTCAACTAGCCAGAATGGATTAGGATTGATAGGAATGAATATCCCATAAGCATCCCTTTTGCTTCCTCTATGCATGTGGTATCACTCACTATCAATTAACTCACACAAAAAATTGGTAAAGAATCAGGGGGGTCATTACTTCCTAAATGAGGATATGCTAAGAACAACTTCCAAAAACACTACAACAAGAAAAAATACCAATGACTCCAAAATACTTCCTAGCTTGACACCATCCTTGACAACGACACCAAAAATGTTGGCCTCCTACAATAATTTCATAACTAAGCCTTTACAGCCATGATTCAAAGATTGGACATATAACCTGAATAGTTATTCAATCATCATGAAGGTGAATTTAACTTGTCAACCCAAGGATGTGAACTTGAAATGGGTCATCACAGTATGTGCACTAGGGCTCAAGTAGTCATTGCATTCTACAACTAAGAAACATAATACTAAAAGTAAATTACTTAAAAGGAAATAAATAAAATGTTGAATATCAACCAACATCTATGCTAAGCTGAAATGCAGAGCAAGAATGAAAATTTGAGTGACAAACAAGAGAATACTCTGTCTTCTTTGGCTGCAGGAACAATCACAAAATGGAATTCTAGTGGCTGTAGGAAAATTCAATTCAGGATTTCTAAGTACTAAACAGAAAGTAATACTAAACTAATGCTAAAATAAGAAGATGGATTACTCACCAAGTGGCCCCCCTTGGATAAGTATACTTTAAACTAACAAGAACTCAAATGCTCGAACTTAGAACTTTATTTTATTCACTGTAAATCATGCATACAAAAAAGAGTAATGTATCTGTACCACTGAAATTGGAGAATGAGAGTACAATGTCAAATCATGCAACCTCCGAAGAAGGAGCATCAAATCATTATTTATACTACATCTAAACAAGGTAGTCAACTCCATGACTGGGAGGATGCCATTTAGGGAAAATAGGGGAAAGTGGAGCAATGGTGGTTACACATGCATGGAATCTGGTCAGACCTACAAGTCAAGTGTAGATCCAACACAACAATAATGCCCATGCATGCTTGATCATTAAGGTCCACTACAAGGTGGTTATGTTCAGTTGCATGAAAAATATTTGTTGTCGGATGCCTTTGCCTTGGAGTGATTCCTCAGCTGAACGTTATGGTGCATGCCCAGCTGGTGGTTTCTTCCTCAACTTGGTGTATTAAATCTACATGTCAAGGTTAGTACGCATAATAACTGCACATCTATAACCACTCTAATAAACATTCATTAATCACATGCAAAATCAATATAGATAACCTACATGTTATGTCAACTATCATTAAAGCTTGCAGAGATAGGATAATATAAAATGTCAATGGTTTGAGGGAAACATTATGCCAATACCAACAATTAAGCATTAAATTCCATGACATCTATGAGAAAATAGACTATAGATTCTACCCAAAATTAGACCAAAAACTAGGCTCATCACACACTACGCACTTGATAGGATTGATCATTTATGTATATCATCCAGAGCTCAACCTTCTGGATCCCAGGTTTTGACATCAATGACAACAATGCTAAATCATCTCAAAAACTTTTCAACACTCTAAAGATGAATATTCTTTATTTACCTCATAAAGTATGATTTCTAGCATATTGATAGTGTGGTCATCTATGTCTTGATCATGTGGTGCTTCACTTTCTTGAATTGACTGTGCCACTACACAATACTCAAGAGAATGTGGCAAGTTACAAGGAACACATCATATTAGCTCCATGCCTCTTCAATGGATAAGGGGTATCTTTATTGGAATTCTTCTTTAGATCACTATCCAAGGGCCTCCTATCTTTTTAGTTTGTTTTGTAAGGAATGTCATGCAATCTCTACCTTTCATTCCAATGATAGTTGTATTTTTTGTAAGATATCCCCTTTTCATTCTTTGCTAATTTATATGAAAAATATTTCACAGCATCCCAAACCTTATCAAGTTTATCATCATCTTTTGGTTGCTTATTTTGTTGGGCCTTAGGGTTTTCCAATATTTTAACCTCATCTCTTCTACCAATCTTTCTTGAGGCCTTTATATTATTTTCAATATTTAGAGAATCTTTGAATGCCTCGGTAAGGACATGAGTATTCCTTGTTCTGAGTTCATAACCAATCTTTGGATCAAATGCATTTAGGTAAAACATTAGGCACATGGGATCTATAGGCTTCAACTGAGGTCTAATCCTATTGAACAACTTCTTGAATCTAGTGTTAAAATCTGCAACAGATTCATTGTAACTCTTTTGAATATTCGTTAAGTCATATAAAGAAAAATTCGGGTCAGAATGATCCCCATACTACTCCTTGAATAGTCTTTTGAACTCAGCCCAAGAACTAATTGAGAAATTAGGAAGGTTTTTGTACTAATCTCTTACAGCCTCAATTAATGCCTATGTGAACAATTTCATATAAACATCCTCATGTTGTCTATCAAAATTGTCCATGATTATTTCAAATTCCCTTATGTGATCTTCCCCTGAGACAATATTGTTTCTAGAGAACTTTGGGACTACATTCCTTACCTCATTGTCAATTGTGTTTAGGTATCCTTGAATACCAAATAAATCAAGTTGTCTAAATCTATCTACATTCATAGGTCCCATTGCAAATGGTTTTTTTCTTTGATGAGGCTAATATTTTTTATGCACACCTTGTTGCACATTTTGGTTAACACCTATAGAAGGGTTCATATTGCCCTGAAAATTTTGACGTGGAGCCTAATATTGATATTGATATTTTCCAACATATTGATTATATCTATGATTTTGATATCTCACTCCTCCTTGATTGGGAGGAAAAGGATAAGCATTCCTAATAGGTAGAGAATTCATGGGAACACTCATTGGATTTGAAACTTGTGGTGAAAACACATTTTGTTTTATTTGATGAATATTACTTTTATTACCAAGATTTCCAACTGCATTATGGGATACATGTGGGATTAAAGAAACAATTGTATTCATACATCCAACTTGATTAAAGATAGGTTTATATTGTGACACATTTGAAATAGGCTAGGCACTCAACTGGAGTAGCTCTTGAGGAAATACTTCCTTTTACCTTATTAACTTAAGCCTTTCAACTTGTGCTAGCATTTGTTCTATTTCTTTCTTTAACTCCTAATCAATCAATTTTCTCATTGAAGTAGAAACAACATGGGAATTAGTAATGCATACCATTTGAGGTGTTTTCTCCCCAGGCATATGTTGTGAACTTTTAGCATATTGCATGATCATTCACTCCTCATAGTCTCTTCTCACTTCAGCCTATCTTATTTCTTCATCCACATGGTCTTCAATTTCTTTCATCTTTTGGAAATCAGGTTTAAATGGGAATACAAATCTATATAGGCTATTCTATTTAGGAAAATTGTGAGAATCTCTTGGTGGAAACTTTTCATTGCTATGTAATCCAATCCTCAACAAAGGATTGTTACATATGTTAAAAGGATGTTATGAGGAATTCCCTTGTTCATTTTGAAGATTCTCATGTAATTTAGTAATTATAGGTGCATCAACAGAGGCTCCTTCATTATCAATCGACACATTTTATGTGAGAAGGGGGTTTGTTCCATCCTTACTCTTTTTCAATCATTTTTTATTTCTATCTTTATTTAATGAGTTATTTAGGTTTCCTTGATGTAAGGATCTTCTACCATCAATTTTAGGAGAGATTGTAATGCTTTGATGTCTAAAACTTAACCTTTATGATTTAAAATTCAATTGATCACTCATACAACAATTTCAAAGAGATAAAGAAAATTGAATTGTGTTCTTGAGTAACCTTAAAATGGAGGCTCTTGTAATGGCTCCCGCTCCTTCCAATGATGCAGTTGCAATGGCTCTTTTTAGTTCATGGAGATCCTTCCTACCTATTGTGAATGTTGACTCATATTCTGCAATGCCAAGTGCTACTAAAGACCACTTCAAAGGATCCTTGCCTACTCCCTTAGAAAGATTTCAATCTATTCTTGCAGATGGATTGAATGGGGATTTGTGGCCTTCCTTATCCTCATGTCAGTGTACTCCAAATATTTTAGGGGTCAAGATTCCCTCTTCAACTAGGTTCTTTCATCCACCCTGAATGCCTCAGCAGTGCATAAGAATGGTTCAATGCCGCCTACATCAATCTACGACCTTCTCAGAGATTTTTCCCCTCATTTATGGTTCCTAAGCCTACTACTTTGTTGGGTAGATCTTCTTATTTACAACAACCCTCTACTAAGGCCTTGATACCATTCACAAATGATGTAGATCTATCTTGTATGACTGTTAATTCAATTGTTGCAAATGATCTATGCATAGGTTTGGATTCTTCCAAGGTCTCTACATCTAGGACCTCAATTGAAAGCACTAAATTCTCTTTCAAGTCAAAGATATGTGCAAATATACATGTACCTCATATGCCTTTCAATGTTCTTCCTAATTTAAAAGGACACACGGGTCTACACCCAAAACCTCTTAAATGTGTAGAGGCATCCCTTGTTCTAGAATTTAGGGATGAAGTGTTGCAAGAAGAGGAATATTTCTCTACTCATTCTTTAATATGTCGATTTAATAAATTTTGGCCTCTTGTTTCAGACCTAAATATTTGGATAAAGAAAAATTGGCATCCCTTATTGCAAAATGTTCCAAAAAAATTTCTTAGTGCTTAGGGTTTCTTCATTGCTACTTTTGATTCCACCAAAGATAGGGACTCAATTTTGTTTGACCACCATTGGTCTTGGAATCCGCATTACCTCTTTCTTAAGCCTTGGCACCTAGCCTTCAACCCTTCTTCTAAATCCTTCAACATCATGCCTGTTTGGGTTTGGCTTCCAAATCTTCCACTTTAATTTTGAATCTATTCTTGTTTCAAGTCTATTGGAAACTCCTTAGGTTATTTTTTGGTTGTAGATAAGAAAACTATATATTTTTCTCACACTACTTTCGCTCAAATTTTAGTGCACTTGGACCTCTCTAAGAAAATTCCTGCTAATATGACTCTAAATGTTGTTGGTCATTCTTGGACCCAATTATTGGATTACGAAGGACTTCCCTTATGTTGTAGGAGATGCTTCGAAATAGGTCATGTCGTTGTAGCATGTCACATCAAAAATAAATCAGATAAAAAATAGGCTTCATCATGCAAAGACACCCTAGAAAATCCCCCTACAATTGGGTTGAAATTAATTGATTCTACTACTTCATCACCAACTCCTTCAACAAAACCTAATGTGAGGATTTTCACACTTCCACAAGAGAAAAAAAAAACAATTTTGAGACTCATGCCTTCTCAAATCCCCCTCCACTTGGTCAGAAATTTACTTCATTAGGGGCTCCAACAGCAAAATCTGATGAGAAGATTCAGAAATAGAATAAGTTTGGGAGTCAAGAGGAATCTATGGAACAAAAAAATTCATCTTCTGAAATGGATTCAATGGTCAACCACTAGAAAATTGTGCAGAAATGTAAGAAATATTATTTCAAATTGTCTCTAGCATTTTCCTTTTGCTCCCCTGTTCACATTGAAAGGGATTAGCTTGTAGCCTAGATAGATTTGTTTCTTTGTTTGCTACCAGTTGATGTTTCCTAGATTTTTCTTTGTAATTTCCTCTTTATATATTAATATATTATATATAGGATTTTCACCTTTTCCCAAAAAAATAATTTCATAGAGATTTTTGACAAGAGTTGCAACCTCTTTTTTTTGAAAAATCAAAAAAATGAAACAACTTTAATTTCATAGAGTTTTGGGATTAGATTCAAATCCTTTTCTTATTACAAACAACCCCACAGTGGAGTCACTGAACTTTTGGTGCCAAAATCAACATATTATCAAACCCTAAAAGTATGCCAAGCTTTATGATCAGGTTCAACAAGTGACCTGGCCAAAGAATGGAATTTACTAGGATGGTTAGAATTCCCTACTCTTTAGGATTTGTTATGCCTAGGTGGGTGTACCTTTATCCCCAATGACTGCTAACTCTCTGAGATTAACTAATGATAATCAAGAAGATTAAAAAACTCATATAAATTTGTAGGGTTTGTGTGATCACACTTTTTTTAATTAAAACATCCTCTCTCAATTTATTTCACACTACCATGAGCATTTGAAATAGACAATTCAAATACAAAACTAACTATTACTCCTACTTCTATAACTGAACATTAAAATGCATAGAAAAGATTTTACTAGAAATTATTTTATGGATAAAGATGACTAGTTCCTCTCCTCCACTGGGTAACAAAGTCAAAATATAGATTGATATGTTTCCTCCTACTAGTTATAATTAAAATTATTTAGCATTTTGATGTTTATGACTTGCATAAACGTGTAAGTAGATTAATTAACATGCTCTTCTTTTTAATCCAAATGAATCTTCCAAGTTACTATGACTTATTCAAATGAATTTAATTCTTACTTGAAGAAACCAATCAAATAAACCACACAAAATAGTGATTTTTTTTAATAAACTAGACATATACTTGATATACTAATTTAAATAACAAGGAAAACATCAAATTGGAGACAACCAAATAATTGTTATTAAAAACCAGAATTCAAGCACCAAGTTATTGCTTTCTTCCATTAATTTTCTTTGAAAAAAGGTTCTTATAATGTATGCCTTCCCTAAAAACAAAATCATCTTTCTACAACGGTCATGGTTTCCCTCTTATAGGTAAATGAAGGAAGCAACAAGCTTCAGACCATTACAATTCCAAAAGACCCTTCAACTACCCACCCGGATTCATAAAACAATTACTTAATTTTGATGCAAAGTAGGGTGGAGGTTTTCTATTCAATCAAACTTGAACAAACATTTTAACTTGGAAACCCTAACTTGGTCTTTATCTTACAAATCCCTCAAACTTCCTTGTAGCACTCCAAACAATGGTTTTTCACCATATCTTTCAAAGAAAACTTCAAACCCACAATTGAATCACCATTGTAGATACCCTTTATGTCCTCTTTCAACATATAAATTTTTTAAATAGGTTTTTTTTGTAACAACACCCTCTAAAATTGACTGCTACGCTGGAAAGAGACCTAATTAGGCTTGTTTTCCAAATTAACTTCAAGAAAAACTCTTTCCCAATCTCAAAATTTCACTCCAAGGTTCCAACCAAGTCGCATGGGGTTTGAAAATACAAATTCCATCCACTGAAACAATTATCCAATCACCTTTTTGCAAAACCCTATATCTAACCTATTCCTGTAAGCCTAATACATAGAGATATTAGGCTAGAGCTTGATCAAACTCTACCGTACCTCCATTCCCTACATCTAAAAACCCTACAAAAATTAAGAACAACTTAGCTACTCCCATTCCACTAATTTTTAGAATTTTCCACCAGTGTAATGGTGCCCTACATCATATTTTTGTTCTCAAACCCTCAAAGCTAGGGTTTTCTGGCTGATTTCAAAAATTAGCTTCTAACTCACTCAAATCTCAATGAAAACCAATGCAACCAAAACCAAAATATATCTAGTTCATCCCTTCAAAAATTCCAATGAAAATTATGTCATTAGTAGACTGTACAAATTCATACAACCTGCTATAGCAGCAAAATTCAATGTAAACACATAGAAAATAGAATTATCTTATTGCTTGATCACCAAAAATGTCTCTAGAAGAATGCCTCAAACATCCCAAGGAATATTTAAACTCTTACACCAAAAACTAATGGTTCAAACTACTTTTTAGATGACTTGACTGTTCAACTTCCAATAGAAAGCAAAAATCCAAAGTTGCATTGCAACTTTTGTAACATTTAACAAAACATGACAACTTTATGTAAAAATGACCCCATATGACTAAAAACATTAGATATGGTATAAATAGACCTTATTACATCAAAAATGACTCAACATGATCAAAGACTCACATTTGACCCTTATTTACATTATGAAGCTAGGTGCCCCTACACCATACACCCGGGAGAACAAAATATCAAGTTCCACTTGAGATTAGATCTTGTACAGTTGTACCATGCTTCTTGATTTCTTCCTCTATCATCCAAGTTGCATCCTCCATTGGAAGGCCTTGCTACTTCACTAGGTACTCCTTATACACCTTGTGCCTTGTCCTTTTAGCTTCCTTTGTGTCCAAGATACATTCAAGCTTCAATGGTTGACTAGGTGGTAAGTCTTCAACCCAATATTCATCTAGATCTTCTGATGTACCTACACATGTACCTACAATCATAGATCCTTTAAAAGGATATAGGTTAGAAACATTAAAAATTGGGGAGATAGCAACTCTAGGAGGGAGTTCTATCTCATAGGAATTTTCTCCAAATTTTTGGACCACACTACATGGCCCAATCTTCTTCATCTACAACTTTGAATACTTCCCTTTTGGTAGCCTTTCCTTCCTCAAATGATCCAATACCAAGTCTCCCACTTTGAATTGAATATCTCTTCTTTTCAAATCTGCATATTTCTTGTATTTATCCACACTTTTTTAAAGGTTCTCCCTAACTTGCTGATGTATGTTCTTCATTG
Source organism: Sequoia sempervirens (assembly GCA_007258455.2). NCBI lineage: Eukaryota > Viridiplantae > Streptophyta > Pinopsida > Cupressales > Cupressaceae > Sequoia > Sequoia sempervirens. The sequence continues at coordinate 740,555,055 of VDFB02058242.1, read as the reverse complement.
CCACTATAAACTCTTCTCCTTAAACACTCCTCTCCATTCCACTCAAATCTTTGAGCTCAAATAGTCCCCTTGGTTGCAATCCATATACAATTTCAAATGGGCTTTTCCCAACACTTCTATTGACAGAGTCATTATATTGAAACTCAGCTTGGGGTAGGATAATATGCCATTGTTGTGAGTTTTCCTTTGTCAAGCATTTGAGAAGGTTCCCAAGGCTTCTATTGACAACTTCAGTCTGCACATTTGTTTGTGGATGATAGGCAGAGCTAAAAGTTAAGTTTGTTCCCAAATTATTCCAAAGGGTTCTCCAAAAGTGACCCACAAACTTATTATCCATGTTAGAAACAATTGTCAATGGTAATCCATGGATCCTAACCACAAACACACTATCAAATCCTCTTTGAGTTGTGGGTGACCCCAACACAAAATCCATGTTGATGGATTCCCATGGCCTATTTGGGATGGGAAATGGTTGGTAAAAACCTGCATTTGTACTACAACCCTTGGCTTTTTGACAAAAAACACACTTTTTAACAAATTTTCTAATATTACTTTGCATTTTTGGCCAATATTAATACCTTCTTACCTACTCCAAAGTCTTGTCCATACCAAAATGACCCCCTAAGTTGCCACAATGCTTCTCTTTAATCAGATTAGTCCTCATAGAGAATTTGAGAATACATAACTGAGCACCCTTAAACAACAACCCTTCTTGAATCAAGAAATCAGAATACTCTTAATGAAAAGTGCCATTAAATTGATTGCAAGAAGCATAAATATCCTTGAAGTCATCATCACCTTCATACATACCTTTCAAAGTACCAATACCTACACTTTGGATTTGAATTTCTTGAACCAACATTTATCTTCTACTCAAAGCATCTACCATCTTGTTTGACTGCCCCTTTTTGTGTTTGATGGTAAAGGTGAAGCTTTGGAGGTACTCCACCCACTTCACATGTTTGTGGCTGATTTTTTCTTGGATTTTTAAGAAATGCAAAGCATTTTTTTTCACTAAAAATAATAAACTCTTTAGGAAGGAGATAGTGTCTCCAATTTTTCAATGATTGAACCATGGCATACAATTCCAAGTCATATGAAGAATACTTCTTCTTTGCTTCATTAATATTCTCACTGAAAAATGTAGCAGGTCTGCCCTCTTGACTCAATACTGCTCCAATTGCATACCCACTCGCATCACATTCAATTATGAACACCTTGTTAAAATTAGGAAATGTTAAGATGGGTTGTTGTGCTACCCTTTTTTTGAGATATTGAAATCTTTTTTCTTCCTTATCATACCATACAAAACTTTTCCTTTTATCCCCTTTGATAGTGTCAATTATTGGAGAGAAAAAATTATTGAAATTCCTCATAAATTTTTTGTAAAATCTAGCTAGGCCATATAAACTTCTTACCTCACTAACTAATGTAGGAGTAGGCCAACTAAGAATTTCTTCCACCTTGTTGGGGTCCATCTTCAAAGTACCCTTTGAGATCACAAAACCAAGATATACCAACTCCTCTTTCATGAATTCACACTTCTTCAAATTAATCATCAACTTTTCTTCATTCAACCTTTTCAAAACCATGCCTAAATGTTGCAAGTGTTCCTCTTTAGTCTTACTAAACACAAGAATATCATCCAAGTAGACAACCACAAACTTACCTATGAAGGGTTTCATAACTTCATTCATTAGTCTCATGAAAGTGTTTGGTGCATTTGAAATACGAAATGGCATAACAAGCCATTCATACAACCCCTCATTAGTTTTGAAGGTAGTTTTCCACTCACCCCCCTCTCTAATCCTAATTTGGTGGTAGCCACTTTTTAGGTCAATCTTTGAAAAATAACAAGCCCCTCCTAAACAATCCATAAAATCTTCCATTCTTGGTATGGGGAACCTATACCTTATGGTGATCTTGTTAATTTCCCTTGAATCAGTGCACATTCTCCAATCTCCTCCTTTCTTTGGTGCCAATATAGTAGGAACAACACATGGGTTAAGACTCTCCTTTATTAGGCTTTTGTCTAGAAATTCTTGAATTTGTTTCCTAATTTCTTCATTCTATTGAGTCATCTTGTATGCAGCTTTATTAGGTAGGTTTTCCCCTAGTATAAAATCTATATGGTGGCTCACATCTCTTAGTGGTGGAAAAGAACTAGGGAGCTCATCTACAACAATTTCTTGGTAATTTTTCAACAAGGGTTTGACCTCTTTAGGCACATTTTCCACCTTTGATGTTGTCATGAAAAATTTAGGTCTGATTATAATGGCATAACCTTGTCCACCTTCTTCTTTCATGGTTTTCAAGAAATCTTTTTCCCCAACCAACATAACACTTGACCCAACTTGTGTATCTAGATTATCATCTTGCAAAGGAGTAAGTGTAAATGAAACCCCATTTTTTTCTATCACATAGGTATTTTTCTACCCATCATGTTTAGCCTTTTTGTCATACTACCAAGGTCTTCCTAAAAGTAAATGACAAACATCCATTGGGATGATGTCACACAATATCTTGTCTTTATACCCTCCAATATTGAATTCAACCCATGTTTGCTCATTAACTATGACTTGTTGACCCATATTCAACCAAGAGACCTTGTAAGGAGTGGGGTGTGGGATTCTTTTCATCTTTAACTTTTCAACCATCTCTAAAGAAACCAAATTATTTGTGGAACTGGAATCAACAAAAACTTTACACACCTTACCTTGAGATTTGAAAGTGGTTCTAAACATAGATTTTATTTGTGGAGGCTCCTTCACCATAGGGACTTTGAGAAAAAAATTTCTCATCATCAGAGATTCTCCAACTTCTAGAGTAGCATGTTGAGATTGAGAGTTGACACTCTCACAATCTTCCTCTTGCACCAATTGGGTTCTCCTTTCACCACCATGTGAAGTAGAAGGTTTTTTATTTGGGAACTTCCATGCTTGATGGCCAAACTGATTACATTGATAGCATCTTCCTGAGAATGTGCTTGATCCTCTACCTCATCCTCCAAATCTTCCTCTGCTATTTGATCTCCTACCTCTAAAACCACCTCTTAATTTTGAGCCTTGATCTTGATTACCACTTGTCTCACCTTGTGCTTTTTGAGATTGACCTCTTCCTCCAAAGGTTCTTCTACCCCTAAAGTTCGTTCCTCTACCTCTACTTTTTTTCTCTTGCCTTATTTTTATCTTTTCTTCTGCCTTAATAGCCAATTGAAAGCATTCTTCCACCATTCTAGGGGTGGTAAGACTCATCTCATCTTGTATTTGGAATCTCAATACATTTAGGTACCTTGTTACATTTTCAACCTCATCCTCAACATAACCTGCTCTAAGGATTAACTTATGAAACTTCTTTGTGTAAGCCATGACATCCATCTCGTTTTGTTTGAGAATTTGAAGCTTTCTAAATGTCAAAATTGTATAGTCACTGGGCAGAAATTGATGATTGATTTTAGACACCATTATATCCCATGAATTGATTTTTACTTTTCCCTTCTTCACTCTCTCTTCCTACACATAATTCCACCAAGTTAGGGAAAGGCCTTTCAAATTTTTTTTAGAAAATTTCACCTTTTGCTCATCTGCTACCCCCTTATACTCAAAATAGTTGTCAAGTGCATCAATCCAATCTAGCACCTCTTCACTATCCATCTTCCCACCATAAATGGGAAATTCCATCTTCACTCAAGAGTATCTCCCTTGATAGCCTTCAACAAATTACCCATTCTCAACTCATTAGGGTCCAACTCATCATCTCCTTGGACTCCTCCTTGAGGGTTTTCATTCTCACCCTCTTCCTCTTCCTCTTCATCACTTTGGTCTCCAATGACCACACCTCTCTTTTGATTTGACTCCACTGTTGCAAGTCTGGCTAGGACATCTTCTTAAGACTTCCTTACTTATCTCAACTCCTTGGCATGTTTTTCTTTCAACTCTCTCACTTCTCTAGTCGTTGAGTTCTTTTTAGGAGGCATATGTGTTTCCTTCAAACTTCAACCTTTTCCCTTTGTTGGTCAAACCTATGATCTGATACCAATTTGATGCATAGCAGGGTGGAGGTTTTTTATTCAATCAAACTTGGACAAACTTTTCAACTTGGAAACCCTAACTTGGTCGTTATCTTACAAATCCCTCAAACTTCCTTGTAGCACTCCAAACAATGGCTTTTCACCATATATTTCAAAGAATACTTTAAACCTACAATTGAATCACCATTCAAAATACCATGTATGCCCTTTTTCAACATATCAAATTTTTGAATAGGTTTTTTTTGTAACAACACCCTCTAAAATTGACTGCTATGTTAGAAAGAGACCTAATTAGGCTTGTTTTCCAAAGAAAATTCAAGAAAAACTCTCTCCCAATCACAAAATTTCACTCTATAGTTCCAACTAGGTCACATGGGGTCTTAAAATACCAATTTCATCCACTCAAATGATTATCCAATCACCTTTTTGCAAAACCCTATATCTAACCTATTCTCCTAAGCCTAATACATAGAGATATTAGGCTAGGGCTTGATCAAACTCTACCCTACCTCCATTCCCTACATTTAAAAACCCTACAAAAATTAAGAACAACTTAACTACTCCCATTCCATTGATTTTCAGAATTTTCTACCTGTGGAATGGTTCCCTACTTCATACTTTTGTTCTCAAACCCTCAAAGCTAGGGTTTTTTGGTTGATTTCATAAATTAGCTTCTAACTCACTCAAATCTCAATGAAAACCAATGCAACCAAAACTAAAAGATATATAGTTCATCCCTTCAAAAATTCCAATGAAAATTATGTCATTAGTAGATTGTACAGAGCTGTACAACCTATTGTAGTAGCAAAATTCAATGTAAACACATAAAATAGAGTTATTCTTATTGATTGATCACCAAAAATTTCTCCAAAAGAATGCATCAAACATACCAAGGCATATTTAAACTCTTACAACAAAAAATCAACGGTTCAAACTCCTTTTCAAATTACTTGACCATTCAACCTCCAATACAAAGAAAAAATGCAAAGTTGCATTGCAACTTTTACAACATTTAACAAAACATGACAACTTTATGTAAAACTGACCCCATATGAATAAAAACATTAGACATGGTCTAAATAGACCTTATTACATAAAAAATGACTCAACATCATCAAAGACTCAGATTTGACTCTTATTTACATTATGAAGCTAGGTGCCCCTGTACCACATTAGCATTATCCTCACATCTAGTGTCTACCATTTCAAGATGCACCAATTTCAAAAAAAAACTTGGAAGAATGTTTTGTGATAACACTGACATTAATTTAAGGTATCCTTGATGCTTTTATTTATTTTGAAGGGATATAACCAATACCTTTTTTTTTCTTTCTTATTAAGCTATATAGGAACAAAAATGTCTTGTTCTTTCACTCCACATCCTTTTCCATTATAACTAAATTGTTTCAAGAGTCAGTACCCTCTTCTATAAATTTATTCTATTTCTTTTGATGAGGGTGGTTTCTCATAATAATTTTATCATAAGTAGATGTGTAATTCATTCTTTCCTGATTACTAGAAGTTGTGAATTCGTATGCCTTGGATGTTTCAATATCAAATTTTTTTGATACCATCACATCTTCTTTCTCTCTTTTTTTTATTTTTATTGCACAATCTTATATTCCCCCATGAATGTAGGTGTGAAATATAATGAACCAAAATCATCTTCCAATAATACTAATGAAATACATTCCTCTTTATCTTCAGGTTGTAAAGGTTCCAAGTTTTTAATTGGTGTCAATGTTCTTAGAGGGTTTTGTATCCCTATGTTAGTTTGTAAGCAATTTTTTAGATTTTGGATCAGCTTTTAGTGTGTAAACCTTATTGTTGTAAGTTTATTTCATTATAAAATGAACCATTGGAGTAAATCCTTTCATCTCATAGATCCATGGTCGACCCAGGAGAAGATTATATGACAAATCATGGGGCATGACATGGATGGGAGTTTGCAACACAACCTTACCAACTTTATTAGGTAATGTTATCACACAAATAATTTGTTTACCCACATTATAAAAACCACAAATGGACAAATTATCTAGTTGAATTTTAGTCTTATCCACTTCAATATTGTCCAAAAGATTCACACTACAAACATTAAGTCCCAAACCATTGTCAATAAGAGTACACCTAATCCCATTCCTATTAATAATAAAAATTATCATCAAAGCATCATTTTATTTTTGCATTTCCAAATGAGGTGATTCACTTTGATGAAAGATAATATCCACATTGACTGAATTCATACCCTCAATTAAGGTTGCTACATCAAGTAGTTGTGCACTAGGAGGGACCACAAATTTTTGCAAAGAATTTTGAAGAATTCCATGGTAAGTTGGTGAGGTTTGAATTAGATCCCACAATGAAATATTAGTAGGAGTTTTATAAAGTTTCTCCACAAGATCCTACTCCTTTCCACTATGTTGAGGAAAACAAGGAGAACTAGGTAAAACATTTTGTGGGAGTGGTGCTAATGAAGGAATGGATTGTGTTTTTCTTGGTTGCTTGTTTTTCCTTGTGTTATATGTATGAGTAACCATGTGGTAACTTGGTTGCTACAAGACATGATTACTAGTGAGTTGTTTTCTGAAGTTTAAGATAGAACTTGGAGGTTTTGGTTTATTTTGAGGTGGTATTAAAATCAACTTGGGTTTTTCTTAAACTTGAGGTTGTTGTGTAGGTGGATTAATGATAAGTTGAGGTGTGATTGTGTTGCTTTTTCTTTTTTTTGTGGGAATGTTGCAAGCCTTAGTGGATGAGCTTAGTGAGATAAATTCCTCAAGGGATTGATAGGTATAAAATTCTCTTATAAAAAGACATCTGACATGATCAGATGACTATTTTTTCTCCAAGATTAATAATTAATTTGAAAATCATTTTTAAGATAATTAGGGATAAAAATAGGTTTACAAACCTACTATAGATCTAGAAATCAGATTACAGATCTTCAAATTGACAAAAAAATATCAGTCTATTCTTGAGTTTTGAAGTTATTTTTGGAGGACTAGGGTGCCCCAAGGCATCTAGTCCTAGTAGGGATTGTTCAAAAGTGTTAGTTATATAGGCTTTAGTAAAATAGATTAAATTTTTAACTATTTTCAAAACCAATTTTAGAATTGGTTCTATTACTATTTTGTAAGTCTTTGACTTATGTAATGTGTTGTAACAATCTATATTTTTGATTTTTTTTTGTAAAATGAAACTAATCTATCCAAACTATGTCATGCTTCAAAAAATGTAAACAATTGTCCTACATATATGATAATTTCAAGTAATGAAACATAAAATTCTTTTAAAATTTTCAACAAGATAAGAAAAATGACAACTTTCTTAAACATGCCATAACACTATTTTAGAATTTCAAAAAAGACATTTACAAGAAAAAATAAAATGAAAGTACAAAGAAAAAAATGTGTGCAAAGTTTAATTGAGTCACCTATAGCAAGATAGGGATACCCAAGGGTGTCTAAGTCCCTAACAAGGGTTCAAAAAATTGAAAATTTAATGTTTGCGTTGTTGTTTAAGGTTACTATTTTTGTTTGCAAAATGGTTTCATAGTGACTATTTTTCTAGAATTTTCTAAATTAAATGAGATGCAAATGTGTGATAATGTGTAAACAAAAATTGACAATTATGAGTGTAATTTTGGATGAAAATATGGTATAAATGACTGAAACACACCCTAATGCAAGATATGATGCAATATGAATGCAATATTTTTGAATTTTTATGACATTTTTGTTGCAAGTATGAAGGTGTTGTCATTGATGTCAAGGTAGTTGGTTATTGGTTGTATATATTGAGGATATTGAGAAAATTGTAATAAAGAAGGCTACATGTTGTGCATGTATAGTTGAGATGCTAAAGAAATTCTATGAATACATGGAGTTATCCTTATGTTGCTATGTCTGAAGGTGTGTTAAAGTGAAGTATGAGCTACAATGATGTCTCTGGTACTTTGGTTCTAGGTGCTTTTGAGAAAATTTGATAAATAGAGAAAAAAATGTTATGCATGTATGCTTCGAGATGTGCTCCGCGTTTCTCTAGGTTGATGCTATGCATGTGTGGATCTGAGGTATTGTTCATGATTTTTGGTAGTTGATTTATCTAGAATTTGGGCTTTTCAATCATCATTATACAATGCAAGATATTTTCACCAATATGTGAACTGTGCATTTTAGTGTGTTTGGCTATTGTCTAGGAGAAATGTATTTTCTCTAAATTTCTTCACATTTTGGTTTTAGGACTTGTGGTTTTGAGAATATGTTGATGAGGTTTCTCTCTTTCTTGGTTCAAGAGGATTTGAGATTTGGTGTTGTTGTTGATGAGTTTCTAAGTTACAGTGTATTCTAGTGGTTAACAAGGTTATTTAAATATTTATACCTTTCAATTGAAGTTTGTTTTGAAGCTTCTGGCTGAATTTTCAAGTGTTTATTAATTACTCCAGATCGTGTTCAAGTGAAGTTTGTTCTTTGGTAAAATTGGATTGAGTTAAGAATGTGTGTTCTTAATTGTTTTATTTTTTTTGCATGGGTGTTGGCCAACCTTGTGTTAAACACTACTTGTTAAGTTCATGGAAGCATGTTGATGCATGTTGGGACTCATTTAGGTTCTAATTAAGAATGTATCTGGGTCACTCTCATTCTCTTCCACCACGAGAATTCTTTGGTTCCAACCTAATTTTAATTTGTAAATACAAATTATGTATGGCCAACCTTGGAAGGGTTTCAAGGTAGAAGACAATATAAGTATAAGTTGAGATTGTTGTGAATGACAAGAGAGATGTGAGATATCTATGAGTGATACGAATTTGAGCATATCAATGTGAATTTCAAAGTTTTCAGTTCTTGAAGGTAGTGAGCTAAAGGTGTACTCTATTTTTCAAGCATGTCTACAAGTGTGTGAGAAAATTGTGGTGGAATCTCTATTACATTGAGATAGTTTTCTCCTTGTAACGATTCTCTTCTATCTTCTTTGCAATTCTATGGTAGTGAGCCTAGGAAATGAGCCATCATTGGATAGTTTGTCCTATCTTGGAAGTGAGCCTTTGTATTAAGTTTTGGAATTCTTTATATTGTGAGCTAATCGTCACTGTGGTTTTTCCTAGATTAGGTTTTCCACATAAATTTGTTATTGTGTGCATGGTTTTACTACTTTCAGTTTTTGTTTCTACACTTAACCATTTAACATATTAGCAGAGTAAGGGTTTTGTGAATGCATGTAAATCTAACTTCTATTGAGGGATTTTGAAGTTTAAAATTGCTACAATTGATTCACCCACCCCTTTTAGTTGTCTTGTTCAACAATTGGTATCAAAGCAATGTTCCTTGGATAAGAGCTTAACCACTTAAGGAAGGTTCAGGATGGTGAGAAATATCACTATTGAGTGTCCTAGGTTCAATGGCACTAACTATGCATTTTAGAAAACAAAGATGGAAGGATATCTATCATAGTGTGGATATGAGATTGAAAAGTCTATTCAGAACTAGTATGTTGCTCCTACAAATGATCCAAGTACTATTGATGAGATGAAGAAAATCTAGGAAAGTTTGATGCTAGATGTGATGAGGGTATTTTCCTTGTATACTCTACTAGAAGAAAAGCTTACAAATGTTATAATAAAAGGATAAGAAAGGTTGTAGAAAGCACAAATGTCAAGGTTGATGAAGCATTGAAGAATTAAATGAAGTTGATGGGTATGTATTAGATGAACCTGATTGCAAAGAAGTAGAAGAAATAGTTGGAGAACAAGAAGTATAGAATGAAGAAGAAGAAGCTCTGAAAAGGGTTCGTAAAACCCCTAAGTATGTGCAAAAGAATCATTCAGAAGATTAGATCATTGGAGACAAGAGGAAAGAGCATTCACAAGAAGCAAAGATGTTGAAGTTGAGGTAAATTATTACCGACTTTCTGAAGTTGAGTCTAAGATAGTGAGGCATGTAAAGATGAACATTGGATGAAAGCAATGGAAGAGGAACTTATGCAAATTGAGAAGAATCAAACTTGGGAATTGATCCCTAGACCATAAAACAAGAACATAATTGGAAGTAAGTGAGTTTTCAAAAACAAACTAAATGAGAATGGAGAAGTAGTAAGAAACAAGGCAAGGCTTGTGTGTAAGGGCTACTCACAAGTGGAAGGTATAGATTTTTAGGAGACATTTGCTTTGGTGGCTAGAATGGAAGCTATCAAAAAAAATTTGGAATTTTTTTCTCGTAAGGACTTTAAAGTTTACCAGATGGATGTGAAGTCTACATTTTTGAATGGTGAGTTGGAAGAAGTTTACATGGAACAATTGGAGGGATTCCAGCTATCAAATCAACTATATATGGCCTATAGATTGAAAAAGGCTTTATATGGTTTAAAGAAAGCTCCTAGAGCTTGGCATGCAAGATTGGACAAATATTTGATTCAACAAGGTTTCAGCAAAGGTACTCCAAATAGCAATTTATATTTCAAAACTGAAGATGACAAGATCTTGATAGTAGTTGTATATGTGGATGAAATTATTTTGAGGTAATAAAAATATGTGTAAGATGTTTTCCGAAGAAGTGCAAAAAGAGTTTGAGATGTCTATGTTTGGTGAGATTAATTTCTTCCTTGGACTATAAATCAATCAAACAAACAAGGGGATTTGTAATTCACAATCAAAGTATGCAAAAAAAATGCTGAAGAAATTTGGGATGAATTGTTCCAAACTAGTATGCACTCCTATGGTAACTAGCTGCAAATTGAGTAAGGATGATGATTATCCTAAGGATGATCAAAGAAAATATAGATCAATGATTGGATGACTTTTTTATTTAACTGCTACCAGACAATATATCATGCATCAGTTTATCTTGTGGATAGATTTCAAGAGGATCCCAAAGAAACACATGTTGCAGTTGTTAAGAGGATATTTAGATATCTAAAAGGAACTCTAGATCATGGCTTATGGTATCCTAGGGATATTGATTTTACACTAAATTTGTATACATATGTAGATTAGGGAGGTTGTGTTGGTGATAGAAAAAGTACAAGTGGTGGTGCATTCTTTCTTGGATGTAGATTGGTATCATGGTTAAGAAAAAAGTAAGATTCAATTTCCTTATCCATTGTAAAGGCTAAGTATATTGTTGTAGCATCTTGTTGCACACAAGTTTTGTGGATGAGAAAAACATTGAAGGATATTCAAGTAATGTATGATGAACCCATCTCTATTGATATATGATTCCAAATTTTCTACAACTAATTCACCCACCCTCTTAGTTGTCTTGTTCAACATTTTTATGATGAAAATATGAAACCCTAAAGGAGAAATGGAAGACAATGTAAAGAAAAGCCTAGATATAAGGTTTGAAATATTTCTAATTTTAGAAGATAGATGATTTGAAAATGTTGGGTTCACCAAAATGTAATGAAGAAAAAGGGAACCCTAAGTTTAAAGCATAAAACCTTAGATGAATCTCTTCCTTTTTCAAAGGTACATTAGCATGAAAATCAATAAGAAAAATAGATTGAATTTCAACCATAAAGGTGAGTCAATCATGCCTATATTAGATCATTTTGAGCCTTATAAATGGACTAAAATTGATTTGCTATAATTAAACTAATTCAACTATGTACCCTAATATGAAAAATACAATAATTCAAAAGTGCACAGACCAAAACAACAATTTGTAGGTAGATCTAGGAAGTATAGAATGATGTGTACCTATCATAACATGGTTGGATTTGAGTGTTGTAGCTAGATTGGGTCACCTAAGGGTGTATGGGTCCTTGTCGACCTTGTCTAAACTTCAAAACTTGATCATTTAGCTCTCTATTTGCTCTCTATTTTCTACCCTACAAACCTTCGTCTTTGGATCTAAACCTATAATAAATTGCTTAAGATATGGGGGTGGCTATATAATAGTTTTCCTCAATAAAACCCCAATTTTGATATTTCTACCTCCATAATAGCTAAGGATCTTATAGAAAATAGTGTGTGTGCACTAAAATTAAGTGTGTATAAGGTTGTTATGAGCTAAAAATGCATAAAACCCTACTCAATTGTGCTAGAGAAGGATTCCTCCTTGAAAATGACAAGATCTATCTAGGGAGGAGTCAAATACCCTTAGGAAATTTGAAATATAATGATACCTTGATTTAGGCTACAAACAAGTTGAAGCTTGAAGATGAGAACACTAGGAAATAAGTCATTACATTGAAGGAAATAGAAAAATGCATATCCCAAACCTAGAATCCATCATGCTCTTCTATTGGTATCAATCTCCAATCATGACATAAGGCTTGATCAAATTTTGCAAATGAGATTGAAAAATTGTAAATTCAAATGTGGAAAAATGATCTCTTGATTCTCTTTTCTTCTCTGATTGCTTTCTAGTTTGAAATGGTGAAAATACTAGGTATTTATAGAAATTTATCTAATTTCTTGCCAATTAGATCCTAAAAGCTAACATTTGAAATTTGAAATTTGAATGTTAAAATACTGACATTGACATGTTAAAAATTGGTCCATGATAGAATAGAGGGCCCATACACCCATGTGCATATGGGTCATAGCCCTATTTTATAGGACATGATATATAAAGGGAAAAACATTAATTGATTGCATTTGTTTAATGCTTGCAATTTGTCAAGAAATGATAAAATAGGCATCAAAATGCATACTATAGGAGATTAGGGCCTACTTAGGATATGTTTAAAATTCATAATTAAAAATGTCACTAAAATGGGTCCAAACTAAGCATGAAATTATACTATCACCTACAAGGGAGTACAATTTTCTATGCTACACTTTTTACCAGAGCTTTTCTACAATCCACAAACTTATGCCAAAAATTGTTACAATTAAAACAATAATGAAAGAAAGGATATTTGAACCTAGTATTGTATCCTTGTCTTTTGTATATTCTTCATTTGTTATGGACTTGAATCATTTTGTATCACTCTTTCATCACTTTCCATGGTTCTTTCAAACTTTGAGCTTCCAGAGCCTATCATTTTTGGACTTGCTTTAGTAGCCTTCACAAACTATTCTATCACCTTCTATTGATCATCAAAACCTATTCCAATTTTGATATGCATATCTCTCTAACTTTACAAAATATGATCTAGGTTTTTATTACTCTTTCCAAACTTCATCTATAGTTATTGTTTCATTTTTTCACTCTTTTCTTACTATCATAATTTATGCTTCCACCTTCTCATACTATTTATCCCTTAGAAATTTTTCTATTAGAACTTCTTCAATCCTTTTTATTTCTTGTGTCTGGATCTTCAGATTAACAATCACCTTTTCTTCTTTCTTCATATCTTGAGATACCTTTTATTTAACCCTCGCCTCTTCTATAATTCTATTCTTTAGACTTTTGATTTATTTTCCAACACACATTAATTCTTCCACAAGATCTACCTCTTCTTCATTGTTTTTGAAATTTATTTTTTATCTCCATCAGTAGTCTTAAAATACATGAACACAACTTTTTCTTTTCCATATCTAGAGATATCTTCATAGTCTTCTTTAGTAGAGTAGTCTTCTTCATCATTAGTGTAGAAACTCTTATCTTTCCTCTGACCTTTTAACCTTCTCTAAAATGATTTATTTCCATTATTTTTCTTAGAATTATTAGAATTCTTATGGGGGAACTTAGCCATAAAATGTCCCACTTATCCATAATTGAAACACTTAAAAGTTAACTTTACTCTATACTTAGTGAAACCTCTTTGTAACTTCTTGAAAAAAAATTCTTTTTTCAGATCTAATCCAACATTAGAAACTTGATCAAATTGCTTCATAGATACCCTAAATGCAACCTTTTTCTTTATAGAATCTTCACTTTCAAATCTAATTTCAAATATAGTTAGAATTCCATGCAATTTAGTCAAATTCAAATAATTTAGATCTATATCTTCTTCAAGAGAAGATAATTTAGAATCAAACCTTCTAGGAATAGATCTGAGTACCTTTTTCCTAATAATATTTTCTTCCAAGTTCTCACCAAGACCTCAGATGGAATTGAAAACTTCATCAACTCAAAGTATGAATGTACAAATATTCTCATCTTCTTTCATCTCTAGACCTTCAAACTGAGCTCTATAATTTTTCAAATTTTCCTCTTTGAATTTCTCATCACCTTCATAGATTGTCTCAAATTTATCCCATGTCTTTTTCTATTTTTCATTGTATCACTTTCACAAATTCATAATTAGTCAACCCACATAAAATAGCATTCCTTGCCTTAGCATTGAGTTCACAAGTCCTCTTTTTGACTTGATCCCTAAGAGGGATTTCAAGAGGATCATATCATTCTACTACTAGCATCCAGACATCCATTCCTAAAGACATCAAATAAGACTCCATCCTAACTTTTCGAAATGCAAAATTGGATCCATACAAGATTGGTGCTTTATTTCAAGAAAAAAATTCCTATCCCATCTTGGACCTACCTTAAGCTGTTAGGATTCTTCAAAGGAACTTTTCTATGGTACCAATTGAAGGGCACACAATCTATTGAGAGGGGGGGTGAATCAATAGATCAAATCTATTTAAAAACCTTAACCCAAATTCACATTACTAAAATGAAACTTAAATAAAAGTAGAAAGCTAATGATCATGGAACAACATAAGCACACACATCTGCACAAATAAACACCAGATATACATGGAAAACTCAAGATGAGAAAAACTATGGTGAGAATAGCTGCTTGGATCTACTTCCCAAATCTAGACTCGTAATGTAGAAATATAAAAGTGAATGTTACACACACATTGAAGTAGGCACCAACCTACTAGAGACAAAAACCCCCTATTGTTCTTGTAGGCACCAACCTACTAGAGACACCAATCCACAAATGAAACAATATAGTAGGTAGAAGACCAGTTCTACCAAAATACAAAGATAAAGCTTGTGGATCTTCAATGTAACTCAACACATTCCAAAGTTATAGGTAACACTCTTCCTCACTGCATATGATCTTTCGATATAAGCGCACACACTGGAATAAAATTCTCCCTTTTATCTTCACCACCTTCTCTTTAATTTGCACCAACAACCAAATCTTCTTACATAGAAGTAATTCTAATTGATGTGGTCACACTCAGATACATTAAAATGAATTTGAATATTTGAATTATATACATGACATTACATTTGTTAGGATTAGGGTGTCTCAAACTTAGAGTCATCATTTATTTATTATTTTGTAATGTATTTATTTATATTATAGTATTTACTTACCTACCCAAATTAATGTCACTTTGTGGGACCTACCGGTGATGTGGCATCCTGCATGGCAAGTGACATGTATAATTTGTAAGCTAAATTAGTGGATGTAGGAATACACTTTGGAGGACCTAGATTTGTGCCTAAATTGGTGGCATTTTTCATAGGTTACTATGTAATGGGATTTGAAAACTTTCTATGTTATTCTATGATTGATTATGATGGTTAAAGAGTCAAGAATGATAGATTACTAGTTAACTTGACAAGTGGGACTCATATGATGAGGGAACCTACACATGAAAGGTATTTTCATGCATGCAGACTCATTTCATGTGCGATGGTGGCTAATTTTATGGAATAGGGGCTGATCATGGAAGATTGTCATAATTATGAGTTCTAATTATGAAGACATGTCATAATGAACTCATGTTCACACCTTGGGTGTGGGAATTGGTTATGGAAAGTTTTGGGTGCCTTGTTTCATGTTGAGAGGTTATAAATACTTGCAAAATTAGTACATTTTGAAGGTTAATAGGTTTGAAGAAGCTTACATGCCATTATGCTACCAAAACTACTCCAGATTCTTGTCATAGTGTGAAGAATCCTATGCATTTCTCTTGAGATTGTACTATAACTTACATTGTTGCTAATAATACAAGTTGAGCCATGTAATTTATAGTGTGGGTTTTTTCCCAAAAGGTTTTTCCCATGTAAACATTGTCTTATGTTTTGCATTGTTGTTTATGTTGTTTAATTTCTAAATGTGCATCTTCTAATATTGTAACTATAAAATGTGTTAAAAAGAGATTTTCGTAACTCTCCCCTACTTAGATTAGAGTAGGAAGTTGCTTCTACTTACCTGATTTCCTTTTAGTTGGTATCAAATCCTAGCCAGATTTAATTCTATTATTGGGTTTGAAGGGGTTTTTTGAGCTGATCTTTGTTTCAATTGGAGTTTTGCAAAAGGGTATTCAATGACCTTATTGCAATAAAAATATGGCACACACATCTAGAAGATTCAAGATGGATAAGTTTAATGACATAAAATTTGAACTTTGGAAAATGAAAATGGAGGATATGCTCACATATAGAGATCTGTGGGTTGTAATATCCAGAACCAAACCAACTACAACCTAGGAAGATTGGGATCTTATGGATAGGAAATCCAAGGGTCTGATTAGACTCTGTTTGGATAATTTTTTCCTCCTAAATGTCCATGAAGAGAAACTACAAAAGACCTTTGGAAGAAACTTGTAGATGTTTATTAGGCTAAATACTTGGTAAACAAGTTGTTCCTAAGAAAGAAACTATACTCTCTAAAGATGGAAGATGGAGGATCCATGGTAGATCACCTGAATTCATTCAAAATGTTAATATCTCAACTAGGTTCTATTGGAGATAAGATTGATGAAAAATATCATTACATTATCCTATCATGTTTATTTTTTGACTCATAGGACCACCTTGTAATGGCTATTAGAAGCACAACCACCAATTTCAAGATGGATGAGGTGGTTTCTTCACTGTTATCTAGAGCAATCAAGGAGAAAGTATTCTAAGATGGCTAAGGAGGCCCTTGTTTTTTGTGGTAGAACGAAGGAGAAAGGAAAAAAGGACAAGAAATTGAAGTCAAAATATTCAAGGAGTCTAAGTCTCCTAAAAATCCCAAGGCAAAGTGTTGGAACCATGACAAAAATAGTCATATCAAAAAATAGTACAAGGAAGAGAAGAGGAAGGAAAAAATAATTTCTCTTATTTTGACTCTGACAAATCCTCTCAAGATGACATAGATGCCTTTATCATAGCCTTAGTATCCCATGCACCAAAATATATGTGGTTGATATACTCGGGTGCTTCTTTCCACATGACCTCTCACAAAGGTTGTTTTTTAAAGTATGAAGAATATGATGGTGGGAAGGTGTATCTTGGTTATGAATCTCACCTGAAGAACATTGGTCATGGGAGAGTCAAAATTAGATTCCCTAATGGAAGAGTGAACGGGATTGATGGTGTCTTGCATATCCTGGGTTTGGCATGAAACCTTCTTTATGTGAGTAAGCTGAATGATATGAGAGTGAAATTTGTTTTCTCTAGTGGAGGATGTAAGGTGATAAGAGGAGTTATGGTGTTGGCAAAGGGTGTTCGGGTTGGCACCTTGTACAAGCTAGATTCATGCACGGTTCAGTGTAATATTTCTTCTGATACATTGAAGAAGAGACCTTTGGATTTTTCATCCTCACCATCAAATCATGAAGAGAAGATGTAGTAGCTACATCTGATGGTCGTGCATTTTGTACCTAAGGGTGCTCATTCCTTGGTGATGAACCTTCCTATAGAGAAGACAATGTTATGGCACCCAATGAATTGGTCACATTGGTTAGAAGGGTCTTAGAGCCTTGAAAAATAAGATCCTTGTTGAAGGCCTTAATGATTGCAATTAGGAGTTTGAAATTTGTGAACATTTTGTTTATGGAAAATAACATCATGTTTATTTTTAATCTAGTTCTCATAAGTCTTCTGGGGTTTTGGACTATGTTCATGTAGATGTGTTTGGTTGTATGAATGTACCTTTGTTGAAAAAATTTGTATATTTTGTTTTTTTCATAGATGATTATAGTAGAAGGACATTCATTTACTTTCTCAGAAGTAAAGTTGAAGTCTTTAGTAGGTTTAAGGAGTTTAAGACCTTGGTTGAATATCAAACTAGTAGAAACATTAAATGTTTGAGGACTAACAATGGTGGTTATTTTTTGTTTGGTAGATTTTGACAAGTTTATAAAGAACACGGGATGGAAAGACATAAGACAAATCCATACACCCCACGAAAAAAATGAGTTGGAGAGAGGATGAAAAAGATGTTGATGGAGAGGGATAGAAGTATGATAAGTGGTGTTGGCCTTAAGAAAAATTTTTGAGTAGAAGTGGTAGCCACTACATGTTATTTGATCAATAAATATCCTACATTGATGCTTGTTGAAAAGAAACCCATGGAAGCATGGTATGGTAAAAATCCTTCATTAAAACATATCAGAGTATTTGGTTGTGAAGTTTACACCCATGGTCTGATTGAGAAAAGGTCTAATTTGGAGAACAAGATGGCTAAGGGTATCTTCATTGGCTATGCTATCAATGTGAAGGGGTACAAGATTTGGGATCCAAAGGCCTAGAAGGTTTTGTATAGTATAAGTGTAATTTTTAGAGATATGAAACCTTCCACAATTGATCTGAAACTAGAGAAAGAGGAGAAAGAGAAGGAGGTAGTTCAAGTTCCACCCACTTTGATGAAAGGTGAACTACATATTCCTATTGGACCTAATGATGAGGAGATCTCAAGGTAGATTTTAAAGTTTTCAAGAAGAAGAATCTCAACCTCAAGAATTAAGGAGGTCTATGTGTGCTAGGTGGCAACTAGAAAGGTTTGGTTATTAATTATTGGATTCTAGTTGCATTTTTTCTTTGATTGCTAACACTGATGAGCCTAGGACTATTATAGAGGCTATGGGTATGAGTGATGTAGATTAATGGATGAAAGCCATGGATGAGGAGATGGTTGTATTGAAGAAAAATAAGACTTGGGATATGGTACCCTTACCTGATGGACATAAATCCATTGGTTGTAAATGGGTGTTCAAGAAGAAGTGTGGTCTTTATGGAAATGTTGAGAAGCACAAGGCATGGTTGGTCACTAAGGGGTGTTCTCAAGTGGAGGGAATTGACTATGGTGAGATATTCTCTCCTATTGTGAAGATGACATATATTTAGTTCACTTTCAACAACGTATGATTTGGAAGTGGGATAGACAGATGTGAAGATAACATTCCTTCATGGTGATTTGGAGGAAGAGATTTATATGTCATAGCCAGAGCATTTTATTATCAAAGGTAAAGAAAATATGGTTTACAAACTAAATAAGTCTCTATATGGTTTGAAACAATCCCCTAGAATGTGGTACTAGAATTTTGATACCTATGTGTTTTCATTAGGATTTTTGAGATCTAAATCTAACCATTTTGTGTATTATAAATCTAAAAATGGTTGCATTCTCTCTATTGTCTTATATTTATATGATATGTTTTTTTTGGGAATGATAAAAGTATGATTTTAGATTTGAAGTCTCAGTTGTCAATATAGTTTGAGATGAAAGATCTAGGTGCAACTATGTATATTTTAGAGATGGAGATAATGAGAGATAAATCTAACAAAAAGCTTTGGTTAGGCTAGAGAAAATATGTGAACTCACTATTAGAGAGATTCAACATGGAATATTGTAGATAGTTAGTTGTTATTGAATGTAGGGGATGAAGATTTCTATGAATGACTATCTAAAATCTCCTACTGAGATGGAGGACATGACTAAAGTACCATATGAGAGTGATGTTGGAAATTTAATGTATGCTATGGTTTGTATGAGGGGAGACATTTCCCAAGCAATGGGATTCCTTAGTTGATTTATGGCTAATTTTGGATGGGTACATTGGGATGCACTCAAGAGAGTGTTCAAGTACTTGTGGGGTACTTCCATGTATGCCTTGTGCTTTCATGGTTAGCCTACTAGGCCTCAACATTTAGTGAGCATTCATGAATATTTGGATTTAGATTGGGAAAGTGACATTGATAGCAGAAGATCCACCAGTGGTTATGTGTTTATGATGTTTGGTGGTGCTATCAGTTCGATGAGTAAGTGAAAATCTATAGTCACTTTTTCCACAACAGAAGCAGAGTACATGGAAGCTACTCATGCTTGTAAGGAAGCCATTTGTCTTACAAGATTATGTTTTGACATTAGTTTAAATGTAGGATAGATTACTTCCTACTACGACAATTAGAGTGCCATTTATTTAGCAAAGAATCCTATAGTCCATTCCAAAACAAAGTACATTGATGTTTAGTATCATTTTGTTCATGATATGGTAGAAGATGAAAAGATGAACTTGGAGAAGGTTGAAACTTTGGTAAATGTTGAAAATGCACTAACAAAACCAATGAGCACAAAGAAGTTTAGATGGTGTTCTAATTCTATGGGCCTTGGGGCCCTAAGCAGATGATTTCACATGACTCTTGATAGGTCTTCAACAAGTGGGAGAATGTTGGTATTAGGGTGTCTCAACATTAGAGTCCTGCCATTTATTTATATTATAATTTTTAATTTCCTACCCAAACTAATGTCACTTTGTGGGACCTATTAGTGTTGTGGCATCCTACATGGAAAGTGACATGTACAATTTGTAAGCTAAATTAGTGGAGGTAGGCATCCACTTTGGAGGACCTAGGTTTGTGCCTAAGTTGGTGGAATTTGTTATAAGTTACTATGTAACGATCTTTCATGCCTTTCTATGTCAGTTTATGATTGCGTATGATGGTGGAAGAGTCAAGAATGATAGATATCTAGTTAACAATGATATGTGGGACCCATGTGATGAGGGCGGATACACATGTAAGGTATTTTCGTGCATGTAGGCTCATTGTATGTGCGTTGGTGGCTAATTTTATGGAACGAGGGTTGATTATGGAAGATTTTCATAATTATGAGTTATGCTTATGACATGTCATAATGAACTCATGTTCACACCTTGGGAATGGGTTTTGGTTATGTCAATTTTTGGGTGCTTTATTTCATGTTGAGAGGTTATAAATATTTGAAAACTTAGTGCATTTTGAAGGGTGATAGGTTTGAAGAAGCTTACATGCCATTGTGATACCAAAATTACTCTAGATTATTTTTGCAATGTGAAGAATCTTGAGCATTTCTCTTGATATTATATTGTAGCTGACATTGTTGCTAATAATTCAAACCGATCCATGTGATTTGGAGTGTAGGTTTTTTCCCAAAAGGGTTTTCCCACATAAACACTATCTTTTTGCTTTACATTGTTTATGTAATTTAATTTCTAAATGTGCATCTTTTGATACTATAACTGTAAAAGGTGTTAAAAATATTTTTTTAACTCTCCCCTACTTATATTAGGATAGGAAGCTTCTTTCACGTACCCAACTTCCTTTTAGCATTAACACTCTTCTATGTTTCCCAAGGATCTACAAATAGCCAAGGCAATATAAGGTGGACCTAAATTCAAAATACATGAAACGTGTAATAGGTTGGTCCTATTTCAATTTTAGTTTCCACCAAAAGAACATGATGTTGCGTGCTACCACATGAACCTTAACCAAGTCCCATCTTAACATCACATGCAAGATTTAAATTATGCACACTACTAGCCATTACCACACATGCCTTGAACTTCAACTGGTTGATAGACAAACATAGACAACATTCCATCACTTTAATCTTTTTGCATGTTGAACATATCCTCTGGAAACTTAGGAAACTAATAGAACTAGTGTAGACATAATCTATTCTAAAACCATAGAGAAAAACTACATTTAAAAAATAAATGGAGACCATGATTGTATTGCCAAAGAACTCTCTCTACCCAAAAAGATATCCTCAAATAGAAACATATTGATATAGAATTTTGGACCACCATTGAAATAGAGAATTGATGCAAACAAAATATTGCAAGCATACAATAGTCATACACACTCCTCAGCAACTAATAATATATTTCTTGATT
Organism: Sequoia sempervirens; assembly: GCA_007258455.2. NCBI lineage: Eukaryota > Viridiplantae > Streptophyta > Pinopsida > Cupressales > Cupressaceae > Sequoia > Sequoia sempervirens. Next base: position 740,533,243 of record VDFB02058242.1, on the reverse strand, counting down.
TTTCATCCTGATAGTAAAATTACCAACATTGATCAAACTGAAACTTTGAACATGTATCATGATAAGTCGAGGGGAATATAATGACAATTCAACTTAACCTTAAAAAGGGGCATCAAACTTCTAACTGCATCCTCTAACATTAATGACCTTACTAACAACCTTTGATATCAGTGATAATCTATGTTCAATAGGATTAGTCAAATAAATTATTGATAGATTCAAAATTCTTGTGACATTCATCATCCCATAAAAAATGGACATCCTTCTTCAACAAAAGTGTTAAGGGAATAGTACAATCAACTAATTGAGATACAAATATACCGATTTCTTGAATCTTTCGTTGCAAACTATGTAGTTGAGAAATGTTCTTAGGTGGCGGCATGCTAATAATTGTATGAATATTATTCATATCAACTTCAATTTCATGATGGGAGACAATAAATCATAAAAGCTTGTTGACATCCACACCAAATATGCACTTAAGAGGATTTAGTCTCATCTTATAGAGCCAAAGCAGACGAAGATTCTCAATGTGATCTTGACGAGTTGTAGACCTAGCCAAGATGTCATTAACATAATCTTTTTAGATCTTGTGAAAGAAATGGTGAAAGATAAGAGTCATTTCTTGTTGGTAAGTTTCTCCAACATTCTTTAATCCAAATGGCATTGTGTATGTTAAATATGTATGACCAAATTGAAATAAACAAAACACAAATAATGGAACTTTAAACTGAAGAAAAGCTAATTAAATTGATTTCAAAAGAAATAAATGAAGCTTCTTCAGAGGCGATCCATCTTCCTCTATCTCCAAATATTTGTTTGAAGCTACTGCTCTCAAATTGTGTAAGTTTGGCTTCTTCAAATGGCAATCTGTAGAATGAGTATGCAAAGTGATAGAGATTTTCTATGCTATATGCTGGTGGAGGGAAGATACTGATACGGATATGCACAGGGGCTGTGAATTGAGGATGTTATGAAATGAAGTAGATATGCCATGATATGCTATGCTATGATGCTTGAATACTAAAAGACTTATGCTATTGCAATTTGGCTATAGTTATTCTATTGAAAGTTTCTCTATAATTTCAAAGAGTTGGCAGTCCTTTTATAGCTTTTTGCAGGAAAAATCCTAGCTGGCAAAGATCAACGGTTGTGAGGTTGTCTGGTAAGTTTGAATGGTGAGAGATGGAGAGGTTGAGAGGAAAATGGAAGAACTTGGGAGGTTGGAGAGAAGAATGGAAGCCTGTCTTCAACCCACGGGAACAAGCTTGCACAGGAATAGAGGAATTTAATTTTTCTGTTTTGGCAGTTTGTTTCACGGTTGTTGAAGATAATGTAAATTAAATAAATAAATAAATAAATAAATAAATAAATAAATTTATTTAATTTCATGTGAGTTTGAAGAAATTAAATATTTTTGAAATATTTAATTTTAGAACTATAGAAGACTTAATTAAATATTTAGAATATTTAATTTGCAAATAGACTTTAGAAGAATTAATTAAATATTTTGGAATATTTAATTGTAATGTGACTTTAGAAAGAAATTAATTAAATATTTGGAATATTTAATTGTAAATGGAATTTAGAAGATTTTAATTAAATATTTTGGAATATTTAATTGTGAATGGAATTTAGAAGAAAAGAATACTTAATCTTTATTTGAATAAAATATTCAAGCTAAGATTATTGATAATTAATATAAATAAATCATAATGTTTATTTAATTAATTAAGAAATGAATACGAAAAGATGATTAAATAAACTTATTTATTTAATCGAAATGAAATAATGAACAATATAAATAAATTATTTAAATTTATTTATATGCAGATAGAATTCAGAGATTTAATTAAATATTAAAAATATTTAATTAATTACTAGACTATGTGATGTGACCATTTTTAGGTGTATACATTTTGCCCCTCTTTGAAGTGATGTGTTTTACGTATTGCTTCAAATAATTTTGAAATTTTCCCCAGATGTTGATTGTCAAATGTTGATAGGTATATGCCCCCTCGAACAATGAATCGATAAGATTTTGATTTTTGTGAATTTTTTGAATTTTTAGATTTTTTTTTGGAATTTGTTGTAAATTTTTCATTTTTTATGATTTTTAAGATGTCGATTCATCGTTCGAAAATTATGATATGAAAAAATTTACGTGGAAAGATGTGAAATGAAAAATTGATGATCAAAATTGCCCCTGCTATGTTAAAATGTGATAATGCCCCAATTTTGCCATTAAATAGGTAAAAAAATGTCATTTTCCATGTCATTTTCCATTTTAACCTAGTAAAATCTGTAAATTTTGAGCTCTGGAGAGATAATTATGGCACTTCCAATTCACCAGCACCGTTTCAAGCTCATCTGATGACATCAGCAGCCAACACACTATGGACCCCTAGTATGTACCCCGTGAAACTCCTGCTATTTGAAAAAAAATTGTTCGTTGCATGTTCATCGATGTTTTCATTGTGAAATATTGTGTTTTAGCGCCCTTAATAATTTTCATAGCACCCTTGATATTTTCTATAGCACATTTGTTTCTGTAGCACATATGATGCTTTTTGTAGTGCCCTTAATCCTTTTCATAGCGCATTTGATTTTGTAGCACCCTTAATAAATTCTATAGCGCCCTTGATTAGTTTTGTAGTGCCCTTCATCTTGTAGCACCCATGATGAATTCTGTAGCGCCCATGACCATTTTCATAGCACCCATGATTGGATGTTGTGATAAATAAATTTGTTCCCAAAGTTGTTGGAAAAATAAATAATAGCTGATAAATTTGCTTTTAAAGTTGTTAAAAATAAATAGGACCGATAAGTTTGCTTCTAAGTTGTTAAAAATAAACGTGATTTTGATTATCTGCTTTCATGAAAATGAAAAACAAATAGGTTGATTGATTTGTTTGCTTCTAAGGTTGTTAAAAATAAATGTGATTTTGATTATCTGCTTTCCATGATGATGAAAAACAAATAGTTTGATATTCATATTTAATTGATTAATTGTGATGATGTTGCAACAGGAAAGATTGGGGGTTTTGCAGTTATGGGAGACATTCCCGAGTACATGGACATTGATTCCACATCTATTACAATCAGATCGGGATGTGATCGAGGCATGTGGATTGACTTCGTTGCTTGACATGCCTGAGGTGCACCTCAATAGAGCTCTATTGACAGAACTTGCAGAGCAGTGGCATAGTGATACCAACACATTTCATTTACCGACTGGAGAGATTATAGTGATGGGAGAGATAGTGGTGTTTGATAGCCGAGAGGCTGGAGGCAGTAATTCTTTGAGGAGGATATTCAGAGATGATCAGATTGTTGGATACTTCATCCCATGGGGCGAGATGGCAGATTCATATCCACCTTTACCGTCTGTACTTGCAGGTTTCATTGGAGGTGTTTTGTGCCCCGACCATAGGTCAAAGGGGTTCATAGTCGAATGGGGTTGGGTTCTAGAGAGTATGGTGATGCAGGGGACACGGTATGCATGGGGGACATGCATGCTTTCTCACTTGTATGATGAGTTACATCATATTGTATATGGTAGACGCCAGAGTTTTGTTGTTGGTTGCTCGTTATTACAGATATGGGCATGGGAGCACTTTGCCATTTTACGACCATTGACTGGTGGACGATGACCTGTCGGTCGATCGTATAGATGGGGATATGCCGATATTATTGCTCAGCCGAGACTGGGCAAACTAGATCATTGGCAGCGTCTCTTAGATGTTCTTGATACAGTATGCTGGCGGCCATATGTAGAGTATGAGGCATGGCCAGAGGATGCGAGGGAGATGCTCTATGTCTGTACGTCCAGATACCTTATTGGCTGTACTTCATGGATTATTGAGAGATTTCTTGCTGGATGAGTATGTCGGCAGTTTGGTCAGATTCATGGTATGCCTATGGGTTCTACCATTTATGCACAGTGATAGCCAGAGCTTGAAATGTGGGGTCCATGAATTTCCTATGAGGCAACGGTGGCAGAGTTCACCAGTTTAGGAGTTGTGATGTGGGATTACTGAGTTGATGTCCTTGATGCAGGGATGACACCAGAGTATAGTCAGTATGTGCTAAAGCATCCTGCACCACGTATGTTCAATCCTAATGAGCCTATTGTACCAGTTGTTATACAGAGACCATAGAGAGGTGGTTAGAGACGACAAAGAGATTTAGCTTCAGAGGGTGATGATTCAGAGGGAGATGATGATGATGATGACGATCCCGAAGGTAGTGATGATGATTCAGATGGAGATGATGATGATGATGGTGATAGTGGGAGAGGTGGTGGTAGCAGGGGTGGTGATAGAGGTGGTAGGAGAGGTGGTAGGAGAGGTGGTAGAGGTGGACCATGGATGAGACATATAGATCCATCTGCTTCAGTAGATCCAGTGGTGTTAGGTCAGCTATCCTCTTTACAGAGTACAGTGCAGAGCTTACAGAGTCAGCTAGCACAGGCACAGACCTTGATTACACAGCTTCAGGGACAGTTGACCTTAGTTACTGCTAAGAGGGATACAACCAGACAGCGGGGTGAGCAGGCCATTGCTTTGGCGGATAGTCTATAGAGAGTGGTAGCGAGTACCTTGCTTGGTGACATGATGAGAGAGGTGACCAGAGCCACCCGGGAGGCCAAGTTTTATAGGACCAGATATCATGATATTGTTCCACCTAAGTGGAGGGAGAGTTATACACAGTCACGGTCTACTCATAGTCACTCTCGGACTACCAGCAGGGGTGTGACACATCCATTACCTCCAGGAGGACCATCAGGGACAGGTGGAGTAGGTCCATTAGGTGCAGGTGGTACAGGTCCCACACTAGCACCATCAGAGGATAGCACTACCTAGTGCATTGTAGATGATGTTTTTATGATACTCTGTTTAGACATTTGTATACACCCTGAGATGATCTCATTTTTTATGATTTTATATCATATATGATTGGCATCTTTGTATATTTTGACATTCATTTTTGAGATATATGAAATGCAGTGATGATTTATGATGAATGGATGGATTTTCTATATATGCATGATGTGTTATGATATGATAGTTTCTCAATTTTTTTATGCTTATGATGTATATATATGCATGAGTGAAATCTATTGATGGATGATTATATGAATATGATGGATGATATAATTTATGAATTCTTATAAATATTTTGATTATGATGTACACTTTGTTTTTATGATTTTCTGATGCAAATATGTATGAAAAAAAATATGAAATGATGTTTTTGTGAATGTAAAAATATACTTAGTCATTTAAAAAGATATGAAACACTTGATATTTTGCCAACTTTTGGGAAAATCTATAAATGTAAAATGCAGATCCTAACATGAATGCAATCTATACTAACCATGTAGGATATTCATACAATATTGCCATTTGGAGAGCTTATTTATACTTTTTGTATCATCATAGAGCATTGAAATGTTGAAAGTTAATACAAGCATCAAAGGGTATGTTAGCACCAGTGATGACCTGAGTATTGCTTTCATGATTTTTGATATAGCAAGATAATACAAGCATCTAGGTATAATTAAACCAAGATGACCTGAGTATTGCTTGCATAAACAGATAAGAGTTAACATGTTTCCCATGCAAATTCTAAAATGTCATCAATGATACTTAGTAGAGCATGTCTCGTGACCAATTTGCATAGTACTAATGATTTCCTCACAAATAGCAGACAAAGAAAATCCATACTCCTTCCTTGCTTTTCTAGTTCAGTACATCATTGAATTACTCCAGAGATATGATAGAAAAATCAAACAACCATTCAAATCTTGTCTAAAATATTTCAAACATTATTCAGATTAAGATCATCCAGTCTTGATTATCATCATTGATGTTTTGTTTTGATGTTTGTTTGGATCATGTTATCTTGATTTCAATTGGAATTGAATAAGCATGTTGTGATTGATTTGATACGGCAATGTTTGTTGCATTTTGACAAATTGTCTTGTGTCTGTTTGTGATGTTTGAAAAGCTCATTGCCCCTCTTGCTTGTTCAGTCTATATTGTTGCCCCCAATGTAAACACAACCTAAAGATTAAGGATATGTACAATTTTCATCAAGCCATGATGAAACATAAATATTCTTTCCATATGATGTGAATATGTACAAATGATAAATATGAACAGATGATAGCGAAAGTGAATGCAAGACATAAGCTAATAAATGGAGGAGCCCATTTTGATTACAAGTAGCACCTGTTTGCCAGGTTTTCACCACTTGTTTTTATTGCACTTTTTCAGGATTTTTCTGATGTTTTTGGATTTTTTCAGGACTTGACGATTTAGACATAGAATTTCTTCAAATGAATGTTGTTGATTGGCTCTTCAAACAGGTCCCCTTCTGACGTGGATAACTGATATGCCCCAAAACCGTACGCTATAATGATGACAAATGGACCAAGCCAGTTTGGTTCAAATTTTCCTTTATTTTCCCTATCTTGTTGATTACGTGGATTTTCCCTCAAGACTAAGTCACCTACTTGAAATGTCTATGGTTTAACTCTGTGATTATAGGTACGAGACATAACTTGTTGATAACCCTTCAAATGGTCAGTTGCATGTTGATGTCTTTCATCTAATAGTTCTAACTCTTGCAGGCAAGATACTCTGTAGTCTTCATCATTAATCAGTCCCTTGAGTGAGACCCTAAGTGAAGGTATTTCAACCTCTAGTGGTAAGATTGCTTCTGCTCCATAGACCAAGGCATATGGGGTAGCTCCTATTGGTGTGTGAATGTTGGTTCTGTATGCCCACAAAGTTGGATTTAATTGGACATGCCAATCATGACTGGCATCATTTACTGTCTTCTTTAAGATCTTCAAGATTGTTTTGTTGGAAGCTTTTGCTTGACCATTACCTTGTGGATAGTAAAGTGTAGAGAACCTGTGTTGGATGTGAAATCTTTCACAAAGTTCATCCACATCCTGATTCTTAGAAGGCATCCCATTATTAGTAATGATAGAATTAGGAATTCCATATCTACAAATGATGCAATTCAGAATGAATGAAGAGATTTGTTTACTAGTCACAATTGTCAAAGGAACAGCTTCAATCCATTTTTTAAAATACTCTGTAGCTGTGATAATAAATTTATGCCCATTTGATGATGAAGGATGAATTTTTCCAACAAGATCTAGTCCCCACTGAGAAAAAGGCCATATCAGAGTGAAAGGTTGCAGTTCCTGTGCAGGTGCATGAATAAGATTCCCATGGATTTGGAATTTAGAACACTTCTTGACAAAATTAAAAGAATCTTTCTCCATGGTAGGCCAGTAATATCCCATTCTGACATGTTTCTTGGCTAAGGTTAAACCACTTGAATGAGTTCCACAAATACCACCATGAACCTCTTGTAAGGCTTTTTCAGATTTGTCATATTCAAGACATCTAAGGAGTGTACCATCAAGACCACATCGGTAAAGGATGTTGGCGATCAAGGTATAACGAGATGATTGGCGTATGAAATTCCTTTTTTGATTACGGGATAAATCTGGAGGTAAGATGTGATCTTTTAAATAGGTATAAGTCTTGCCATATAAAGGTGAGTCAGAACCAGTTAAATGATATATGACTTGGGTCTCTAGATTATCATTGGTAGGAGAAAACAATTGTTCCACCAAAAATTCATATCATTTTTTATCTTCTGACAATTGTAACAAAGAAGCAATTGTAGCCATTGCATTTGCAGCTTTATTATCAATCCTTGAAATTTGTGAAAACTTGATTGACACAAAATACTTTTTAAAATCATCCACCATGTTCTTGTAAGGTAGCAACTTATCATCTTTAGTCTAATAATCATCATTGATTTGATTAATGACAAGTTATGAATCACCATAGACCTGGAGCTCTGTAATCTACCATTCCAAGGCTATTTTTATCCCTATAAACAATGCCTCATATTTAGCTATATTATTTGTGCAAGGAAACATCAATCGATATGATTTTGGAATGTTATGTCCTTTAGGAGTGACAAAAAGAATTCCTGCCCCTGAGTATTGTTGCGTGTATGATCCATCAAAGTACAATGTCCATGATTTTTGAATTGTTGCTGTGAAGACATCTGCATCAGGAAACTCAATGTGCATTGGATTTTCTTCTTGTAAAGGTGCTTCGGCCAACTAATCTGCAATGACCTGTCCTTTAATAGCTTTTTGATCTACATATTGAATGTCAAACTCACTTAAGATCATTACCCATTTTGCAAGTCTCCCTGTTAAAGTAGCTCTGCTTAATAGGTATTTTAGTGGATCAATCTTGGTTATCAGCTTAAATGTATGAGCCAACATATAGTGTCGCAACTTTTGAGAAGCAAACACCACTACGAGGCAAGATTTTTCTATGAAAGTGTAGTTTAATTCATGACTTGTTAAAGTTCTGCTCATATAGTATATGGCCCTTTCTTTGCCTGTAGAATCCTCTTGTGCTAGTAATGCTCCCAAGGATACTTCTGTTGCTGAAATATAGAGTATGAGTGGCTTTCCTAGAATGGGTGGAATTAAAACTAGTGGATTCATAAGATATTGCTTGATCTGATTGAATGTTGCTTCACATTTGTCTTCCCATTTGAATGGAACATTTTTATGCAATAAATGCATAAATGGTAAACTTTTATCTGCCAGTTGAGCTATAAACCTCCTGATGGATTGTAGTCGCCCTTGCAATGATCAAAGCTGATTGATATTTCGTGGTGGTGGCATATCCATTATAGCTTGTACTTTTTCTGGATCAACCTCTATGCCTTTTTCTGAAACAATGTATCCTAGGAATTTACCAAATGTAACACCGAAGACACATTTTTTTGGATTGAGTCAAACATTGAACTTCTCCATTCTAGTAAAGATTTTTGACAAGATTTCTAGATGTCCTTCTCGTGTGTGAGATTTGGCAAGTAAATCATCAACATAATCTTCCATGAATGTATGCATCATATCATGAAAAATTGTTGTCATTGCTCTCTGATAAGTGGCTCCTGCATTCTTTAACCCAAATGGCATTACGTTCCAGCAATAGGTACCCCAAGTGCATGTGAACGTTGTTTTATCTTGATCCTCTGGTGCAATCTTTATCTGGTTATATCCTAAAAATCCATCCATTAATGAATACATTGCATGACCAGCAGTTAAATCAACAATCATATCTATGTTGGGCAAAGGAAAGTCATCTTTGGGACAAGCTTTGTTTAAATCTCTAAAATCTGTACAAAATCTAATCCTTCCATTTGGCTTTGAAATAGGTACAATATTGGAAATCCATTCTGCATAGTCAATAGTCCGAATGAATCCAACATCTAAAAGCTTCTTTAATTCCTCTTTGACCAATAATACAACATGTGGATGCATTTTTCTGAGTTTTTGTTTCACAGGTTTTGCCCCTATGTTTATAGATAAATGATGCATTATCAAATTAGGATCTAACCCTGGCATATCAGCATATGACCAAGCAAAATTGATTTGATTCTCCTTCAAAAACTCCATGAATTTTAGAACTTCTTCAACTATTAATGACGCTGCAATTTGCAAGATTTTTGGCTGCTCTGTTGTACTTATGTTAATTGATTTTGTCAGTTCAATCAAAATAGAAGATCTCTTGTGATAATGCTTGGGAAGAGTGTCAAGTTTCTCATCCTTCAGTGCCTCAAAAAGGTTTTCACTGTCAGATTCGCTCTTTATTTTTCTCTTGTTGTGATCTACCACTGCCATTTTTTTGTTTTCACCAATAGTTCCATCTTTTATTTCATTTATTTTGCAACTAAGAGACTTGACACCCTCCTTATCAAAATCGTGAGTATGAAATTCTTAGATGAAACAATTTTTTTCCTCTTTAGAGGAGCAAAGGAAATTTATAATGTCCTCATCATCATGAAATGTAGGGATATGGATAGGTGCATCATTGTCCCAATCAATAAGTTCTGGATAAACTAAAGGCATGGGATCATTAGGTTGGGTAAGGTCTTGAGCTGTCAAAGTCATGATGTGGTTATCATCTTCATGGTAGACAAGGTCTATGATGGTATTCTCCTATTGTTTGTCAATCTTGTTAAAATATGAATGGTCCTCACTTGAGTGATGATCACTTTGTAAAAAATAATCAAGTGGAGGCCTTGAACCTTCTCCTTGTATGAGAAGAGGTGCATATTTGTGTATGGTATCAACTTGTTTGTCTCTCCAAAATTCATCATTATAAATGGTGTCCCATTCATATTCATTAGAATCAGTATCTGAACTATTCTGCAATTGGAAAACTGATTCATGAGGTGTATCTGACATTGATCCTCCTTCCTGAGTTGGTTGTGCTTGTTATGAAGTAGAGTCTTCTATATCTTTACCATATCCAAGTCCTGTTTTATCATATGGATGTATTGAAATAGGTTGAATTGGTTCCACGATTCCTTCTCTTCTTTTTCCTATAGGACCATTTCCTTCATAGCCCATTTTCTGCATGATAGCATACCCCTTACCATATTGTTTTGTAGGTAACTTAATGTGCAAGAGAGATTCATCTTCATCTTTGTATAGCCAACTTAGGATGTCCCTATCTTCAACTTCTTCTTCAGTGGTGTTGGCTTTAATGAATTTTCCATCAAACTTTGTGATTGGCACAAAAGCTTGGGACGTAGAGGCTGTTGCAATATTTTGATTTAATAAGGTTGGCTGACCATGTGACCTCGAAGGAGGTAAGATAGAAAGAGATAGTGAATTTTCACCTACCCCTTTGTCTTTAAAATTTAGCTTAGTATCAAGATTCTTTGTTAATTCTTGCAGTTGGCCTTGTAGATTGGAAGAAGAAATAGTAAGAGCCTCCCTATTATGTGGCACAAAGGCGTCTTGAGTTGCTCAGAGATTTGAACAAGTTTGTGTGCTATTGTAATCTTCTTGTATAGTTATTTCTTGTCCATCATATGGAAACTTGAGGCATTTATGGTATGTTGATGGTACCGCTTGCATATCATGAATCCATGGACATCCCAAGAGTATGTTATAAGAAAAATCACGATCTAGAACCTGACAAAAAGTATTTTTCACAACAGGTCCCACTCTGATAGGTAGCATTATTAGTCCTTTAGAAGCTCTTTCTTCATCATCATATGCCTTAATAGTTATTTTCCTTCGTGGGTCAATAGAATTGTCTGATATTCCCAAGGCATGTATTAACTTTAAGGTACAAATGTTTAAACCAGCTCCTTCATCTATTAAGACACGTCTGATGTGATGTTTATGGATCATGATTTCAAGATAGAGCGATGAATTATGTGGATGTGCCATGGAAGCATCATATTTTTTAGAAAATGAAAGACAAGTGGGAGAAGACAAATGTCCCACCATGGCTTGGAATTTGTTTACATCCAAATCAATGTCAATAGTTGTGTTTACAAGAGCTTCTTCTAAAATATTCTTGTGTACGGGGGATATTTTGAGAAGTTCAAGGATGGAGATTTGAGCTGATGTTTTTTCTCAATTGATCAACTAGATTATACTGACTTGGAGGGGAAATAGTTGTCTTAGATGAACTTCCTTTTAAAAAAACTTTCGCTTGTCCTCTCGTAGTCACATTAACTTGTTGATATTCTTGTTTTCCCTTGATTTTGATAACATTAACCCGTTGATCATCAACATAGATGTGATGGATTATATTGTCTTAAACATTATGTACGCTTTTTCTTTTGCATCTGATGTTTCCCCCTTTTGATAATTTAATAAAGGATCTTTGAATGCTTGATGATCGTCATTGGTATGATGTCCTTCAATTGTAATGGTGCCATTGTCAATTAAATCTTGCACTAGATTTCGCAAAGCTTGACAATTATTCATTATATGACCTTTACATCAATGATAATTGCAATAATACGAGTCATTCCATGATGGTGGTTTGACTCGTGGCTCATAATCTCTTTGTGGTGGTAAGGTGATAACCTTATTATCAAGAAGCTCCTTGAGAGCAAACTCAAGAGATTGACCCAAAGTGGTAAAATTCCATCTATTTTAAAAGAATGGAGGTCTGGACGGGTTTGATGTTTGGGTATTGTCGAGATTGTTATTGAAATTACCATGATTATCCTTGGTGTTTTGATTGGTCATGCTTTCTTGTTTGGAGTTTTGTCCTTGTTGATTGTTGCTTCCTTGTTGGTTGGTATTTCCTTGTTAATTGATACTTCCTTGTTGATTGTTTCGTGGAGCACTTGATAGATTAAAGATAGATGGTCTTGTTCGTAGATTATTTGCATCTACTATACCATCATTGACAACATTTTTATTTCTATTCCAAAACCTTGTTTTATCATTGTTGTTTTGGTTGGATGTACTTGGATTATCAAGTTTTATCACTCCTCATTTAACTAAGGCCCCTTCAATGGTGATTGTGTTTTCAATCAATTTTTTAAAGTTATGAGGACAATGAAGGTTAAGCCTATAGCTTAATTCTTGATCTAGGCTATTGATGAAAATATCCATCTTTTCCTTTTGAAGAATAGGACGGAAATATCGCGCAAACAACCTTCTCCACCTTTGCAAAAATGTAGTGAAGGATTCTCCTACTTTTTGTTTCACTTTACAAAGATCAAGCATTGTTATCTGGTGTTGAATGTTATAGGATTATTGTGATATAAACTGATTTATTAACTCCTCAAAGGTTTTGATGGGGGGAGTAATCTTAGAAAGCCACTCCATGGATTGTGCACCTAGACTTCATGGAAATAATCGCATTAAGTAAGCATCGTCATAGGCGAATTCAAGACTCATATTTCAGAAATCCCTCACATGTTCAATGGGATCAGTTTTTCCATTGTACCTATCAAATTTAGGGATTTCACAATGTTTTGGAAAAGGGATCATTTGAAGCTTTTCTTTTGTTAATTTGTCAACATTAAATGTATCCTCTTCTTTCTCAGTATGGTCACCCATTTTTCTTGTAGTGGTTTCTCCTTTGTCTTTTTCCATTTGTTTTTGAGATCTCATGAAGACAGGCATAGGTTTTGTTCCAAATTCTACTCACTTGTGATCAAAAGAATGAAATAGTGCAATTTTGTGATAGATATGAAAGTCAGGATAGAATGAAAATTCTATGACTTGAAATATTTCTAACCTTTAGCTTGTGTTTTTCCCTAATTGAAAGGGTGAAAATCCTATTGGTGGGAATTTAAGCAAAAGATCAAGAAAAAGATGATTTTGCACTTTATAAAGTTTGATCCTAGTTTTGTAAAAGGATGAATTTATGAGAAATACCTAATGTGATTGAGTTCTCTATTGCAAAATTTGATTTGGACAAGTAGAATATTCAATTGCGGGTTGGGGAATATAACAGAAATGAATACGTTGACTATGGTTATGCCTTTGAGAAAGGGCTCTTCTTTGAAAGAAAGCTTGTGAGTACCAAGGTTCTATAGCATAATCATCAGTGAAACCTCTAACACAATCATGATATCGATGAAGAAAGGTTCTATATTTGAGTAAAACTTTTCGGCTTTGATACAAGAATCATCTTTTCTTCAATACTTTCTTGTAGCTAAGGGGTTTCTTTGGCTTTTTTATTCTTTTGAGAATGGAATTCTTAACAAAAGTTGTGGATTTCCAATTTCATAACATGAGAGTAATCAATGTGATCATGAGTGTTGGATGATCTTAACTGAATTAATGTATTGAAAACACATCAAACAATTTGTAGAATAATTGTTTTAAGTATTATGCTAAACATCAAGTGTATGATCAAAAAAAATTTCAAAAATTGTTTTAACAGGTTTTACACATGATAAGCATTTCAAACAGACTCACTCTTAGTTCTCAAGTAGGTCATCATAGTAATCAACAGCCCACATCTTAAAACTGCGTCAACTCACACAGCCATGTCACCCTCGAAAGGGTGCCCGTGTTTTTTGTCTTTTCCAGGTGTGTACTCAGAGCGACGGAAGTGGATACCAGATCCCCTGAGCAAACAATCCTTGGCAGTTATATGGTGAGTATCTTGGGGGTAGATTCTTCCCTCCCCTGCACTGTGATTATTATGACGTTTGGAAACTAACTTCGGTTAGATACTACACTAAGTTCGTAGTAAGGGTTTTCGTTTGGTGCGGCAAATGATAGACTCCCTCAAGAGACCTCCCTACCTTTAGAACAAAGGCATTGGGGATGGTTATCAATGCACACTACCGCCAAAATAGGGTTTCCCCAATTTTGCTTTAAATTTTAGAGTGGGGTGGAATAGCCTGGCTTTGGCTTGAACCCACTTGAGTTGTTCCTCTTGGGTGAGTACTTTTTCCCACAAGAGCAGGCTCTCTAAAAGGTGTTAATAAAACTAGAAATTGCATAAAGGGAAATAGATAAGTTTCGCATTTTGATCACCCAGTTAAGGGGAGAGCATAGACCTATCACCGTTTAAGCAAATTAATCAAAGATTCAATTTTAAGCCCAAAATAAAAATTTGCTATGCTAGGTGAAGATTTTGCTTCACAAAAACATGAAATTCTTTTTAGCCCAAAATTAAAAGTTAAGTGACTATCCTAGGATTGCTTAATTTTATTTATGTGACTACCCTGGGATTGCTTAATTCTATTTATGTGACTACCCTAGGATTGCTTAATTCTATTTATAGTTTGTTACTGTCTGCAGTCACGTCGGATTCAGTCAAGCTGCATTCAAATTACAATTTACAGTTTACAGGTTTTTCAAAAATGCACTACAATAGACATTATGGGCACTGCAGGAATCATCATGGGCACTGCAGGAATCATCATGGGTGCTGCAGGAATCATTAAGGGAGCTGCAATAATCTTCAAGGGCATTGCAATAATCTTCAAGGGCACTGCAAGAATCTTCAAAGGCGCTGCAATAATCTTCAAGGGTGCTGCAAGATGCCTTATGGGCGCTGCAAGATGCTTCAAGGGCACTGAACTGGGCATGAATATGGTTGAAGCGTGTTTCTTGCACTAATCCGTTGTTTTTTACCATAACCTGTCAGAAAAACTTGCAAAAAGATGTGAGAATTGGTGGCAAGAGCCCCATGGTGGGTGCCAAAAATGTGTATGTTAAATATGTATGACCAAATTGAAATAAACAAAACACAAATAATGGAACTTTAAACTGAAGAAAAGCTAATTAAATTGATTTCAAAAGAAATAAATCAAGCTTCTTCAGAAGCATTCCATCGTCCTCTATCTCCAGAGATTTATTTGAAGCTACTGCTCTCAGATTGTGTAAGTTTGGCTTCTTCAAATGGCAATCTGCAAAATGAGTATGCAAAGTGATAGAGCGTTTCTATGCTATATGCTGGTGGAGGGAAGATACTGATACATATATGCACAGGGGTTGTGGATTATGCACAAGGGCTGTGAATTGAGGATGTTATGAAATGAAGTAGATATGCCATGATATGCTATGCTACTATGCTATGCTATGATGCTTGAATGCTAAAAGACTTATGCTATTGCAATTTGGCTATAGTTATTCTATTGAAAGCTTCTCTGTAATTTCAAAGACCCGGTAGTCCTTTTATAGCTTTTTGCAAGCAAAATTCTGGCTGGAAAAGATCAACGGCTGTGAGGTTGTCTGATAAGTTTGAATGGTGAGAGATGGAGAGGTTGGGAGGTTGGAGAGAAGAATGGAAGCCTGTCTTCAACCCACGGGAACAAGCTTGCACAGGAATAGAGGAATTTATTTTTTTTGTTTTGGCAGTTTGTTTCACGGTTGTTGAAGATAATGTAAATTAAATAAATAAATAAATAAATTTATTTATTTAATTTCATGTGAGTTTGAAGAAATTAAATATTTTTGAAATATTTAATTTTAGAACTATAGAAGACTTAATTAAATATTTAGAATATTTAATTTGCAAATAGACTTTAGAAGAATTAATTAAATATTTTGGAATATTTAATTGTAATGTGACTTTAGAAAGAAATTAATTAAATATTTGGAATATTTAATTGTAAATGGAATTTAGAAGATTTTAATTAAATATTTTGGAATATTTAATTGTGAATGGAATTTAGAAGAAAAGAATACTTAATCTTTATTTGAATAAAATATTCAAGCTAAGATTATTGATAATTAATATAAATAAATCATAATGTTTATTTAATTAATTAAGAAATGAATACGAAAAGATGATTAAATAAACTTATTTATTTAATCGAAATGAAATAATGAACAATATAAATAAATTATTTAAATTTATTTATATGCAGATAGAATTTCAGAGATTTAATTAAATATTAAAAATATTTAATTAATTACCAGACTATGTGATGTGACCATTTTTAGGTGTATATAGGCATAACTACATAGCCCAAGGTACCCCAAGGGGTAGTGAAGGCTATCTTAAACTGATCTTCCAAATTAATATAGATTTAACTATAGATCAAGAATCCATCCATGAAGGATAACAAGGAATGGCCTACATTCGATTTCAAAATAATATCGATATATGGTAACAAAAAATCATCCTTAAGAGAAGCCTTGTTAAGATCATGAAAGTTAATATAAATGTGAATATGGTCATCAGGTTTACTAATGACAATGATATTTGATATCCAAGGTGACTATTCAATAGGACGAATGAAACCAACTTTTTTTTATATTAGAAATAGTTCACAAAAGAATTACATCATCATATCTTGATCATTAGAATCAACCAGCAAGATCCACTGTATACACCACAACTATCAACAAGAGAAAAAAACTATCCTGCAGAGAAGTCTTATCAACCATTACAAAACATTAAGATCGAGAGAGTTTTGAGTAACATAAACTAAAAATAGAAATTAAGTCATATTGCATCCCATCACCCTATAACATTGTTGCTCACTTTAGCATTATCTATATCATATCTCCCCAGGGGGGATCAATATCAGGAACAATAGACGTGTCCCACTGAGGATCACCTATGAGTTTATATGCTTTATTATTTTCTTTCATGAACTGTTCAACGACTTTTAGTTCTTCTTGATCAAGCATATCTTTGTATGCATTAAAAAATTGAGCATACTTGATATCTGATTTATAAATCATCAACATTCCTTCTCTAATAGGGATCATGAATCATCTTTTAGGAATCTCCAGCATTGCAGAAACCTGTACCATAAAATGAAGGAATGTGAGTTTAAGATTAAACTTAGTAAGGATTCTCTTTGAATCTTGAAAGACATCCTCGTTCCACTTGGACCAAAAAAACCAAATAATTTCACAAGAGAGCACAGACCAAAAAGTGTTAAGATAATCATCAAAACAGTCAATAAATCTAGCTAATATTTCAAACCAATATAGGCTAGGCCGAGAGTTCCAAGTAACAGGGAATCCCAAAAACAAGGACCAGACCAATGAAGCAAAAGGACACTCAAAGAAGAGATGATAAGTAGTCTCTAAGGAAGAGCACACAAAACTCACAATAGGGGAGAGACCAATAGCAGACAACACATCCTCGACAACAATTTTTTTGAGAACTTTCCACAATAAACATCTCTTCTTAGGTTAACTAGGGCTACACAAAAAATGGTTAAAAACAAAGCACCATTTGGACTCTAACCAATGATAGTCCCAGGAATCATTTATCCACTGTATAATCTTAGATTCACCTGTAAGCATTAGATAAATCTATTTAGCAGTAATATCATAAAAAGAATTGCCATTATTCCATTTCAACTAATCCAAAACTATCGAGAAGATACAATTCTGCCAGGAAAGAAAAGCCTCGTTGCTTTAAAAATAAAAGTGTATGTCTTCTTATGGGAGAGAGGAATATTATACTTGGAGAAAATTTCATCCCAAGAACCAGGGCAGCTACATACTAGAAGATCACCAACAGAGGAGATACCCAAGGAGTTCCAAATCTTAGCTGAGAAACATTGAGTTAGAGCAAGAGGTTTTTGATTTAACATGACCCCCCACCACAAAGATCTATCCACAACTGAATAGGTCAAAGAGCGACCAATAGCCTGTATATCACAAAGAAGTCCTCTCACTTGAGTCCAAGGTTTCCACAAAGAAGAGAAGATAGTAGACCCAAAATTTTAACTTCAAATTCCCCTAATAATATATCACTGAATCCCAGAGAATTCCAATTTCTACCTTTTTGGGGCTTGGATAAACTAATATTGTTTCTAATCAATTCTTTCCAAGGCTCACTCCCTTGGATGCAATTGAAAATACATTTGGATGCTAGAACAATTTCATGTGTCTTAAGGTCAGGGAGGCCCAGGCCCCCAAGCTCTTTAGGAGTACAACACCAATCCCATGAAACATTGTCTTTTTTTGTTACCTTGTCCATCTAACCAAAGGAAGTCTCTCAAGATCCTTTCCAACTTCTTAAGCTGGTAATTAGAGAAAAACCGTGTAGAGGAGTAGTAGATGGCATGAGACGACAATACTTTTTGAACAACCTGCACTCTCCCAGCCATAGAAAGGAGGTGAGTTTTCCATTTGAGATGCTTTCTTTCTACCTTAGCAAAGATCCTCTCCCACATATCCTTCAGAGAAGGACTGATAGCAAACAAGATTCCTAAGTATCTCACCACCTTGGAGGGCCCAACCCAACCCCAACCTTTATTTGCAAGCCATGTTGGGGGTAATTTTGACTAGCCAATAATTGTTGATTTTTGAGGGGCCACCTTGGCACCCGAGGCCAAACAAAAAATTCCAACCATTCCAGAATATTATCAAAATTGTTCTCACTGAGTTCAAGGAAGAAGGAAATATCATCTACAAATTGAGCATTGAGCAATAGATTATCATCAGGTAATCTAATACCTTTGATTGATGGACCCAACTCAACACCTCTAAGAATATAATATAAAGCATTAGCAGCAATAACAAATAAAGCCAGTGCAATGGGGCATCCTTGCCCTATTTATCTCTATAGATGAATGGGATCAGACAAGCATCCATTAACATCAATTGAAATAGAGGACTCATTAAATAAAATCTCAATCCATTTACAAAAGTACAAGGGAAAACAAAAAGCTTTCATCATACCAATCACAAATGGCCACTCTATTCTATCATAATATTTTTCAAAATCTAACAATATCATGGCTACATTTTGTCCATCTTCTTTGGTCCAATGCATTGATTCCTAGTTGGTTATCATATTCTCAAGGATATACCTTCCTTTGGTAAACCCAGTTTGAGTAACAGATATAATCTTCCCCAACACCCCTAAGATTCTTCTAGCAAGAGTCTTAGCTATGATCTTATAAGATAGATTCAACAATGTTATTGGTCTCCAATTATTTACCATTGTTTTGTCCCCCAATTTAGGGAGTAGTTTGATCACCCCTTTGTTAATGTTGTGACCAAGGGATCCTCTGTGGAAGGCCTCATTGTATAGCTCCAATAACTCTTGACCAATCCACTCAATGTTTTCTTTGTAGAACTCTACAAGCAGCCCATCAATGCTTGGGGATTTGGCATTAGCCAAAGATCTAATTGTGTCTTCAATTTCATTGATAGATATATCTTTAGATAGGATCACAACATATTCCTCAGATATTTTCTTAGGGATCAACTTCATGCATTGCTCCATTTTAACCATATTTTCCTACTTATGTTCCAATTTAAAGATAGTTTTATAAAAATAAAAGAAGGCTTTACCAATTTCCTCAGGGTTATTTTTTATGCCACCATACAAAGTGATCTCCTCAATCCTTTCTCTTTTTTTCTTATGTCTGATAATATTGAAGAAATAGTTAGATCCTTTGTCTTCTTCTTTCAACCAATTTAACCTAGATCTGATGCTCTACCCTTTGAATCTTGTGTGTTTGATATTACTCATTTCCATCTTTTTCTTAACGAGTTCTCCTTCCAAATATTTGGCATGCCCTTTTTGTCGAAGAGAAATTTCAACCTTGTTAAGTCTAGTTTGTAATGCTTCCTCCAATTTATATCTATCTTTAGCAATTTTTCCCCAACAAATTGAAACAATTTTCTCCACAGACTAACAAGAACATCCCACCTCTCAATCAAAGACAACTCCTGATGATATAACTTAGAGATACAAGTAGCCATGTTGATGGCCCCAAGGGTGTCGCCATCCTTAAGAAGGGAGGTATTAAGTTTAAACTTATTATTTTTCCTAGGTCTGCCAATGCTCTAACACTTATCATCAACATTAATGATAGTAGAAATGGGAGTGTGATGAAACATAATGACCGGGGTAACAGTGATAGGGATATTAGCCTTATCATAGACAAAGGAGAAGGCATAAGCATCCACATAGATTCTATCAAGCCTGTAGTATATCCTCTATTTAGAGGATTGATTGTTACACCCTGTAAACCATATCCCTTTAGACTCTTCCTTCTTTCTCTCTAGGGGATCAATTCTTGTTAAGTCTAGTTTGTAACGGTTCCTCCAATTTATATCTATCTTTAGCAATTTTTTCCCCAACAAATTGAAACAATTTTCTCCACAGACTAACAAGAACATCCCACCTCTCAATCACAGACAACTCTTGATGACATAACCTAGAGATACAAGTAGCCATGTTGATGGCCCCAAGGGTGTCGCCATCCTTAAGAAGGGAGGTATTAAGTTTAAAACTCATTATTTTTCCTAGGTCTTCCAATGCTCTGACACCTATCATCAACATTAATGATAGTAGAAATGGGAGTGTGATCAAACATAATGACCGGGGTAACAGTGATAGGATTATTAGCCTTATCACAGACAAAGGAGAAGGCATAAGCATCCACATATATTCTATCAAGCCTATAGTATATTCTCTATTTAGAGGCTTGATTGTTACACCAAGTAAACCATATCCCTTTAGACTCTTCCTTCTTTCTCTCTAGGGGATCAATCAGACTAAGCCTTCTTTTACACTTTCCCCAAAAATACTACTCATTGACTTTAATATCCTCTTTATATTCAATCATATTAAAGTCACCAATTAGGATTCAGTGCACTTTAGGGAGGGATATGGAAATCCAATCCCATAAGGCAGCCCTATCTCTATAGTCATTGGGGGCATAGATGTTACATATTCCCACATCAATCTCATTATCTTTTACAATGACCAACATACCCTATTACATGGGGAGACTCCATTTTTAATAATCTTATCAGCCCATCTTGGACCTACTAAAATGGAAGCCCCTCCTTTTCCACATTCATGTTTGGTATAGAATCTTTTGGCTTGATTCTAGATAAATTTTAGAATAGTGGAAGCATGGAAGCCTACTACTTTCACCTCTTGGAGGAAGATGATATCTTTCTCACTCAATTTATTGAACCAATCCAAGAAAAAAAATTCCTATCTTTCATTTCAAGCCCTTTAACATTCCAACTAGCAATATTCAATTTCATTTGGAAGGATGGGTGGAATTTTTATGATTCTTATATAATCTATTAAAACATTCTAGCATCTCCCCACTTTTTTTGGGAGTAGGTTTATTAGAATTGGATTGAGAAAGATATTTTCTATCAGATGTTTTCCTCTTTTTCTTTTTGGTGACCTACACAAAAGGTGGGGATTCATCTTTTTTATGGGAATCTACCATATCAACTTCATGTACAACAAGTTCTTTGCCAACACTTTCATCTATGACTAGGTTATTCACAATGGGGATGTTCTCGTTTTGGACCATTAATTTATTATTTTGAAACTATTTTGCTCACTCATTAATGGTAGCTAATGCTAATTGTTGAGAATTTTTCCATCATTGACCATCTCTTCCAATGGGGGTCACCTTATGTGAGTTGTCTTGGTTCATGTCTCAACCCCCTGTGGGTATAACCTCAAAATCATCCTCAAATAGAGGATTTGTTAAAGAAACTTTATAGTTTTTGATAGTTGCCTCTTCCCCACAAAAACCAGACACCTTTTCACCATTTGTATTTTGCGGGCCCTCTTCGTCTATTTTATGTATATTAGGTATATCTATGTCTGTATTATTTTGTTTATGAGATGAATCCCTGGTAGGTTCATTATTTTGAATAACATTAAAGGATTCAATATCTTTTTTTTCTTCAAAAAAGGGCATTCTCTTCTGTTATAACCATTCCTCTTATAGTGAAAGAAAACATTCAAATTACCCAAAACATCAATGTCCCAGTAAATAAATTCTTCAAAATTTAGATAAATTTTCCCCAGAATATCAACCTTTGGGTCGAGTGCAATTAGAACCCTAGTGTTCAAATGAGGGAAGGTGACCCTCACTTCTTCAATCTAAAGAATGTTCCCCAATGGCTTCAAAAGATGGGGCAAAAATACCAAAACTCTACAGACACATTTTTAATTTCAAGCCAATTGGGAGTGGACCTAGCAACGACTTTTTCCATGTCCCCTTTGGGCAACCATGGGAAGGAGAAAAATAATGACTGACCCACATTCCAAAAACCTTTCTTCAAGACCCTTTCTTGCATGCTACGAGTTTTGAACACCACAATAAAAATACCTTTATGTATCATTCTATAGAAATTTACATAAATGCCCAATTTCTTGCCCCAGACATTGCTAACCCAATCATCAAAAAATTTCCATGAAGGAAAAGTGTTAGGTCCATACAAGAAAAGAACGCTGCAATGTTCTTAAGCCTATTTTTCTCATTTTGGATGGCTTTTAACATTTCATCATTCAGAGTAAGAGAAAGCAGTTTCACAGTAAAAGGAGAATCCTTACCATTTTCTCCCCCTCCAAGGACTCCATCAGCGACGCTTCCATTTCATAATCCATTTATATCATCCCCCAATAGTCTTCCTAATTCCACTCCACTGAGTGCCATGACTCCTCCATTAAACACTGCAGATGAAGGACACTTGATTTTCCCCTCTTCTGTAGAGAGAACAGATTTATAAGATGATTTTGGCTTTCCCAAATTACCAAAATTATCACAACCTTTAGAAGAGTTTTGTTATGTATTTTATACCCCATTTCCCCTGGCACCATTAATATCCTCCATTCAAAAAAGGAGTAAATGATCCCTGGGACTCGAAAGGAAAAAATCCCCCAAGTTGGGGGGGTAACAAAGGGCACCAAATAAACACACACAGATGAACAATAAAAACCAGAGAAACAAAAAGAATAAACAGCAAGCACAAATCCCCAGACACTACAAGAAAGGACATGAATCATAACACAAAGCACCAAGGGAAAAAATGATGCCATGGTATTAGTTGCAGGTGTGTGAATGAAACCAACTTTAAAAAAAAAAATCTATCTCATTATTGACTAGTAAAGAAACCTTCGGATTCATCTTATAGATCTTCTTAACAGGCTTGGAATTGAGACATAAGATGATATTATGAACTACTATAGATTCATCAATGCCAAGCATGTCCTCATATGACCAAGAAAAGATATTAGGATGAGAATACAATAAATCAACATGTTCAAATTCTTCTAAAAAGATATTTTTTCCAATCTTAGCTACTTTTTATAATATTTAGGATCCATGAAAACATTAGAAGTATCTCCTTTAAGGAGGTTACTATGGTCTTCAAGATGAGGTATAGAAACATTATCATCCATATTAGATAAATGATCCTTCACATCGAAACTCATAATAGACTCCCTAAATATGTTTGTCTATTAAAGAAATATAGGAATCGTCATTTATGATGATAAGAAGGTAGATTAGAATAGACACCTAAGGAGTCTTCTAGAGCTTCATCCGAAGAGAAAACGTTTAGAGGAATCTAGTAAGAGTCTACCTTTCTTTCAATGTACTCAAAATAAATTATTTTAAGGGTACAAAATTTGGTGGACACCTTGTTGAAATTCAACCATGTCTTAATCTTTAAGGTTATGGGACAATATCCAAGTCCAAATTTAGATTCATATGGATTAGCCACTAAGGGGACTTTAATACCTTGTTCATTACATCCACAACCTTTACCTCCATAACCAAATGTAGAAAATAAATTGAATCCTAGTATGTATCTTCATTGCAATTCTTGAGGAGGAGGATTATTGTAAAGGGTATACTCCATACTATAAGTATCATCTTTCTTTATAGAAGCATAATCATCATTCTTAGTGTATGCAAATAAATATTTTGGAATGTCTAGGTGGATAGGGTATACTTTGTACTCCCCGATATAGGATTCGACGAAGTTAAAGGACCCCCAATCGTCACCATGAAATGAATTTGGTTAAGGAGAAGAAGTAGAAGGAGTAGACTTAGCACTCTCTACTTTGGGAGGATCTTCCTTAGGGGGATCTATCTTAAGGGTATCCTTTGTGATAGGTACTACTAGAGTAGATTTCAATGTATTAGAAGATAATTAAGGGATAATATTTTTAAGAGCAAGTGCCATCAAAGTTTGACCAACTACCATTTCACATAAGTGTACAACATCAAGGTCAACCTTGATTGTGATCACCTCATTGTTAGCAAAAAGCTTCACAGAATAGTGCAAAGTAGAAGTAACATCTCCCAAAGCATGAATCCAAGGTATTCCTATGAGGATGTTATATGGTAATGGTCTTGGTATAACATATATTAGGGTGGGTATGATAATGGGTCCTAACCTTAAAGGAAATATTATCGTTCCTAAGGCTTGTTAACTAGTGTTATCAAACCCACAAATGTACAAGGAAGAAGTAGTAAGGGAAGTTTTACAACTTTAATTTTAGGAAAAAAATCAATGCTACAAATGTTGAGCATCAAACCAGTATCAATGAGAACACGTCTAATACCACTATTATTAGTATAAACTATTTTTATTAAAGGGTCCACTTGATTTTGTATTTTTGGAGGTGGGAGTTCATGTGGATGGAATGAAATATTTGGAAAAGCCACATGAATATGATCTATCAACACATTAACATCCATTAGCCTATAAAAAGAAGGAAAGAGGATCTTTTACAAGGCTTCCTGAAGCATACCTTGGTAAATTGGACTAATCTAAAGCAAATCTCAAAGTGAGATCTTGGTAGGAGTAACACAAAGTTTCTTGACAAGATCATACTCATTTGTTGGCTTAGCTGTAGGTCTAGGTGCTTGAGGAAGGCTTGGTTTAGAAGGTGGTAAAGAAGTAGGTCGATTCTAGTATTGTAGGTATAGGCTATCACTTTATAAGAGGGAGCCTTAGATTACATTAATCTTGTGTAAAGGTCAAGCATATCACTTTTGACAGGTAACCCATGAATAAAATGAATTCTATTAGGAGATGTATTAGCTAGAGTCACATAAATGATTAGTCTCTTAGGCCTTTGAGGGGTGGCATAGACTATGAATACATTTACAAATTCTTCAACTTGTGAAGAAGAAGGTTTTAATGAAGAATTTTTCTTAATGGATTTTTGAGTAGAAGGAGATGCCTCTAAGAAATAATCTAGGGCATCATCCAACATATCAAAATATTATTTAGAAAATGCATTATTAAAAGAATTAAAATTTTGAAGAAAAATATTTGACATGCTTTCCTTCATGTCAAGTTCACCAAAATGTAAAGAAGGAGATTCACTACCCTCAAGATGACGGAGTTCTAAGGAGAAAATAACCCTCAATTACCCCAAATATCAAAGCTCAAGTAATGGGATAAAGAATAAATAATGTTTGTACGATTTAATTGAGCTGACATTAAGTTGTAAATGACAAGAGTAATGAAATTTCCTAATTATAGGAATAAATGAATGAGATAAAATCTCTGATATACAAAAACAAAAAATACATAAACTATATATTTTACCCTTAAGAGAATTAGCTCTTGGCCATATATGATAGTGCACTATGGAGATATTTGTGCCCTGTGTTATCATCTTTGATGGAATAGATAATAAGATCCCAGAATCTAAAATTTCCAACTTATTAAACTTATTCATCTATACACAAACAAAATGGGAAAATGTTGGGGGCTATTTTGGGGTTTTCCTCAATCAAACCCTTGCTTTGGTGTCTCCACCTCTGTGGATAGCCAGGTAGGATTGAGATAGATAAAATACATAAAATAAAATACATGTGATAGAAACAAACCCCACAAAGGAGGAGAAGCCCTATCATGAATGAGATAGATGTTCGATAAAAATAAACCCCATGAGGAGGAGAACCCCTATCATGAATAAAATAAATGAGATCAAATAGAAAAGATCAAATAGACGAGATAAGATAACAAGAGAGCATTACCAATAGCTTGTGGCTCCCCTCTTGGATTGATAGATATGATGTATTAGCATGTAAGAGAAGCCTTGACTATTGATTGAGAGAAAAATCCAGTAGATCTTTTCTATGTGAGTGAGAGAACATGTGAGAGCAAGTAAGAGAGAAAGAAGATGTGAAAATGAGAGTGAAAATGGAGTTTTGTGAGGTTGCATGGGTGGGAGGAGTTTTTCACACATCCTTGCTGCTATGACATGTGTCATGGTTAAGGAATGTAGAATATTCATATTTGAATCTCAAAAAGTTTGGGGATGCTAGTGGGCTGTGGAAATGTCTACACATTGCACAAGTGTCTTTCTAAAAATTTGCACAAATTAGGCATTCAGGATTCTAATGCTTCAACAAAGTCACCTATTAAGTTCGAATTGTGAAACCCCAACTTATAGGTTTTTTCCATAAATGTGGTGAGCCTAAATCTGTAAGTGTAAAATTTCCACAGGGTGCAATTTTATCAAACTACACTATTACATTCATATATCAATTCCTAGTCTCTTATAGAGACATGGCCCTTATAGGTCACCCCTCAACCTATTTTCATTTTTGTCTTCATGCTCTACACATGATTTGTGATGGATTGTTATAGGTTTTTCTCTATGCCATGTACGCTACCAACATCATCCCCCTTTCAAAAATATTTCTTTTCCTCATGAAATGATGGTAAATTACCTAGAAGAATGTGTTTGTAGATAACCATCAATTGCACTAGTGTTGTGTCCCATTGCTTCTTTACTTTTTGAACTTTTATGTACCCTTGTGTGTTGATTATAGCAATTTCTACTTCTAAAAGAGTCTTAGGTATTTGGATTTATTGTGTAGCATCTCTGGCCTCTCCTAGTGCACCGCATAAATGTGCAATTTTGATGCTAACCATTTCTTTGAGTTGTTTTACATGAATATGTATTTTATCCCTTTGGTCTTTTAGTTGTATTTTATTATATGTATTCTTCAATTGGGTCCTTATTTCTCCATCTATATATTTTAATGGATCATATGATGCCACAACTTGTACTATCTATCCCTCTAACTATTTTATATAATCTTTGGGTGCCTTGGTAAGGGTAGGCCATTGAAGACAAAATTGATAGAGGATAATAGCCTTTTCTATACTACTTTCCACATTCTTTATTTTTTTTGAATTATAAAAGGGTTACCATACACCTTTTTGTATCCTCTTTTATGTTCTTCAATATTTCTTTTTAAGCCTCTTGTCTGATTTTATATTTCTATGCCTTTAGGTCCACTTGGAGGCTATCCACTAGCTATTTGAGTTGTTGCAATAGTGGAAGGGAAGTTTCCCTTTTCATTTGTTGAAGGAAGCTCTAGAAATTTCGGATTGCTTCTTCAAGTTACTCTATATTATCCACATGTCATAGAATCTCTTCCCTAGTGTTTCCATGAAAGACATGTCTTAGTTGTAAATTTTATAGTGGGGAGATGTTTTCCAGTGTAGACACCTAAATTTGGTCACTCCCATATGGTCAAATTTACCCTTATATTCTTCTAATCCCCTCTCCATATCCATA
Source organism: Sequoia sempervirens (assembly GCA_007258455.2). Lineage (NCBI taxonomy): Eukaryota > Viridiplantae > Streptophyta > Pinopsida > Cupressales > Cupressaceae > Sequoia > Sequoia sempervirens. The sequence continues at coordinate 740,505,596 of VDFB02058242.1, read as the reverse complement.
TTAATTAAATAATTCATTATTTGATTAATATTTATCCTATTCCCAACATTCCCTAAAGTTTTTAATTATTTAATCAAATACTTTACCCCACTTTCCTCTCCAAATTAAATAAATAGATTAATTTATTTAGCCTGGTCATTTTATCCCACATGAATTAAATCAATTTTTAATTAATATTTTTCTCTCTCCACATGTCACTATCCTCCATAATTCTTCCTTTATCTAGGTTAACTTAATTAACCTTTCATTAGGATGTGCACACCACTAATCGTGGTTAGTGTCACATCCTCCATAATTTGCCACTTTATTCTAATCCTATCAATAGCCTACCTAATCATTTGCATGTGAGCAATAATCATGATTAATTAATTCCTAACCTAAGTATCTTGTCATTAATGGCATGGGTACTTAAGTCAACCTTCTTAAATGGTTTCTCCTTTTGGAGAAAAAATCCCCCATCCCCCAAAGAATTTTTAATTCCCTTATATCTTCCCAACATGCCAATTTGGAATTTTTAATTCCATTTATTCATTCAAGGCATCCCATGTGGAATTTTAAATTCCACTTTCCTTCCTACATCCTTGGAGGAATTAAAAGACAATTTTTAATTCCTCCTCCTATCCCAATGTCCTTACAAGAGGAATTTTTAATTGCATTTTTTCTTCCCAATGCCCTTTTCCAAGAATCTAGAAGGATTTGACTTGTAACATCCTTCCATCATTTGGGGAAGGATAAGACGAGTCAAGCCTTTTCCTCTCCCCAAGGTACTTGAAATTACCTCCACTTGGGAGCCACCTCATCTCCTCATAACTTCCCCCCTTCCACATAGGAAGATACATGTCCCCATTACATGTGTTGAGATGCATCAAGGCATCTCAACCATTAATTCCCCAAACCTAATTTTAATCTTATCCCTCTATTTTATGCACTCCAAATTGGTTAATAATTAATCCAATTTCATTCATTTTCATCATCTATCACTCACACAATTGCATACACACACTTAGAATTTTCAAGCCCAATCTCTCACTACCTTCATTGTTTCATATTAAAGCTTTCATCCATATCCATTGCACTTATCATATCAATAAAATAATTTGAGTATAAATTACATGCTATCACATTGTCTAAAGGAGTACACATATTCAAATCAACAAAGGGCCAACCAACTTCATCAAATTTCAACAAGGTATATGTTGTGCAGTTTTTCGCACACATGCCCCGCTGGAAGCAAGGACCCTCTTTCACTTCAGTTTTGGTGTGTTGGCCCTATTCTTTTGAGGTTTTTTCTTACTTGGGCATGGTGCTTGAATGTTGATTTTTATTGCCTAAGTGTTTTCCCCATAATATTTGTTGAAAATCTTGAGTTCTGGATGAATTTCGGGCTTTTGCCCTAATCTGAGATTTTCCACCCTGGTCAGATTTTCCCGAATCCTGCTTGAGCTCTGGCTGGATATTGTTGTTCAAAAATTTTGGGTCTTCACGGATTTCCACATGGGCCAGATTTTCCTGGATTCTGCCATGTCGTTGGCTTCCTGGGCTTCATGACTATCTTGTCGAGGGCATTAATGGCTCTGTGCAGGCTAGATCCTACTTGATTTCTGAGATCTTTTGCGCCATTATGTTCACTATTTCCCATCATTTGAGCTAAGAGGTGCTTTTTTGTGATTAATTGACTTCGTTTTGGGGCATTTGGGTTTGCTTTGTTTGATTTGGTGGCTAATTCTTCTGCATTTTTTCCTATGCTCATTGTGGGCATTCTGGGGCTTCGCATTTACTACCTCTGAATTCATTTATGATTCATAATGGTATTTGCCTAATTGCTCTGCTTTGATTTTATTCATGAATGGCATGTTGGTTTTGTGGGGGGCTTGTACAATTTGGTTTCTTGTGCATTTTGTACTAGGGTTATTAAGTGTTGTGTCCTTGTTGTCTCCCGGGAAATTTTTGAGTTCACATGTCCATCTACATTCTAATGAGTCTTGCCTGAGAGTAATCCGTAAACCCTAGTGGTGACTTAACTGTTGAAATAACTAAATTCTGGGCTTGCCTATGTGCTAATGGTGGGTGAATGGGGTTTAAACCTAGGGCAATGCCATGTCTGACAATTTCATCTTAAAATTGAGCTAAGATACAAAGAAAATTCATGAAGAGCACACCCCTATCTTGCCCCGAGCTAAACTCATCGAAATCCGTAGTTGATTCCATGTTTGAGTGAAATCATGTCTTAGTGTCGTACTTCGGGACTATCCATCTCTTTTGGATTCCCTTCACTATAACCATTCAGGCTCCCTGAGATGTCATATCGATCACCTTGGGGTTTACCGAAGTGATCTTCCTTTGTTCATGTCGGGTCACCATGATATTTTCATTCTTACACTGACAGGATCATGTATGCCCATCAATCAGCGAAACCTTGGCTTTCGCTAGGACCTCACCCCATCAAGAAATCTTTTACTAGCATGTTTGTTCATCTTCACTTTCAGTAGGACCGGTCCCAGTTGCCAAGAGGTCATGGCGAGATCCATTTGAGCTCTACCAATATTTACTTTTTTCCAGGACATCCGTCCTTCAGTGAGACCTCCTGTTGGGCGTGTTTTCTTTCGCCATGCTATATTCTTTCCAAATCACCGTAACCCTTCGAATTCGGGGAAACCTCTTGAAGATCCCCTGTTCTGTCACTATAACTTTTGCCTTCGGCGAGACCTTTCACCAAGCACTATCGCCTTTGCTGAATTTTGTCTATCAGGGAGACATCCATCTTTCGCCGAGACCCCTCCACGAGATTCTAAGCTCCTGCCGATGCCCTCCCTTTGCTGTGAATATCACAGTTCACCAGGATGTTGTGGCAAAGCCTTCTATTATTAGCAACCTGGACCTTTTCATTGGGACCTATGCCAAATTCAAACCAAGCCTTAGTCGACATAGCACCGTCATCTCACTGGGACCTCCTAGCGATAAACTATTAGTCTGACCAAGGTGTTTGCTTGGGCCCGCCGGTCGGTGAGATGAGTAACCTTCACTGAGACCTTACCCTAACCACCCTTCGCTCATTTCGATTTGTATGTTATGTCCCCCTTCACCGAGAGCTCACACCAAGACCACCACGTCTTGGTGAAGGTCTTCTCTGATAATATCATTCGGCATAACTTCACCCCTTCGCCAAGACTTCCCCACAAGATCTCTAACTCGTTCCAAAGTTCTCACTCCAAATTCTCCTTTGGATTGGAACTTTGTGCTACCTGCAAATATCCGCCAGGTCTGGATTTCTTTGAAATCCATTGTCTCCTGGATTTCCCAAAATCAGATAAAATGCAAAGGAATATTGAATAACGTGACATGCTAGTGTTTTTAAGTGCATTTGTTGGTTTATTCATGCTATATTTGGATCTCTCACGTGGTTTACTACTGAAAATGATCAATTCTAGTGATTAAGTAGGCATTTCTTTGTTATTCCGTTGGAATCCGAGCAGACTGCAATTTCCCAAAATTCCCCTCTGGCCCAGATTCCGCGGGTGGCCTTGAAACACAAAATTTGTTGTAGAAATCTTATAGGAATTTTAACAACACCTTTTTTATCTAAGATGCATTCTAATGGTGTTTTGGTGGATTAACCTTACTTTCCTGTGATTCTTATTATGTGTTCATTTTGAATACAGGTTGAATCAAGTAGGGCTGAAGCTGGTTCCTCATTGTCTGACGCAGACAGGATCAAGCTGGACATTAAGAGCAAGGTCCCTGAGAGTAAGATCACTCTTGTCTGGTCAAAGGTCACTGATACCAATGTTGGCCTCTAGGACTATGAGGAATTTCAAGTAAGAACGTCAGCTAAGGATCCTCCTTTGGTGACTAGGAGAATGAAACAGTCAGGCCTATCCCATGTGGTTGGTTTCCCCTTAATGGTGCAATGCTATGAGTTGGTCCTTGAGTGCGCAAGGCATTATGATCAGGACATACAGAGGATAATTAGTCCTCAAGGGAGAGTTATTGAAAATCTCAACCCGGTCTCCATTGCTCAGACCTTCAATATGTTGGAACGATCTCATGTAGTGGGATTCACCATTGAGGTAGCTTAGGAGTTTTATGATGACTAGACTCTGAAGTCACAGTAGCTAATCAACCCCTAGCTAGAGAAACCCAAGTCCCACTATTCCAAATTGCCCAAGCAGCTGTTCAGAGAAAAATTCAAGAGGGAGTACTACGATGCCATCACATTTCTTAGTAGGGTGGTCAGATTGAGGAGTGCTAGTACATTTGAAAATTGGATGTGCCATGCCATTGTAAGAATGGAACAAGAGAAAATCGACTACCATTGGGCAGGGGTCATTAGCCAAGTGATTCACAAGCAATTATCTAATGTGTTGCAGACAAAGACCTTCACCATGACCTCCTATTTGGTTTATGCACTTGCTAGGTTCCACCCCTATAGAGGATTGGATGCAAGGGGCACCTTTGGGCAAGATATTATCTATGAATTTTTCCATCAGTTGCATTGGGGAGGTTCAAATTATAGGAAAGCAAATGATGCATTCACTATGCACATCACCAGAATGCTTCAGGGAGCAGGGCATGTCAAAATTTCAAATCAAGCCAAGGAACTCATCAAGAGATATGGAGCTTGGTTTATCCAATTTCCAACCTTCTCCTACATTCAGATTGAGGGCTTCCAGAAAGCCCCATACAGACTTCCAAGGTACCCCACTGACCAAATTATATTGCTGGAAGTCACTAGGCAGATTTGTGATTTTGATGCCATTGTCAAGAAGGACAAGCATAGGACTGGATTTGGTGGATATTTTCCACTAAGGATTGGCACTAGAGAGGTATGTCCTTCCATTGGTTCCGCCCAAGCTTCAGAGGAAGAAATGAGTACTCTTGGCCTGTCTCTCCAATCCAGGAGATCCAGATTTGACATCACAGGAGAGGCTCAAAAGAAGGCCAGCAGAGAATATAGCCACAAAGTAAATTTGGAGGACTACTGGGCTAACTGTAGTGATGAGTAGGAGGTCAGAAAGAGGAAATTCTCCCAGCTTTCAATTGAGTCAGTACAATTATATAATGTAAGAGCAGTTCCTAACCAATTGGAGGATGATGAAAACTTGATCTAGGATCATGCCTACAAGGCCATAAAGGACAAACCAATTAGTGATGTAGATTGGTTGGAAGAGGAGCAAATAGATTTAAAACAACTGATGGATCATGTTCTCAAATTTACCAAGATGTGGCTCAAACACACTTTGTGGGAGTTGGAGAATAAAGGACTGAAGTGCACTTATGACCGAATGGGAGATTTGGACCCCCATTCTACTTCTGAAGAATCTACCGAACAAGACCCTAAGGGAAAGGGAAATTTAGACTCTCCTCTCAAAGCCAAGATTAAGGATGTACAAGAAACAGAGGTCCAAGGGATAGAAAAATAGAGAAAGCCAAAATCCAAGAAGAGGAAAAGGACTAGGAAGTCCAAGCAGAGTCCTGAGGTCAATGCTCCTGTGCCCAAAAGGAAAAGAATTGTAAAATTGTTAGAGAAGGTTGGCTCCAAGGTTGCAGAGGAGATAGCTACCCCACCAGTAATAGATGTTGAAAGCTCAAGGGAGAAGGCCAAAGTGTATGCAAGAAAGTATAGGACTCCTCCTAAGGACAGTGTGCCTGGGGCAGGTTCCCCTCCAGTTGTCTCCCATGAGGTGCACCTTGGAGATGTTCCTTCCACTCATGAAATTCAAAGTGAACTGGGTGAGGAAGAAAATGTTGAGGATCATTCAGATGTTGAAAGTGAAGAATTCCATGTAGGAGATCTCCACAGTGTGGAGGTAGAGATTGAAAAGGCAATGCAGTCTCCTATGACCACACATACACATTCTCCCATTGGAACTAAGGAAGTTCGATCATCTCCAAGAGAAGAGATGGAAATGATCCCATTACCTGAACAAGAGGAGGAGCATGTTGAAGAGGCAAAAAGTAAGGTGGATGCAACTCCTGATGAATACAATTTGCATGAGGAGACACCTAAAGGTCAACAATATGAACAGAAACAAGTTGAGGCAAAATTGGAATCTGTTGTCCCTGAGTGGCTTGACAAGGAAATAAAAAGAAAGCAGGTGGTAGTCGAGGATAGTCCACCAAATTGGGATGCACTGCTAGCCAAAATCAGAAAAGATAAAGGTAAGAAAAGGGCTAGAGTGATCTCAAGGATTGAGAGGGATGAGGCACATAACAAGGTAGTCCATGTTGCCACCCCCGCTCCAGGAAAAAACATGCACGATGTGGCTAGAAGTGATTACAATATATAGACTTTCAATCTTGGGCCTACATCATTTGAGCAGGAAATTGAGGATTATGAGGGCTCCAGTGCAGTCATTATAGATAGGTTGAGAAAGGAAATGAAGACCAAGCAAGAGCTAAAGAGAGAAAATGAAAATCTTAGAAGATGCTTGGAGGAGTTAATGAAGCCCCTAGAATCCATCAATCCCTATTCCTTTGCTACCAATCCTCTGCCTCAGGAGACCATAACTAAGCTTGAAAAGATGAAGGCTTCCACCCTTGCCACTGTGAATTGGTTGAAAGGAGTACAAGTTAAGGGTGATTAATCTATAAAGGATGTTTTATCAACTCGAAAGGATGCTGTCAGGACAATTGAGGGGTTTAAATAGGTAATGGCATAGGATAAAGAAGACACTGACCTCCTCCTACAAAAAACTAGAACCCTAATGGAGTACACCCAGGATAGATTGCTGAGCAATGAGATCCTTCCTTCCTCCAGAGCTGTCGAGCCATGGGAATGGTTTGAAATGTTGCAAATCTGGTAGAAGGTGTTCAGGAAAATTTACAAACAGAGAAAGCACATTGATGATACCCTAGCTAGCGTCTATGGTGGCTCCATTGCTTTTTTCGAAATTATGACAAGATGAAGGAAAATTGTGCCCAGGTATTTGAATTTTGAACAGTTGAAAGAATGGTGGTGTGATGTCTATGCACCACTTGATGATGGATCTATCTCTGAGCACCAATTGGATGATGCGGCCACCTACCTCGCAGTTATTGATAAGCATGTGACATACAAAACAGACTGGGATGGGTCAGTCAAACACTGAAGGGAGGAGATTGCATCCATTGAGAGGTGACTCAGGGTTCTACCAGTACCGCCTATGGCTGACCTAGCTGGAGCATGCTTGAAGCTACATAATGAGTCAGATCGGCGCAAGGATAGTGGGGAAAAGGGCTGATGATGGGTGACGTCACGGTTTGTGATTCCCCATTATCTTCCCACGCGTTGACCGGGCAGCATCGTGGATCCGGGGCCAACCTCGGCGGGACGCGCATTTATTGCATGTTTCACCATTTCGAAGACTCTCTTGGCTGGGTGGTTGTGAGGAGTTATTGTTGCGAAACCCTTGCCTGGCCGATGGGTTTCTCTAGAGTTTCTATATATTGGGCATTTGGCCTCTTTGTAAAGGGTTGGATAGTTAGATAGTTAGAGGTAAAAGAATTAGATAGTCAGAAAGCTAGAGGAAAGTAGTTAGAAGTAGATTAAAATTAGTAAGTAGCTACTCCCAAGCAAATGTTGTAACAAAAAGACAGATTTGTTGCTATAGTGGACAATCTAAATATAAGTAATGTCATTGTGATTTGGTGCCATACTGGTATTCTCTTTTCTTGCATGGTTCTTGTTTTCCATCTTTAAAATTGCTTTGAGGAAGTTAATGTTTAGATTAAATTTGATTTAGTGATGTTGGTAGTTTGATACTTGAATGTTGCAGCAATCCTTCAGTCCATACTTTTCACAACCAACTGATTGTTAGTTGCTTTGCAAAGTTAACCTGGACTTCATATTCCTTGTGCTTAGTTCAATCGTGAATGTTGTTCATTTCAACTACCATAGGGTTATTTGAATGCATGTTCATGGTTTGAAAATCTTAAGAGCCTTAGAAGATTGCATTGTTTTATGTAAGGTAGCAGATTTATCTAGGTCAAGCAGAAATCAGTTTCGAAGGATTGGTCTGTTCTAGGTATTGGCTACTTTCATTGTTAATCTTAGGAGTAAATTTAGATTTAGAAATCTCTTTAAAACCCTCACTCTTTTGCCATTTCTTTGATTATTGGGTTAAATCTAGGATTGAAGTGTCACCAATTTGTTAAATCTAACATAATCGATTCAATAACTTGCTTGTAGTAAGGTCCCATTGTGATTACTAGCAATTTCACATTTATCATTGAGTTGTTTATGCATTGTCAAGACCTGACATGAATACCTTGAGGTTATCTCTTGAGGCTTGCTGATAGAGATTTACCTTTTAAGAGAGATAGGATATTGCATCTTGTCTATGTTGTTATTGTTGTGCAAAAATAATGATCAATAGTGTTGGCACTAGAAGGAGGACCTTGAGTAAGCAAGCTGGATCGATTTTTGAACGCCATCTCTCTTGAGAGATTCGGAAGAAAAACAATATTTTCTCTAGGAGAGCAAGAATTTCAAGAGTTGCCAGACCCTACTAGGTTAGAAAGGACCAACAATAGAGGAGAATCATCATCATCCCATCCACCCCCCTCATCTCCAGCATCCCCATCTTCATCGGTTTCATCTGAGTCTGAGGCCATTCCCAGTCTACAACCTCAGCCAGTCATAAATCAGCCATTTCCACCCCCACCCCCACCAATGGATTTCCTAGCAACCAACCCGTCTCCATTGAGATTTGTTGTCTACAATGTCATGCCTTAAAACCCTGAACACTTTCGTTCAAAGTTCCATATCAATGACCCAAATAGAACCGCTAAAGAGCACATTAGAATCTTTCAGACTGGCCTCAAAGATAGAGGGATAAACCATGAGGATGTAGCTTGTAGGTTATTTCCTTATTCACTAGGGGAAGATGCGTTCTATTGGTATAACCACTTACCTGTCACGTCTATCCAGCATTGAACTAAGTTAGAGGCTACCTTTTGCAAAAAATTTGAATACCCATTAGTTCCAATGAGCTCTACCATCAATTCACTAATGTGAAGAGAGAAATTAATGAGCTCATAGGGTCTTTCAACAATAGGTTTCATCGTGCTTATACCAGATTACAGGCCCCTTATGTTGTTGATGAACCTACTGCCTTAGAAGTCTATTATGAGGGACTTGACAGTCTGATAGCCATCTTCATGAAATGGAGTAATAACCCCCCTGGGAGTCTACTAGATGCATATGCCAAAGTTGTTAAGGTTAACACAAATCTAAGACAACATCTATCTAGGTCGTTACCCTCATTAGGATCCATTTCTTACCCTAGACAAGTTCCAGCTCTCAACCAGGCTTTTGCTAACCATACTCCTCTCATGAACCAGGTACCTCAGTTGCCTCTAGTCCCTCACCCAGGACCCCCTATGGGACAAATACTATCCACAGTGAGTTATCCCTAGAAAAATGTGAATCAACCCCTGCACACCTAGCCTCAGACTAGTTATCCTTCCTACCTGCAAAACTCTGAAGTCTTGAACTAGTCACTAAATTCCAATGCTACAGTTGGTTGTTCTCAAAATAATGCAGGTCAACCTTCATACTATAATCCTGCCAAGGTTAGATTGGATGAATTTTCAAAACAAATAAAGAAACTAAATATAACCAAAATAGTCAGTTGCAAGTTGCTCAAAGAAACATGCAGTCCAATCAACACTTTGATAGATGGCAACGTCAGGATCAAGGATACTACAATGATAGAGGTTACAATAATGATAGAAGACAAAATTATGATAAGGGACAGTTGGCAGGTCAAAACTTTGACAAAGGTCAAGGTGGTGGACAAGGTCTCGAAAGAAGACAGGAGTCAGGACAGAATAGAACCTAGAACATAGGTCCCAACAATGGGGGAGTTCCCACTCCATTGGATCAACCAACCAATCAATTTGTCAACCAGGCTACCGGTCAACCAATTAATCAAGAGAAGCCTCCTAGCAAGGTATATATAGCTGAGGCTGCCTTATCAGGGTGGTGTAGGCTCCACAAGACTAGTCAACATTATGAGCTGGACTGTCAAGAATTCCAAACAGCAGCTTCGATCTTTCAGTATGAAGTGGAAAACAATGCAAGCTTCCATGAGATAGTACCTTCTATTCCTTATGACTCACCGGTGTTGGTATTGAACTATGCTCCTTTTCCGCAAAGTGAGGATAATGTGCCTGAAGAGGAATCTGACCAATTGAAGGATGAGGTAGATCAGGTATGCAATGGGGAAGAAATGACACAATTGTTTGATGAGAGTCAGATGAATGGTAATAGTCCCAGAGATGAAGAAGAAGCTTACATTGAAGAAGTGCAGACCTTCCAGAGACCTATCAAGAGGTATGACTTGAGGGAGTTACCACATAGATGCCCACAGGCTGGAAACCCCTTTACTACTTCCATCCCACCAAATAACTTCAACACACCTCCAGACCCTAATGCTAGCAATAATCCATCATTGCCTAAGGTGTCTAAGCAATACTTATCTCAAGACCTAGTACAAGCTAATGTGCTAAAAGGAATTAATGTTGATGCAAGGAAAGAAAAGATGGTGGAGTACCCGAAGGAGACTCCCACTGATCTAAATGAAGAGAAGTTGGCTCTGTATGTTGCTAAGGAACTCTGAAAGCTAAAGGTAAATCTATCTATATTTTAATTATTAAGGGTCCCATCCATTAGGAATGCGGTCCTAGGTTCCTATGACGCAAATTCCATGTCTCAAGATAAATCAATTAGCAAGAATATCCATAAAGTGTCTAGTTCTTAGCCAATAGGAAGGAAAAATCAGTCCCATGATAAAGTCTGTATGCCCCCTGGAGACATTAGGAAGGAAAGGAACAAATCTCAAGTTGTTCAAGTAGATACTCCCTTAACTCTGTTTCAAGGGAAAACAGATACTCCCCCATTCCTAATTTCTGACCACATATTTGGTAAAAATTTGCACAATTGTCTCCTGGATTTGGGTGCTTCAACCAATGTTATGCCCCTTGGTGTCTATAGAGCTATGGGAATTACTCCAGCTGAATCACAGAAGAAAGTCACCCAATTGGATAGGACTGAAGTAAATGTGGTAGGAGAACTAAACATGATCCAGATGCAGATTGCTTATGATCCTAGAATTTAACAAGCAATCAATATACAGGTAGCTGACATACCTGATGCTTATGGCCTAATCTTGGGAAGGGACTTCACCAGGGCCTTGAATGGATATGTTTCCACTGATCATTCCCATATGTGGCTTCCCTAGAAGGGAGTGCCTAATCATATCAGAATCGAAAGAGAACCTAGGATGAAATACATGATCACAGAATATCAAAAGACCTCAACAAAAATTCTAGTGTCAGAAGTATGGGAAACTATATGCTTACTGCTTCCCCTAAAGAACCAAATATGGAGGAGGTTCTTATGTTTCGTACAATTCCTATTTGCCTTATGACAAAACCTACTAGAGCCCTAGTGGAACCAGTTAAAGATAATGGTGAACCGGCTGAAAACAATGATGGTGATCCAGAGGATAATCAGCTAGCTCTGTTAGACAGTTTTCAAGAGTTCCTTCAAAAATGTGTTGAAGATCAGATTCAGTTAGGAAAAAGAATGATCTTTGGAGAGTTACTCTTGCCCACTTGGTGTAGGGTACATAGTGCTTCACATTCAGAATTAGATTGCTACTTATGCCAAGCTACAGTGGAACAAATACGAAAACATACCAAACCTGATCCTGTAGCCAAAACTGATGCAGTCAATGTCCAACAAGATCCTAAAGGGAATAGAATGACACCTTCTAAAAGGACATCCACCAATAACAGTGCAAGTAATGCAGTGAGAGACTCTGCAGTGGCTGGATGATGGACTCTAAGATTTGATGGATCCAAATCAAAGTAAGGAGCTGGAGTTGGCTTTGAGCTGATTAGCCCAAAAGGTAATACATTTTTCACTGCTCATAGACTTTAGTTTCATTGTACCAATAACATGGCTGAGTATGAAGCCTTAGTGCACAGACTGTTAATGGCCTTGAAGAAGAAGGTTAGGATTTTGCAAGTGTATGGAGATTTTGAATTAGTTGTTAAGCAAGTTAGAAGGTAGTACTCCTACTATGATAGAAGGATGACTAACTATAGACATAGAGTATGAGACCTGATTGAAGGATTTGATGCCTTCAACATTCAGCCAATTCCATGAAGTAAAAATCAAATAGCTGATTCCTTGGCCCAGGCTGCCAGTACCTTGTAGCCTCTATCTCTTTCGGGATTAAAGAAATTCACTGTGGAGCTGACTCCAGTACCCTCAGTACCTAACAATGTCACTAGCTTCCAGGTGTTTGAGGATGACAAGCACATTTTAGACTTTATCACAAAAATAGATATTTTTTCTTCTCAGATCATTGATGAAAACGAGCCCCAAGAGGCAAAAATAGACTTAGAAGGGGTAATCAATTTGAAGATCAACACTATTCCTAGGGGAATGTTACAATTAGAGAGGATTTTTTATCTGGATAAGATTAGAGACCAGGATCAAGACCCTAGGAAAGACTCCATTAGTGGGAAATGTGACATGTATAATGTAGGATCCTAGGAGGATGTAAAAAATGTTCTTATTGGCAAAGTGTGCACCTAAAAAAGAAAGATGGGGAATCATTGATGAATTGCAGCGATATCTAGATGTGATAGCCTGGAGTTATGAGGACTTGAAGACTTATGATACGTCAGTCATAACTCATACTATCCCTCTCAATCCAGGGGTAAAACCTTTCAGACAAAGGCAGAGACCTATTAATGCTCTGCTGGAACCTATAATACAAAGGGAAGTGCAGAAGTTGTTGTCTGCAAGAATCATATTTCCAATCAGACACTCTACTTGGGTTGCAAACCTGGTTCCTATATGAAAGAAAAATGGTGAAATCAGACTATGTGGATTTTAGGAACCTAAACAGGGCGTCAGAAAAGGATAATTATCTAATTCCTTCACTAGATGAAGTACTCCAGATTGTTAATGGATCCAATATGATGTCTTTTTTGGATGGTTACTTAGGGTACAACCAAGTCATTGTGCAATATGAGGATAGGCACAAGACTGCTTTCACCACTAAGTGGGGTATTTTTGCTTATAGAAGAATGTATTTTGGCTTGATTAATGTTGGAGCTACATTCCAAAGAGCAATGGACATAACCTTCAAAGACATTATTGGGAAGTGCATAATCATTTACATGGATGACCTTACCATCTTCTCCAAAAACAGAGGTGACCATATCTCTGCTCTGTGTAGAGTTTTCTAGAAATGTAGAGAGTTTGGCATATCCCTCAACCCAAAGAAATGCATTTTTGAAGTTACAGAAGGTAAATTATTAGGGAATATTATCTCTAAGAAGGGGATTGCAATTGATCCAGAATGCATAGAGGCTATTCTCAAGATTCCACTACCTTCTAGTAAAAAGGAAATGAAGTCGTTCTTTGGCAAAATAAATTTTGTTAGAAAATTCATCACTGAATTTGCAGAGATAGTTAAGCCTCTGAATGTGATGTTGAAACAGGAGGCCAAGGTGGAATGGAATGCAGAAGCAAAAGAAGCATTTACTAAAATAAAGAGAGCTATTGTTGAAGCTCCAGTTTTAGTAAGCCCTGATTATGCCAAACCATTCTACATATATTCATTTGCTTCTGACCACTCATGTGCTGCTATATTAACCCAGAAATCTGACCAAGGCAACGAGCACCCCATAGCATTCATGAGCACGCCCTTGAAGGATGCAAACTGAGATACCCAAATGTGGAAAAATAGGCTTATGCCTTAGTCAGGTCAGTCAAGAAATTCAGACATTATGTCCTCATGAACAAGATCTTTGCTATAGTTCTTGATCCTATAGTCAAGTTGCTCTTGATACAGAATGAACTAGGAGAATGAAGAGCCAAGTGGGCAACTATGCTATAAGAGTACGATATGGAAATTCAGCCCATGAAGTTGGTAAGAGGGCAGGGGCTTAGAAAGACAATGGCAGAAACTGGCCCTGATCTCATAGCCTAGGCTTATAATTTAGAGGATGTCTCTCCTAGCGAGTGGTATGATGATGTTGTTCATTATCTCCTGACTCAGAGATGCCCTGACCATCTTAATTCAATACAAAGAAGGGAATTGCGCTTAAAGAGTGACAATTTCCTACTGAAAGGGGTTGTTTTATATAAGAAAAATCATGAAGGTGTGTACTTAAGGTGCCTAGGAAAGGCAGAATCAACAAGGGTGATGTTAGAATTCCATGACAGATATGGTACAAGACATGGGTCAGTACCTTCTACAGTAAACTAGATTCTCAGAGCTGGTTACTACTAACCTACATTGTTCAAGGACACCCACAGTCATGTCAGAACTTGTCATGTGTGCCAGACTGCCGCCACTAGGGAGAAGTACGCAGCACTCCCACTTCAGCCAGTTTTTGAGGTAACACCTTTTGCACAATGGGGAATGGACTTCATTGGCCCCATCAATCCACCTTCCTCTACTAGTCATATGTACATTCTCACCGTTACTGATTATTTTACATGATGGACAGAAGCCCTTGCATGCAAACAGTGTACTTCTGAGGTAGTAATTAATTTCCTTGAATCTGGTATTCTTAATCATTTTGGATGCCCCGTGTCTCTAGTATGTGATAATGGTCCTACATTTTCAGCATTAAATTTTTCTAATTGGGCTTTTGATCATGGGATCATTATAAAGTTTGTATCTAATTACTACCCCCAGGGTAACAGGTTAGCTGAATCATCCAACAAAATTCTCCTAACTGTTATCCACAAACTATTAGAATGAAATCCGAAGGATTGGCATACCCAACTCAAATTTTCTCTTTGGGCAGATCATACAAGACATAAAGCTTCCATAGGGATGTCACCTTACCATCTGGTTTATTGCCTAGAACCTGTGTTTCCCATACAATTGAAAATCCCTACCCTTCAGTTCATCAATGAATATTATGATGAGGGAGACAGACGTGAGGCTAGACTTGTTAAATTGTTACATCTTGAAGAGAAAAGAGACAAAGCCCTAGACAACTCTGCCAAACATCAAGAGGTTGTCAAGAGATGATTTGATAAGAGAGCCAAGGTTAAAGCATTTAGGATCTCTGACTTGGTTCTTTCCTAGGATAAATCCCATGACCGTAAGGGAGAAAATGGAAAATTTCATATACTTTGGCTTGGACCTTACTAGATTTCAGAAATCTTGGGAGATAATGCCTTTCGTTTGAAAATTCTCACTAGAGAGGATATCCCACTGCCTGTTAATGGGTAGTATTTGAAGCATTATTTCTAGTCTTGAGTTGTTCTCAGCTCTCATCTTGTATATAGGTAGATTAGGGTTTCCCTTTCTACTTTTCTTTTGTTTGTTTTGGTTAGGGTAGGTTTCCTTCTTTTTGTTTTCTTTTGGTTTGTTTTCTTTCGCTCTGCTTTTGTTTTGGGGGTTCTCTCTATTTTCACTTGGGTGTGTTGCACCTGCATGACAGATTTGTCTTCTCTGGAGTTGTTCTACATATTTTGTTGGTGAACTTAGTCTTGCATCTTGAAAGGACGGTTGAAGTCTTTGCTATTGCTAACAGTCTTAATGTCGGATTTATAGAAGATTAAGTCACTGGTCTGGATTTGAACTTGAAGTACTCTGAAAATCTTATATCTTTCATATATCTAAAGAATCCTGAGGTCATTATAAGGATCCTTGCAAAGTCTTGTTAAGTGAAAAATCCTATTTCTACTTCAGTGCCACTGTGGTTCTCATCCCTGAGTGTGAACTTCATTGTCCACAAGTTAAAATGAAAGAGACATACATTGAATATCAAAAAAAAGGAAAAAAGAAATATTGAATATCAAAAGAATAAATTCAACTTATCAGGAATATATGAATATCTCTACCAAGGCTATGGATGCCTGGCTGGCAGTAGAACTGTGTTCAGGAGAATCACAGTGATAACCTCGTCAGGGCTATGGATGCCTGATTGGCAGCGAGGCTCTATCCAAGTTGCTTTTGAAGTTAGAATCCCTATGTAGCCTAACTTGACTGAACTCGGTTTATGTAGTAACTTAAGGAGGTAAATGAACTCATGTGCACACACTTGGATTTTTAGTTTATGGAAGGTTTGCTCTATCCTTTGGTTCTAATTCTTAAAATCTTGCATTTTGACTTTTTTGTTTGGTAGTGAGATTGAAACCAGAGATTCTGGGTTCTTGATTCCTATTCGTCATTAAATGCTCTAGAGCATTTTCTCAACCAAATTCGCCATTTGTTGTGCAGTTTTTTGCACACACGCCCCGCTAGAAGTAGGGACCCTCTTTCGCTTCAGTTTTGGTGTTTTGGCCTTTTTATTTTGAGGTTTTTTCTTACTTGGGCATGGTGCTTGAATGTTGATTTTTATTGCCTAAGTGTTTTCCCCATGATCTTCGTTGAAAATCTTGAGTTCTGGATGAATTTCAGGCTTTTTCCCTGATCTAGGATTTTCTTCCTTGGTCGGATTTTCCTGGATCCTTCCTGAGCTCCGGCTGGATCTTGTTGTTCAGAAAGTTTGGGTCTTCACAGATTTCCGCGTGGGCCAAATTTTCCCAGATTCTGCCCTGTCGTCAACTTCTCAGGCTTCGTGACTGTCTTGTCGAGGGCATTAATGGCTCTGTGCAAGCTAGATCCTACTTGATTTCTAAGATCTTTTGCGCCATTATGTTCACTATTTCCCATCATTTGAGCTAAGAGGTGCTTTTCTGCGATTAATTGACTTTGTTTTGGGGCGTTTGGGTTTGCTTTGTTTGATTTGGTGGCTAATTCTTCTGCATTTTTTCCTATGCTCGTTGTGGGCATTCTAGGGCTTCTCATTTACTACCTCTGAATTAATTTTCTCTTCATAATGGTATGTGCCTGATTGCTCTACTTTGATTTTATTGATGAATGGCATGTTGGTTTTGTGGGGGGCTTGTACAATTTGGTTTCCTATGTGTTATGTACTAGGTTTATTAAGTGTTGCGTCCTTGGTGTCTCTCGGGTGAGTTTTGAGTTAACATGTCCATCTGCATTTTGATGAGTCTTGCCTGAGATTAATCTGTAAACCCTAGCGGTGACTTAACTATTGAAATAACTAAATTCTAGGGTGGCTTGTGTGCTAATGGTGGGTGAATGAGGTTTAAACCTAGGGAAATGCCATGTCTAACATTTTCATCTTAAAATTGACCTAGGATACAAAGAAAATTCATGAAGAGCACACCCCTAGCTTGCCCCGAGATAAACTCATTGAAATCCGTAGTTGATTCCATGTCTGAGTGAAATCATGTCTTAGTGTCACAGTTCGGGACTATCCATCTCTTCTGAATTCCCTTTGTTGTAACCATTCGGGCTCCCTGAGACGTCATATCGATCACCTTGGGGTTTGCCGAAGTGATCTTCCTTTGTTCATGTTGGGTTGCCATGATATTTTCATTATTACACCGACAAGATCTTGTATGCCCATCAGTCAGCAAAACCTTGGCTTTCGCCAAGACCTCACCTCACGAAGAAATCTTTTACCGGCATGTTTTTTCACCTTCACTTTTGGCAGGACAAGTCCCGGTCGCCAAGAGGTCATGGCGAGATCCATTTGAGCTCTACTGATATTTACTTTTCACCAGGAAATCCATCCTTTGGTGAGACCTCCCACCGGGTGTGTTTTCTTTCGCCGCACTGTATTCTTTCCAAATCATCGTAACCCTTCGAATTCGAGGAAACCTCTTTCTGATCCCCTATTCTATTGCTATAACTTTCGCCTTCGGTGAGACCTTTCACCAAGCACTATCACCTTCACGGAATTTTTTCTGTCAGGGAGACATCCATCTTTCATCAACACCCCTCCGCGAGATTCTAATCTCCTACCGATGCCTTCCCTTCGCTATGACTATCGCAGTTCACAAGGACATTGTGGAAAATCCTTCTATTCTTAGTGAGCTTAGACCATTTTTTTGGGGCCTCTGCCAAATTCAAACCATGCCTTAGTCGTCATAGCACCGTCATCTCACTGGGACCTCCTAGTGATAAACTATTAGTCTGATTGAGGTGTTTGCTTGGGCCCGCTGGTCGGTCAAACAAGTAACCTTTGCTGAGACCTTACCCCAACCACCCCTGGCTCATTCCAATTTGTATGTTATGTCCCCCTTTGCCAAGACCTCACACCAAGACCACCACGTCTTAGCAAAGGTCTTCTCTGATAATATCTTTTGGCATAACTTCGCCCCTTCAACAAGACTTCCCTGTGAGATCTCCAACTCGTGCCAAAGTTCTCACTCCAGATTCTCCTTTGGATCAGAACTTTGTGCTACCCGCGGATGTCCACTAGGTCTGGATTTCTCTGGAATCCGATGTCTCCCAAATTTCCTGAAATCTCATAAAATGCAAAGGAATATTGAATAACGTGACATGTTGGTGTTTTTAAGTGCATTTGTTTGTTTATTCATGCTATATTTGGATCTCTCACATGGTTTACTGCTAAAAATGATCAAGTCTAGTGATTAAGTAGGTGTTTCTTCATTATCCTATTGGAATTTGACCAAACTAGAATTTCCCGAAATTCCCCTCTAGCCCAAATTTTGTGGGTGGCCTTGAAACCTGAAATTTGTTGTAGACGTTTTATAGGAATTTTAACAATACCTTACTTATCTAAGATGCATTCTAATGGTGTTTTGGTGGATTAACCTTGATTTCCTATGATTCTTATTATGTGTTCATGTTGAATACAGGCTGAATCAAGCAAGACTGCAGCTGGTCCCTCGTTGTCTAATGTGGAGAGGATCAAGCTGGACATTAAGAGCAAGGTCCCTGAGAGTAAGATCACTTCTGTCTGGTCAGAGGTCACCGATACCAATGTTGGCCTTTGGGACTATGAGGAATTTCAAGCAAGAACATTAGATGAGGATCCTCCTTTGGTGACTAGGAGAATGAAAGAGTCAGGCCTGTCCCATGTGGCTAGTTTCCCCTCAACGGTGCAATGCTATGAGTTGGTCCTTGAGTGTGCAAGGCATTATGATCAGGACACACAGAGGATAATTGGTCCTCAAGGGAGAGTTATTGCAAATCTCAACCCGGTCTCCATTGCTCAGACCTTCAATATGCCAGAACGATCTCATGTAGTGGGATTCGTCATTGAGGCGGCTCAAGAGTTTTACGATGACCAGACTATCAATTCACAATAGCTAATCAACTCTTGGCTAGAGAAACCCAAGTCCCACTATTCCAAATTGCCCAAGCAGTTATTTAGAGAAAAATTCAAGAGGGAGTACTATGATGACATCACATTTCCTAGTAGGGTGGTCAGATTGAGGAGTGCTGGTACATTTGAAAATTGGATGTGCCATGCCATTGTAAGGATGGAACAAGAGAAAATCGACTACCATTAGGCAGGGGTCATTAGCCAAGTGATTCACAAGCAATTATCCAATGTGTTGTAGACAAAGACCTTCACCATGACCTCCTATTTGGTTTATGAACTTGCTAGGTTCTACCCCTACAGAGGATTGGATGCAAGGGGCACCTTTGGGAAAGATATTATCTATGAATTTTTCCCTTAGTTGCATTGGGGAGGTTCAAATTATAGGAGAGAAAATGATGCATTCACTATGCACATCACCAAAATGCTTCAGGGAGCGGGGCATGTCAGAATTTCAGATCAAGCTAAGGAACTCATCAAGAGATATGGAGCTTGGTTTATCCAATTTCCAACCTTCTCCTACATTCAAATTGACAGTTGCCAAAAAGCCCCATATAGACTTCCAAGGTACCCCACTGACCACATTATATTGTTGGAAGTCACCAGGAAGATTTGTGATTTTGATGCCATTTTCAAGAAGGGCAAGCATAGGACTTGATTTGTCAAAGATTTTCCACTAAGGATTGGCACTAGAGAGGTATGTCCTTCCATTGGTTCTGCCCAAGCTTCAGAGGAAGAAATGAGTAATCTTGGTCTGTCTCTCCATTCTAGAAGATCCAGATTTGATATCACAAGAGAGGCTTAAAATAAGGCCAGCAGAGAATATAGCCACAAAGTAAATTTGGAGGACTACTGGGCTAAATGCAATGATGAGTACAAGGTCAGAAAGAGGAAATTCTCCCAGCTTCCAATTGAGTAAGTATGATTATATAATGTAAGTGCAGTTCCTAACCAATTGGAGGATGATGAAAAATTGATCCAAGATCATGCCTACGAGGCCATAAAGGACAAACCAATTAGTGATGTAGATTGGTTGGAAGAGGAGAAAATAGATTTAAAACAATTGATGGATCCTGTTCTCAAATTTACCAAGATGTGGCTCAAACACACTTTGTGGGAGTTGGAGAATAAAGGAGTGAAGTGCACTTATGACCTAATGGGAGATTTGGATCCCCATTCTACTTCTGAAGAATCTACCGAACAAGACCCTAAGGGCAAGGGCAAGTCGGACTCTCCTCTCAAAGCCACAATTAAGGATGTACAAGAAATAAAGGTCCAAGGGATAGAAAAATAGAGAAATCCAAAAGCCAAGAAGAGGACAAGGACTAGGAAGTCTAAGCAGAGTCTTAAGGTCGATGCTCCTATGCCCAAAATTAAAAAAATTATAAAATTTTCAGAGAAGGCTGGCTCCAAGATTGCAAAGGAGGTAGCTACCCCACCAGTAATAGATGTTGAAAGCTCAAGGGAGAAGGACAAAGTGTATGCAAGGAAGTCTAGGACTCCTTCTCCTAAGGACAGTGTGCCTGGGGCAGGTTCCCCTCCAGTTGTCTCCCATGAGGTGCACCTTGGAGTTGTTCCTTCCACTCATGAAATTCAAAGTGAACCGGGTGAGAAAGAAAATGTTGAGGATCATCCAAATGTTGAAAGTGAAGAATTCCATGTAGGAGATATCCACAATGTGGAGGTAGAGATTGAAAAGGAAATGCAGTCTCCTATGACTACACATACACATTCTCCCATTATAACTGAGGAATTTCGATCTCCTCCAAGAGAAGAAGAGGCGGAAATGATCCCATTACTAGAACAAGAGGAGGAGCATGTTGAAGAGAAAGAAAGTAAGGTGGATGAGACTCCTGATGAATAGAATTGGAATGAGGAGACACCTAAAGGTCAATAAGATGAACAAAAACAGGCTGAGGCACAATTGGAATCTGTTGTCCCTGAGTGGCTTGACAAGCAAATAAAAAGAAAGTAGGTGGTACTGGATGATATTCCACCTAATTGGGATGCACTGCTAGCCAAAATCAAAAAAGATAAAGGTAAGAAAAGGGCTAGAGTGATCTCAAGGATTGAGAGGGATGAGGCACATAACAAGGTAGTCCATGTTGCCACCCCCGCTCCAAAAAAAAACATGCACGATGTGGCTGGAAGTGATTACAATATACAGACTTTCAATCTTGGGCCTACATCGGTTGAGCAGGACATTGAGGATTATGAGGGCTCCAGTGCAGTCATTATAGATAGGTTGAGAAAGGAAATGAAGACCAAGCAAGAGCTAAAGAGAGAAAATGAAAATCTCAGAAGATGCTTGGAGGAGTTAATGAAGCCCCTATAGTCCATCAATCCCTCTTCCTCTGCCACCAATCCTCTGCCTCAGGAGACCATAACTGAGCTTGAAAAGATGAAGGCTTCCACGCTTGCCACTGTGAATTGGTTGAAAGGATGATGTCAGGACAATTGAGTGGTTGAAACAGGTAATGGCACAAGATAAAGAAGACATCGACCTCCTACAAAAAACCAGAACCCTAATGGAGTACACCCGAGACAGATTGGTGAACGATAGGATCCTTCCTTCCTCCAGAGCTGCCAAGCCATGGGAATGGTTTGAAACGTTGCAAATCCAGTAGAAGGTGTTGAGGAAAATTTACAAATAGAGAAATCACATTGATGACACCCTAGCTGGCGTCTATGGTGGCTCCATTGCTTTTTTCAAAATTATGAGAAGACAAAGGAAAATTGCACCCAGGTATTTGAATTTTGAACAGTTGAAAGAATGGTGGTGTGGTGTCTATGCACCACTTGATGATGGATCTGTCTCCGAGCACCATCTGCATGATGCGGCCACCTACCTCACAGTTATTGATAAGCATGTGACATACAAAGCGGATTGGGATAGGTTGTTCAAACACTCAAGGGAGGAGATCGCATCCATTGAGAGGTGACTGAGGGTTCTACTAGTATTGCCTATGGCTGACCTAGATGGAGCGTTCTTGAAGCTATATAATGAGTCAGATCAGCACAAGGATGGCGGGGAAAAGGGCTGATGATGGGTGACGGCGCGGTTTGTGCTTCCCTATTATCTTCCCGCGTGTCGACCAGGCTGGATCACAGATCTAGGGCTGACCTCGACAAGATGCACATTTATTGCCTATTTGACCATTTCAAAGACTCTCTTGGTTGGGTGGTTGTGAGGAGTTATTGCTACAAAACCCTTGCCTAGCCGACGGGTTTCTCTGGAGTTTCTATATATTGGGCATTTGGCCTCTTTGTAAAGGGTTGGATAGTTAGATAGTTAGAGGTAAAAGAATTAGATAGTCAGAAAGTTAGAGGAAAGTAGTTAGAATCAGATTAAAATTAGTAAGTAGCTGCTCCCAAGAAAATATTGTAACAAAAAGCTAGAGTTTTTTCTATAGTGGACAATCTAAATATAAGTAATGTCGTTGTGATTTCTTGCCATATTGGTATTCTCTTGTCTTGCATGGTTCTTGTTTTCCATCTTTAAAATTGCTTCGAGGAAGTTAATGTTTAGATTATTTGATTTAATGATGTTGGTAGTTTGATACTTGAATGTTGCAGCAATCCTTCAGTCCATACTTTTCGCAACCAACTGATTGTTAAATGCTTTGCAAAGTTATCCTGGACTTCATATTCCTTGTGCTTAGTTCAATCGTGAATGTTTTTCATTTCAACTGCCATAGGGTTATTTGAATGCATGTTCATGGTTTGAAAATATTAAGAGCCTTAGAAGATTGCATTGTTTTCTGTAAGGTAGCAGATTTATCTAGGTCAAGCAGAAATTAGTTTCGAAGGATTGGTCTATTCTAGGTATTGGCTACTTTCATTGTTAATCTTAGGAGTAAATTTAGATTTAGAAATATCTTTGAAACCCTCACTATTTTTCCATTTCTTTAATTATTGGGTTAAATCTAGGATTGAAGTGTCACCAGTTTGTTAAATCTGACAAAATCGATTCAATAGCTTGCTTGTAGTAAGGTCCCATTGTGATTACCAGCAATTTCACATTTATCACTAAGTTGTTTATGCATTGTCAAGACCTAACATGAATACCTTGGGGTTATCTCTTGAGGTTTGCTGATAGAGATTTACCTTTTAAGAGAGATAGGATATTGCATCTTGTCTATGTTGTTGTTGTGCAAAAATAGCAATCAACGGTATAATATTGTGTTTATTCTTACTTCTTGTTGGAATTTTAACTCTAAGGCCAATCTTGAGGTGTTTTTCTTATTTCTCCTTTGCATTTGATTTTCATTTGTATAGTTAGGTAGGAATTCACTACACACATTTTTGGAATGCTTAGTGGGACCCATGTCATAGTTCTCTATCATGTTTTATGTTGTTTTCCATTTTGAAGGTTCAAACTTTTTCAGAAACATAGGTGAATCCACCTAACGGGGGATTCTACGACCATAAAGGAAAATACATGTTTGGCCCTCCATCACCAAACCTACATAGGCGATTTCACTTCACAGCCAATTCTACAAACCTTGACAAGTTATTATGCTTGAGACTACATAGGCGATTACATATTCTACAGGGATGATTCAACCACCTCCTATAGGGGCTATTTTTCCCTCTAGACAGGCGATTGTGATAAAACCCAAAAAAAAAAAAAAAATGTTAAAATCTTTCCATGGATTTGGGGTTTGATACTGACTAGCTAACTTGTTTGGTTGTGCTTGTGTTAGTTGCTAGTAGCTTGTACAACTTCTCATTCATTGAAGATCAGAGTATAAAACGTTTAACTTATTTGGTGCAAGACAAACAGTTGAAGGTTTAGAATAGTTTGTTTTCCCAAACTAACTAGGCACACACATATTTACCTAAAGGGTCAAAGAATTTTATTTTTTTTGGAGTTCTTGTTGATGTATGCTCTCCCCTTGCATCGTACAATGAGCCTAGGGATCATAAATCACATTTAACTCAATTCCATTTGTGTCTACCTAGGAGGTGTTGGTTTTGTGCATATGCTCTCCCCTTGTGCTACATGCGAGCCTAAGGATCAAAAATTCCTAACACTTCTTTCCCTTTAAGAGGCCCAGTTATGGATTTCATCACTCTAAGGGATGACCTCAACCACATGAACTAGCGGGGTATATAAAGTGAGGAGAACTAAAGTTGTACCCCAATCCAATCGTGTCATGTCTGGCAGAGCATTGATACTAGGGTGATTCCTAGTTAGGCATGAAGGGTTAGTACGAGTTTTTAGTACCTTCGTTGAGGCTCCCAACCCATGCTTGTAATGGGCTAGTGTTCATGAACATACCTCACACACCCTCTTGGTGTATAGATGACTCCCCTAGTTTGCCTATTAAGCCTAGATAAGACCCATGTTTAGCCATAGCTTGGTGTAGTGCAAGGAATGTGCATCGTAAGTAGAGATAGGAATCCTCGTCTTTGCATAAGCTACGCGTAACTTTCCAAGGAGAGGGTGATTAGGTTATCCTTCCATTCTAGGAGGCCCCTAGATGTTCGCTCAAGAAAAAATGAGAGTGCATACACCTATTTTTGTTATCTCTACACTTGAGTTAAGGATATTCCTATTGTGGACTACATCAAGTTTGTAAATCCTTACTACTAATTTTAGGCTTGTGCAAGTTCTTGGTGTGTTTTCTTGTGTTATACTAATGCAAGTTTCAACCTTGAGTCCATCATACCTACTATTTGTTTTTTGCTATTTTCTCAAAGTCCTCTGCAATTTTCTCAAAGTCCTCTGTTGTTTTTTCCACCTCAAAGGTGATTCTGCTTGTCACAAAGGTAGATACACACTCTAGACAGGCGATCTCGCCCTCATAGGTGAATCCATTTCAATCATCAGTCTAGTCCTTATTATTCAATTTTCTCTAGATAGGAAATTACGCCTCATCGAAAGGTGAATTCACTTGTCTATGTTTGGATCACTAATGGGAACTACATAGGAGAATTCGCTTAATCGTGTCAATATTGTTTTCCCTGAATAGGTGATTTCACTCCCTGTATAGGTGATTCTGTTTACCTAAGTCCATATCAAGTTTCCCCTGATAGGAAATTCTATCTCCTACAAAGGTGGATCCACTCCACACTATCCATACACTCTAGCTTTGATAGGAAAGTCCATCATCCTACGTCTGTACCAAGTCTTGCTAAGATAGGAAATCTCGTATCCTGGATAGGCATTTATGCAACCTTTTCCATACATTCCAACTTCGATATTCAAGTTTTTATTTCCAATTCCATACCAATTTTTTCCCAAATAGGTGATTCTACCTCCTACAGAGAAAAATCCAATCCATCCTCTCCATATAGTCCATTGTCAATAGGCAATTATATCTGGCCCTAGAGAGGTGATTTTGCTACCTCAATAGGTGATCCTGCTTCCTATCTATACACTCATTCTATCATAGGAAATTACATTGTCTAGCCCTATACAGTGATCCTTAAATAGGCAAATCCATTATACTCACAGGATTTTGTTCATGTGTTTGTACACCTATATTTTGATAGGTGAATCTATATTTGTGGTCTGTATATCCCTTATCAGTCCTGGATGGGAAATTTTTCTTCCTACAGAGGAAAATCCATAAGGTTCTAGATGTGTGATTCTACTACCTATAGAGGTGAATGCACTTTCCATAGAAAAAACTGAGAGTGAATCCTCTTGACCAATGAAAGCCAACACTGTTCCAAGCCCATTCTTGTGGTCAAAACATTTTTAGCATCCTCCAATCTCTTGTAATCACCATTTTCATGCATTTGAATTTTCTCAAAGTCATCAAATCATCCATTCAATCATATAGCTTCATTTTAAGTCATTCTTAATCAACATATTAGTCATTAACATCCAATTTGAATCCCCTAGATGTCTACTTGAGATATTTTTATCCAATTTGGATACTTAATAAATCCTTATCATCATCATTATTGATCACTTAGGAGTGTAATCCATCCTAAGTTAGTAATCATTTGTGGCCTCATCAATTTTCTTCCATTTAGAGGTAAATTTGTGTCATAATCATCCTTTTGAATCATCATATCCAATACAATGCAATCATCATCACAATCATCCAGTTTGGTTGAGATTGTTAGTCTATCTCAAGTAACAATCTTATAATCCAAACATTATCCATTCAAGATCTCAATTCTAGTCAATCTAATCCAATCATTAGACCAATCCAATCAATCATCTAAACAATCATCCAGTCAATCAATCCACCATCTTGGTAATCCTTTAATCAATCATCCAATCATCATCACTTAATGCTATCCTAGAGGTTCACACCATCCTCATCTTCTAATCATCCACACTTTCATGCCCCTTACCACTCGATCATAGGCTAAAAAGCTAATGGAACAACAACACTCACAGTATCCTCCCAATCTTCTTAGTAATGATGGATCTTAGTAGTCCAACACCAAAAAATTCCCTAGATCTAATTCATGATCTCCTATGAAGGAATGGTTAATTAATTTGAACTCTCTATTAAGGAATATCTTAGTAATCCAGTTAATGTGCAAATGATCAACTGTATCATCATTGAATGGTCGAAAAAAATCCCTGCTTCATTACTCATGAGAGGTACTAAACAAGCACCTAGATTTGATATGATGTAATATGTTAACACAAGAATTCCTTCTCAATCACAAGATCCTCAAAGTTCTCAAGTTCATCTAGACCCATCAGTCCCTCAAGATCCAAAAATTCTTCAAGTTGTCCCAAAGGATATTTTTTATCAACCAATATTTAGGAATGATGTGTGTTATCAAATTCTACCTCCCATTGTTTGGATTTTCATTAGAGGAGCAACACCTGAAGTCACCAATCCACAAGGTCCTACCATTCCATCTGCACCACCTCTACCATAAGACTGGTCAAATCAATCATCAAGAAATTCTAGGGGCACCATACCCAATCCACAAGCATCTTCCCCCCCTCATGTCCCCCCCATTCGAACACAACCATTGATGCAACAAGAACCACCATTTAATCCTCATCATTCCGTCCCACAACCACCACCTTATCAACAATCCACACAATCTATTCCTCAACAAGTCCGTCAACAACAATCCACACAATTTGGTCCTCAATAAATTCCCCAACAAAAACCTACCCAATTCGGTCCCCAACAACAATCCAAACAACCCCCATCTTAGCAACAAATATCACAACCTCAAGGTAATCTCACAAACCAGTAACAATATCAACCAATTTTGCAAGAATAAAAAGAATGAAGGTGTTGTCATTGATGTCAACTAGTCAATTTTCTATCAACTATTTTTTTTTGTCATTAATTTCATGGTTGTAGGTTATTGGTTGTTTATGTTGAGGATATTGAGAAAATTTTATTGAAGGTTGTAGGTATGCAGTGGTTGCTTCAGGTTTTTCTTTGTGATTTTCTCCTATGTTTGTGTGACTCAAATATGTTGATCATTTTTTTTGGAAGTTGCTATATCCATATTTTTAGCTTCCAATTCATTGTACAATGAAAGTTATGTTCACCAGTTGTGAACTGTAGTTTTTTGTGTTTCTAGCTGAGGTCTGGGAGAAAATTTTTTGGTCCAGATTTCTCTTTGGTAAAGTCTTATGACTTGCGATTCTAGAGTTAAGTTTTTATGATCGTGTTGAAGATAATTTTAGTATCTGGAAGGATCATGCTTAATTGTTTTATGTGTTTTACACTAGTTTGGTCGACCTTGTGTTGAACACTATCTTCAAAGTTGATGAAGTGTGTTGGACCTATGTGGGTCCTCATCAATCATGTGTTTGGGTCACCCTCATTCTAATTCCACCCTAGGATGTTTTGGAACTGACCTAATTTGAATTTATTGATGGATGAACAACTTTGGATATGTTTCAAAGTTAAAGATGGTTTAAATACAGGATGAATTAGTGGTGAAAGAAGGAAAAGAGGTAAGTGCAAATAAATAGAGCAGATAGATGTAAAAAAAAATTGAACCAGTGAGTGTGTGTGATGCAAGTGTGGTAGATCAATGCGAAGCCTAAATGTTGATTTTTTGGATGCAGTGAGTTGAAGGTGTACTCTATCATTCATTCATTTCTGCAAGTGGTTGAGAAAATTTTGGTGGAAATCTCTATTGCATTAAGATTGTCTTCTCTTTGTAACATATCTCTTCTATCTTCTTTGTATTTCTATGGCAGTGAGCCCTCCACTTGGTTAGCCCTATTGGATAGTGAATCTTAATCCAGACAGTGAGTCCTTGTTTTGGTAGTGAGCCTTTGTAATTGGTTTTGATATTCTCTATAGTGTGAGTTAATCCTCACTATGGTTTTTTCCTTATTGGGTTTTCCACATAAATCTGGTGTTGTGTTTGTGTGATGACTTTCAATTTCTGCACTTGCACTTAATATTTAATCATTTTAGCAATATTAAGGATTTGTTTCAGTGAATGATATAAAGTTTTAAATTTGTTACAACTGATTCACCCTCCCTCTCAGTTTTCTTTTTCAACAATTGGTATCAGAGCATGGTTCATTGGAGAAGATCTTAACCACTTAAGCAAGGTCTAAGATGGTTGCCAAAGTTACTAATGATTATCTAAGGTTTGATGGAACTAATTATGCTATTTATGAAATACATATGGAAGAATATTTGGGGTATTGTGGATATGATGTGGAGAAAGCTTACAAGAATCCTTACACTCCTGCTAATGGTCCAAGTACAATTGATGGGATCAAGTCACATGAAGCAAACTATAAGGAAAAGTACATTTTGAAGAATAGTCTTGTACATTCTAAGTTGATTAAATTTTAGAATCTAAGACTGCTAAGGAAGTCAGGGATGCTTTGGAAAAGGTGCATGAAGGTGATGAAAGGGTTAAAGAGGAAAAACTGTAGAATTTGGAGACATAGTTTGAGCTCCTACATATGTCTAAAGATGAGAATGTTAAAATCTTATGTACAAAGATTGGATGAGGTAGTAGCTAGAATGTGAGGACTTGGTGCTACTATAGATGAAACTAAGATTATAAAGAAGATTCTTAGAACTCTCCCTAATGCTTAGAGAAAAAAGGTATGTGCTATTGAGAAAAATATAGATTATAAGACTTACACTAAAGATTAGTTGTTGGGATCTTTGACATCTTATGTGATGAGAAAGTCGAATTTGAGAAATGGATTCAAATCAGAGATTGATTTTAAGGCTACAAAAGCTAAAGATCTAACTGAAGAAAATATTGATGAAGTGGAAGCTAACTTTCTAAGAAGGATGAGGAAAGGCTTTGAAAAGTATGAAGGTAAGTTACCCTTTAAATTCTTTAGTTGTGGAGGAATAGTTCATTATGCTACAAGGTGTCTGGAAAGAGCTAAGAGGAATAAACAAAGATATGAGAAAAAAAAGAAAGGTAAGAAGATAAATAGAGCATATTATGTGAATGATGATGCTAGTATATCTGATGAGGAAAATAATTATGGAGATCTTGATGACAATGAATGCTTGTTCTTGGCAATAAAAGATGAACCTACTTCTACTAATTTTGGAAAAAAGGTGAAGGAATGCCTTCTAAAGAAGGAGAAAAAAGAAGGTACTGTAATCTCCACCCTACATGCTAAATAGGAAAATAAGTATTGGGTTGTTTATAGTGGTTTTTCACATCACATGACTAGTGATAAGATTAAGTTTATTAAACTTGAAAATTATGATGGAACCTTGGTTATGTTTGGAGATGATACTGGTGCTAAAATTTGTGGGATAGGTTCAATATTTTTTGATAGAAATCATAATACTAATGATGTCTACTATGTTAAGGGTTTGAGGCATAATATCTTGAGTGTTGGATATATGTATAGTAAAGGATATAATATTGTAGTTTAGGACGAGAGATGTGAGATCGGGAAAGGATCCAGAACAGTAATTGTTGCAGGAAAGAAATATGAAGGAAATATCTATCAACTTAAGGGTGTTGATGGATGATCCTTTATGACTCAGATTAATGACACTTGGTTGTGGCATCAAAGAATGTGTCGCATGAATTTTGATAACTTGGAAAGGATTAGTGTTGTTCATGTCGTGGGATATTTACTAAGGATTACAAAGCCTGTTAATGCTATTTGTAAGAATTATCATTTTGGAAAGCAAGCAAGAAGCCATTACAGATAAAAGGAACAATCTACTATTGGACTACTGGATTTAATTGATACAGATCTCATTGGTCCTACAATAGTGAGAATTATACAAGGTGAAAGGAACTTTATGCTTTTTATTGATGATTATTCTAGATATACATGGGTTACATTTCTTAGAGATAAGTTTGATGCATTAGATAGATTTAAGAAATCCAAAGCTATGGTTGAAAATGAAGCAAATTTGAGGATAAAATACTTAAGGTGTGACAGAGCTGGAGAATTCACCTCCCATGAGTTTAATATATTTTGTGAAGTGCATGGAATAAAAAGATAGTTATTTGCTTTGAGAACTCCTCAACATAATGGAGTTGTTGAAAGAAAGAATAGAACAATTCAAGAGGCTACTAGATCAATAATTACTAAGGTTGGTTTATCAAAATTTTATTGGAGAGAAGCTATTCATACTACTGTTTATGTATTCAATCAAGTTCAAGCAATAGAAAAGAGTACAAAGATCCTCTATGAGCTATGGTGTGGAATAATTCCTACTATTAAGTATTTCAAAGTATTTGGAAGCAAATGTTATCTCAAAAGAGATGAAGAAACTTTGGGAAAGCTTGATGCAAGAAGTGATGAAGGCATTTTTCTTGGATATTCTACTAAAATAAAAGCTTACAAATGTTTCAATAAAAGGTTGAGAAAGACTGTAGAAAGTGCAAATGTCAAGGTTGATGAAGCAATGAAGAATTCAATTGATGTTGATGGATATGTATCTAATGAACCTAATTGCATAAGGATTGAAGAAATTGTGAAAGAACATGAAAAGGATGAGAAAGACAAGCATAATGAAGAAAATGAAAGAGGAGAAGCTCTAGTGGTGTCCCCTAAGACACCTAGATATGTGCAGAAGAATCATTCAAAAAGTTAGATCATAGGAGACAAGAAAAAAGGAGTATTGACAAGAATTAGAGTTACTGTTGGTGAGGTAAATCTGTGTTACCTTTCTAAGATGGAATTGAAGACTATAAGTGACGTATGTAAAGATGAACATTGGATGGAAGCTATGAAAGAACTTATGTAGATTGAGAAGAATAAAACTTGGGAATTGATCCCGAGATTGGCAAACAAAAACATTATTGGATCAAAGTGGGTATTCAAAAATAAGTTGAATGAGGATGGAGAAGTGGTTAGAAACAAAGCAAGGCTTGTGTGTAAAGGTTACTCACAAGTAGAAGGCATATATTTTCAGGAGCCTTTTTCTCTAGTGGCAAGAATGGAAGCTATAAGGACATTCTTAGCATTTTCTACTCATAAAGATTTCAAGGTCTATTAGATGGATGTCAAGTTTGCATTTTTGAATGGTGATGTAGAAGAAGAGGTCTACATGGAATAACCGAAAGAATTTCAATTATCAGATCAACTGGATATGGTGTGTAGATTGAAGAAATATTCACATGGATTGAAGAAAGCTCTTAGAGCTTGGTATGCAAGGCTAGACAGGTATTTGATTCAGTAAGGTTTCAACAAAGGTACGGTAAATAGTAATATGTATTTTAAAATTGAAAATGACAAAATCTTGATTGTAGTTGTATATGTTGATGACATTATTTTTGGAGGAAATGAAACTATGTGTAAGATGTTTGTGGAAGAGATGAAAAAATAATTTGAAATGTCTATGTTTGGAGAGATGAATTTCTTTCTTGGTCTACAAATTAATCAAACAAAGAAAGGAGTTTTTATTTCATAGTCTAAGTATGTGAAAGAGATGTTGAAGAAGTTTGGGATGGATGGTTCCAAACCGTTATGCACTCCTATGGTGACTAGTTGCAAATTAGGGAAAGATGATAATTCACCTAAGGCTGATCAAAGAAAATATAGATCTATGATTGGTGGACTGTTGTATCTGACTGCTACTAGACCGAATATTATTCATGATGTCTATCTTGTGGCTATATTTCAAGAAGATCCTAAGGAAACACATGTTGCTGTTGTTTAAATAATATTCATATATTTGAATGAAACTTTGGATTATAGGTTATGGTATCTTAGGGATACTGACTTTAAACTAAGTGCTTATACAGATGCAAATTGGGTTGTATGTGTAGATGATAGAAAGAGTACAAGTGGTGGTGCATTCTTTCTTGGTTGTAGATTGGTGGCATGGTTGAGTAAAAAGAAATATTTAGTTTCCTTGTCTACTATTGAAGTTGAGTATATTTTTGCTGCATCCTACTATACACAACTTCTATGGATGATACAAACATTGAAATATATCACAGTGGTGTATGATGATCCTATTTCTATCTTCTGTGATAACACAAGTGCAATTAACATTTCAAATAATCTAGTGATGCACTCAAGGACAAATCATATATCTATCAAATTTCATTTCTTGAGAGAGAAAGTTGTAGAGAATGAAGTAAATCTTGAGTATGTCCCTACCAAGGATCAGATTGCTAATATATTTATGAAGGTTCTTCCTAAAGATACTTTTGAGTTTCTTCGGGAGAAGTTAGGGTTCATTGCCCCTCCTTTCTTGAACTAGATGCATTAGTCTAGTGGATCTATGGATCTATCTTTCTTCTAGACTAATGGTTTGGTGGTTTCCTCTCAGGGGAGTAGGTAATGTCATGTGTTGTCATTATATGAGTATTTTGTTTTTAATGTCAAAGGGGAAATAAGTGTAAAATATCTTTTTCCTTTGCCATTGATGTCAAAGGAGAAGAGGAAGAATGTAAAAAAGAAAAGAGGAATAATGAGAAAAATATTATCTACTAAGGGGGAGAAACAGAAAAAAATCATGAGAAGTGTATTCAGAGCTAGTATGTTGTCTTTGATGGTTTTTCACATCATGTGTTTCCATCAATGACAAAAGGGAAGATTGTTGTAAGAATGAAAAGAATGAAGGCGTTGTCATTGATGCCAACTAGTCGATTGTTTATCAACTAGTTGTTGTCATTAATGTCATGGCTGCAAGTTATTGGTCGTTTATGTTGAGGATATTGAGAAAATTGTATTGAAGAAGGGTTGCAGGTGTTCATTGGTTGCTCTGAATTTCACTTTAGGATTTGCTCCTATGTTTGTGTGATTCAGATATGTTGATCATGTTTGTTGGAAGCTACTATATCTAAATTTTTGGCTTTTGATTCATTGTACAGTGCGAGTTATGCTCACTAGTTGTGAACTATGGTTTTCAATGTTTCTGGTTGAGGTCTTGGAGAAATAGTGTTGGTCTGGATCTCTCTTTGGTAAAGTCCTATGACTTGTGGTTCTAGAGTTAATTTTTAATGATTGTGTTGAAGATAATTTTGGTATCTAGAAGGATTGTGCTTAATTTTTCTGTGTTTTACACTGGTTTAGAAGAGCTTTTTTTTAACACTATCTTCAAATTTTATGAAGCATGTTGGACCTATTTGGGTCCTCATCAAGCATTTTTCTGGCTCATCCTCATTCTAATTCCACCCTAGGATGTTTTGGCAATGACCTAATTTGAATTTGTTGATGGATGGCTGACTTTGGATATGTTTCAAAGTTAAAGATGGTATAAATACAAGATGAATTAATGGTGAAAAAAGGAAAAGAGATAAGTGCAAATAAATAGAGAAAATAGATGTGAAATCAATGTGAATCAATGAGTGTGTGTGATGCAAGTGTGGCAGATCAGTGTGAAGCCTAAATGTTGAGTTTTCAGATATAGGGAGTCGAAGGTGTACTCTATCATTCATGCATTTCTGCAAGTGGTTGAGAAAATTTTGGTGGAGATCTTTGTTACATTGAGATTGTCTTCACTCTATAACATATCTCTTCCTATGGGTGGTTAACTCGTTTGGACAATGAGTCTTCAACTAGATAGTGAGTCCTTTTTTTGGTAGAGAGCCTTGTTTCTCAAGCAATGAGCCTTTCTAATCGGTTTTGATATTCTCTATAGTTTGATTTAATCTTCACGATGGTTTTTTCCATATTAGGTTTTCCACATAAATCTGGTGTTGTGTTTGTGTGATGATTTTCATCTTTTGCACTTGCACTTAATGTTTAATCATTTTAGCAATGTTAAGGATTTTTTCTAATGAATGATTTAAAGGTTTGAATTTGTTACAACTGATTCACCCCCCTCTCAATTGTCTTGTTCAATAACCACAACCTTTGCATACGTATGCAAATCCACCCCCTCATTATTTTTCACCTCGCTATCATCAACCTCCACCATTTGTGGAACCTCCTTCACAAAATAAATTACCAACTACCTCCACCACCTAACACCCCACGACAATAATACACCACACCTAATTGCAATTACCAATATTCCCAACACCAAAACCAACAAAACACATCCTATATTAACCCACGATAGCCACATCTAAGAACTACAAATAACAATCCAATCTTCAACCACCTCCATATGTCCCTCCACAAAAACCAACATACAACTACCAATCCAATCCATCATACTATCAATAGGTTCCATCCCTAAAACAATTTTCATCATACTACCATCAACCACTTCCAAACCAACAACAAACTTACATTGATCAATATCAACATGTACCATCATACTATGGCAATTCATCCTTTGATTAATCACTTTGATTGCCATCATAGCAACAATATGATCTCCATGATCAATACAATACAACAAGTCCTTCCTCATCTGCAATCATCAAAAAAAAATGGGAAGACATGAAGACTACCTTGAAAGAGTTACAAGATGGCACATCATCATCCAAAAAGTCCTTCAAGCTCAAGGAAATTTTTCCATACCCATTTGACCTATCAATTTCCACCATTCCATTTTCGAAACACTTTGAAATTCTGAAATTTGATAAATACAAGGAAAATAGAGACCCACAAGACCACTTGCAAGAATTCTACATGCATTTTCAAGAGGCCTTATACAATGAAAATTACCTCCTTTAGTTGTTCCCCCGTAGCTTGAGTGGACAAGCCTTAAAGTGGTTCTTACATCTCCCACATGGGTCAATTTCTAATTTTTTTGATTTGTGAGAAAATTTTGTAACACACTTCTCTTTTAACTTAGAGAAGGATATAGATTCCATGGACCTTATGAAGGACAAGAAAAGTAATGGTGAGACATCTAGTTACCTACAAATGTGGAGAGCTTTAGCTAGTCGTCTTAAATGTAGAATTTTGAAAAATAATTAGTGGGTATCTTTGTTGAAAACTCAAATCCTAAGATGGCCTATAATTTTCACATCCATTGTGCAACTACCTTCACTGAAGTCATTGAAAAGGGGGTTACCATTGAGAAGGATTTTCTCGCTAAGGGACTCATTAATATTTTCAAGGAAGAAAAATATTTAAGTGATATTGGCGATAAATATCGCTACTAGAACAAGAATAAGAATGTGGTCAATGATGGTGTCACTGACACCAAACATGTCCAAGTAGCTAATGCTTCTCAAGAACCTCAAAAAATTCCACAAAATTCCATGGCTAACATTATATCTGTGCCGCAATGGGTACCTTATCCTCCTAATCAGTTCAATCAATTAGGTCAAGGGAATGTTAAATAGAAATTCATTCCCCTAGGGGAACCCTTAGAGAAAGTCTTTAGAAGGTTGGTTCAAGCCAACATAGTTGTGTATATTGTGACCAAACCTTTCGATGAGTCTAAACCAAAGCCAAATTGGTATAGAGAAAATGAATATCATGATTACCATAAGATCAAAGGTCACTCTACCAACAAGTGTTAGGGTATCAAGAGATACATCCAAGATCTCATTGATTGAGGTGATATTGTAGTTGAGGGAAACTAGTTTCAATCATCTAATGCTCAATTGCAGATATTCCAAAATGCTTTCCCAAAGCACAATCAAGGTTCTAGCTCTACCAACACAAACACCAGGTCTAACAACAATAATCAAAATAACCAAACCAACAATATTAATTATACTAGGTTCCTTTCAATTATGATAATATAGTTGGTTGCATTACACAAGTAGATCCACATGTCTCTATGATTCGGGTAAAGGGAAAGGATCCCTAATGTATTATCACCACACATCACACACACATATCAGTTCCAAGACCCTCCATGTCATCCCAGCTAGCTCTTGTAAGCTCATAGTATAACATCCTTGATCACCTAGGAAAGACTCCAACCCAAATATCTATCTTAGATTTATTGAAGTTTTCCCTGATGTTTCAAGAAATCCGCACCAAAGCTTTGCAGGACACTCATGTACCTAACAACATAGATCCTACTTGGTTCCAAGCTCTCGTAGGACACCTCTCATCTACATATCAATTGCGATTCAACCAAAACAATATGTCACCTATTGATCCTACACATAAGTGTGCCCTTCACATAGAATTCCTTGTTACTAAGCACAAATTCAAATGAGTCTTGGTAGATAATGGATCTACCCTTAGTTTGTGTACATTGAAATTCATAAAACAGGTGCAGTATGCTCATGCTGACTTGGATAATTAGGTGATTACCATCAAGGATTATGACAATAAAGAACGAGATTCAAAAGGAACAATTTGTCTTCCCATTCAGGTTGGCCCCACCATGTAGTATACAACTTATCACATCCTTGATTTAGGCCTTCCCTATAATCTTCTCTCTGGCCGACCATGGCTCCATGCTATGCAAGCCATTCCTTCCATGTACCACCAATGCCTCAAATTCCCACACAATAAAATTTAGGTCACCTTCATGCTGATCAACATCCTTTTGAGTACTATCATGCTATTGAGTCCTCCTTCCCACATTCCCATCATTGCCCTAGAATTGAGGTGGGAACCTCTCATGCCACACCATCATCATCTCATGTCAATCCCAACACTTTATCCACTACATCCACCACTTAAAATTCTACCATTACCAAGGCTTATATCTTTGGGAAAGGTTGTGGAGAGTACGAGATGTGCACTAAACTCAATGTGGGAATAATTCCCTCCTCACCACAAATTTATGCCTGGCCTATTAAGTCTACACAACAAGGAGAGCTGATCACCAAGACAACAAGCTCCAAAAATGTGTGCTCCACTACATTTCAGTCTACAAGTACCCTACAAGATCAGCTTGATTGTAATAACCCATTCAAAATTATTACTTAATTAATATTATTGTAAATGACACATGAATATACTCCAAATTAAAAAAGACATATCTAGTAGCTAAAGTCATTCATAGCTACACATGTCCATTTAAGATGAGTCAAATATTTATATATTCACTTCAAAAGTCAAATTACAATATCAGGTTTGACTTGGATCCTAAAGCCACAAAGTCCTTACATTGTACACTTTTCATCAAGTACATGAATGAATTACATCAAGTTACATCTTAGACTATAATAGTCTTGTGAACAACTAAGGTTCTTCTTGGACACTCACCTGCTCTAGTGGATGAGAACATGGTTGAAGTACTTTACCACCCAACCACAAAGCTTATGCTTCCCCAGAATTCTTTTGACTTGAATAATGCCTAACCCTGCACAAAAAATTTAGCAAGAGAACAATCTGTGAGGTGGAATATGGTGCATGCCCATACATCAACATGCAATTCTATCTACAAGTTAGAAAAGAAAATGCATGATCTATGCTAGGAATGGTAGAGAGTGAAATCATAGAGTTCATACATACATAATTAACTATATTGTTTGGCCAAGCATAATATATGTGTTGCAACAACAACAAACAATAGGTTCTAGTAAAGAAAACTTATACTCTCTGAATTCCATTTTTACACCCATCCCAAAAGGTAAATTTCTACTATACATCTCATAACAGCTATCTACCCTCTAGCAGCATCTACCCATAGGTGCTTTAGTCAACTAAGGTATCACTATTCTATTCAAGTATTTAAAATATTCTTTCACAAATGTCTTCAAGAGAAGTAACAAATTACTAATTTATACTCTAAACAGAAATCAAATTTATAATTCACAAAGTACTTCAACATTCAATCATATCATTTTTATGACTATCATATACTTTTCATCATAAGCATTTTACATTTAAAAATGTACTAAAACAAAAGAAGGTATGTCACAAGTATGTGTATGTACATAGATGAAGTCTATGTGCATACACATATATGTGCCTACTAATGTTTAAGTTTGTGCATACATTATGAAATAATCAATAATTTAGATTGAAATCTTAAAATAGTATTCCATTTGACATTTCTTGTCAAAAATAAAGAATCAAAACTAGTCTATGTTAATAGTTTCACACTTACTATTATTGCATTCTTACAACTTTGATATTCTAATATTGTTGTTTACATAAGAACATTCATTGTTTAAACAAAACAAGTATTGTTTCCAATTAAATAGTTACAAACCAAGCTATTTTCATATGAAAATTGATTGTTTAAATAGAACAAGTATTGTTTCCTATTAAATATTTACAAAACAAGTTGTTTTCATATGAACATTCATTGTTTAAACAATAAAAGTATTTTTTCCTACTAAACAGTTACAAAAAAAGTTGGTTACATATGAAATTTCATTGTTTAATCAAAACAAGTACTATTTCCTACTAAAAATTCAAAAAAAAGTTGTTTACATACTAAATAGTTTATTGAGTAATGATAACTTTCAACAAAATAGTGTCATTTACAAAAGAATAAATATCGTTTACATCAACATGTTACTATTTTAGACTAAACAGTTACATTTGAAGACAAATAATTTCATTTACTCTCTCTGTTGATCTGAAGCTATTCACATATCACCTTACAAGTAAATGTTCTTTGTTTAACAACAAAATGAGTTTTCCACTATGAACTGAAAAATAAACAATCAATAGCCCAGTTTCATACATAAGGAAAAAATGTCTATTATTCAAATTCTTGAACACTTTCATCACTAGAAATTCAATAAGAAACTTAATAGTATTAAGAAAAAACTATGTTTCACATGTTTTTCAATGACATTCTTGAGTAAATACTTTAGTCAAAGAAAGCATAGAAGCTT
Source organism: Sequoia sempervirens (assembly GCA_007258455.2). Lineage (NCBI taxonomy): Eukaryota > Viridiplantae > Streptophyta > Pinopsida > Cupressales > Cupressaceae > Sequoia > Sequoia sempervirens. Next base: position 740,466,401 of record VDFB02058242.1, on the reverse strand, counting down.
CAGGTTCAAACAATACTCATGCATTTTTAGACTACAATAAAACAAACTACGGTTGCTCTAGATCGACCAATCTCAATGGTCGGGTGTCTTCTTTCTAAGAATCAAAGATATATTTGAAATCATCCATGAGGGATTACTATTTTATACCATGCATGCTACAATATTAAACATGTAGACTTTCGTCTGTATCATTTAAAAATTCAAGGGTCAATCCATCGATAATAAGATTGAACTAAATAGAGGCTTGGTGTTTCTCTAACATAGAAACCCTTTCACCGCTTCTACTGAATGGGGTCGGCTTCCTATTAAATGACAATAAACATATATGTAAATCTCTAAGAACTTTTCTTCATGCCCTATTCCAGTTATCGACCCATTGATAATAAGCATTAGAAAATAATTCAAATAAAATGCATAGAAACATTCCCTTCCCACATGATCAAAATTTATCCTTCTCAAAGAATATATTTTCAAACACACAGTAAATTGAAATAAATTTTGATAGCTCCTACATAATTCTATTCATTTTCATGCAAAAAAAGGATTAAGGTCAAGTCGTTGGAGGCCCTCAAGCCTCAACCTAGCTTTGAACATTAGCCACGAAGGCTTGGTGCAGGGGCACCCTAGGGTTCTCATGCCTCTATGAAGCATTTGTCATGTTTGGTTTTGTTTTTCACTATGTTCATGATGTAATAAGGTCCAATGGACCATTTCAATCTTAGTAATAGGTTGTAGTAGGTGTCATTAGGTGTTCAATGAAAGTTTCAATGTACACTGGGTGCAACCAAGTCATGTTATTGATGTAATTTCAAATTAAGGTTGTAAACACTCTAACCAGCAGTCTCCTCATTCAAAAAGTAGTTGAGGACCATTGGAAGAGGTGGAGTCATGTTTAAAAATCCTCCATGTGGTCGAGGCAAGGTTGTTGGAGGAAATTTTGAAGATTTGAATGCAAAATAAACTCTGCTTTTTTGTTTTTCCTTCATTTTTATTTGTTCTTTTGCTTGGTACCACTTGTGACATCATTTTACGGGCTCCAAATATACATGGGATGATAGAGGGGAGAGTCACCTTTCTTTTGGTAGTGATTTGGAGAATTTCATCAAGAATTAAGATACATCAATTTTATTAGAAGTTGGTCTGAAACCCTACCAAACCAGGGTTTGGTCACTAAAATGCCTGTAACTCTCCATTCCATCATGGGAAAAGTATAATTCTTGGTGGAATGGTAAGGTTAGGAGTTTATTTCATGTTACAAGTGGTTTCAAGAGGAAGGGTGGAGTTTTGTGAGAATTCTTTGACATCCTAGGCCTAGCATCTGTATGTGACAGGCCAGAAAGTGAACATTTGAATGTTCTACTTGTGGTTTTTTGAGTATCTGACCTATGTTAATGGATTAAATGTGTAAAATGTGTCTTTTGGAACATTGAGGAACCTTTTTAAGGATTTATGGGTGTTGGGGTGTGCCTAGGGAAGTCGGTTCCTTCATTACACATGCCTAATTAGGCCTCCTTGTGGCTTGAAAGTCAATCATTTGAGGTATCTTCTTTTAGTATCTGGTCTCATGCACTTGAGGACTTGTAGGGGTCCATATTAGGTGCCTAAAACCAAGTTCCTTTGTCTAGTTCTTTACCTTAGAAAAATTTTATTTTGACTGTCCCAATTGGACAATGCTACAAGGATGCATAGGCTTATCTTGAAGCGATGGGTGAATGGGAGTTCCTAAGTGCAAATTCAAGTTATATGGTCATGTTTTGTCATGTTGAGAGTGTTCAAATCATCCCCAAGTCCTTTTTCTATGTTTGGATGTGAGAGCCCAAATTGGATGGCTGGGTTGTTTTGATGAAGGAATAGTGGAATTGGTGTGTCCACTTAGAGTATTTGAGAGAAGTTTTCCATAAAATCTTGTCTTCCCTACACACTCTACATCAAGGCTCTCATTTATGATGTTTACCATATTACACAGGCCATAGGCCATGCACCCTCCATAAGGTGGTAACAATATCATCTTACATTCGGCTTCAAGCTGATTCACATACAAAACAACGACCTTATTTTTATGGTGCCATGGTAATACTCGATTAAAATGAAGGAAAAAATTCATGCATAATTCAATATTAGAAAAAAAGATAAGTCTATGCTAAAATAAGGAGATCGAATTACCTCCCAATTGAACTTTGATGTCAATTTCCTTAAATTTTTTCTAGTCTCAAGTTCGTCCTTTCTTTTTCCTTTCGAATTCCCCAAAATAATTCTTCTTTGCTTTTTTCCTTAGTACTCTTTCAAAAATAAAATAGAAAAAACACTATTTTTGCATTTTTTCTGGGGTGATGGCGTTATGGCCATGTCACCAACTTCTAATTTTGAAAATTTTCTTTATGACTTCAGTAGGCCACATTCATCGTGGATTTTCCCTGAGATTTTTCATTGATTTCCAAAGTCTGATTCATAATGTATCGGTTATCAACTTGAATTCAATATGAATTTGAATATATATATGTACATATGTATATGTATATATATGTGTAATATATATACATATATATATACTTATATATTTATATATCTATAATCATTTAAAGGATTTCATTCACATTTACCTTGTATTCGAATAATGTATATATATGTATGTATGTATGTATGTGTTTGATTTACATACACTCATATATATGTGTATATATGTATATATTTATATATGCATTCATATACAAGTTGTTTGCTTTAGAATGGCTTATAGGTTTCATACACAATCAGTTAAAGTAAGGAATATGAATTTTCATTTTGAGCATCTATATGTACATATATATCTACACTAAGAAAATAAATTTCTTTACAATGCTTGTTTCATTTCCTTCAAATCACAAAGTTTGAACAGACAATTTAATCTACAAACCATTCATTTTCAAGCACTAAAATAATTCAAGTCAAGAGAATTATGTTCTCTTATATATTCAAATCAATTCAAATGCAATTCATCATGCCATTTGTAGTGTGTGCACCCAGATTCCAACTGGCTTACCATTCAATCTGGCTAAACACTCCTAATTCAACTATGTTCTCATCCTTCAACTTTTCACCCTGCAACTACATAGAATTGCACTTGAAAATTGATCAATAATGTTCAATTCTTGGTAACATAAAATAATTTCCAAAAGTTTGCAAAGTCAACATCAGTCAACTTCTTTAATTCATTTTTCAAAAATTCCAAAATTTCCATTTGATATTTAATTGAATTTCTTCAATAATTTAATTTTTCGTATTATAATAAATATGCAATAAAATTGAGTTATGACATCGATGAAGATATCATTCAATGGGTGTATAAAAACCCAAACCTTCACCTCCTCTCATTGAATATCATTCAATGGGTGTATAAAGATCATGTATGTAGATAAGTCCTTGACTAAAGAGGAGTATTTTGTAATTTTCAATATACTTCAGGAAGGAATCATTAATTTCTTATGGGCATATTTGAATATTCCTGGGTTGGATCTAGTGTTAGTTGTACATCAGATTGATGTTCATCTTGATGCCAAGATATTAAAGAAAAAGCTTCAAAAAGTGCACCTACAAGTCACTCTTCTCATCAAAGTTGAGTTGGAGAAGTTACTAGGAGTAGGGTTTATTAGACCTATTGATTATTTAGACTAGATTTCCAACATTGTCCCCATTGCTAAACCAATTGGAGGAATTCGCATATGTACATATTTTAGAGACCTAAACAAGGCCTATCCTAAAGAATATTTTCCATTATTGAACATTGATATGCTTGTTGATTTGACAAGGGACATGCTATGCTATCTCTCATGGATGGCTTTTCTGGGTATAATAAGATCAAAATTGTCATTGAGGATCAACATAAAATAGCTTTCACTACACCTTGGGGCACTTTTTGCTACAACGTCATGCCTTTTGGTCTCAAAAATGGAAGGGAAATGTATCAATGTGCTATGAAGGTCATCTTCCATGATTTTATCCACATCATAATGGAAGATTATGTTGATGACCTATTGGCCAAATCCAAAACTTGAGAATACCATCCAAAGATCTTGAAGCAAATTTTTGATAGGTTAGAGCAATATAAGGTAAGGCTAAATCCAAAGAAATGTGTTTTTGGGGTCACATTAGGAAATTTTTGTGGTTTCATTGTGTCCAGGAGGGGTATAGAGGTTGACCTGGCTAAGGTCAAAGCGATTATGGAAATTCTCCCACCTAAAAATTTGAAATAGTTAAGGAGTCTACAAGGTAGGTTGCAATCAATCTAATGCTTCATAGCTCAACTTGCAGATAAATGTCATCCTTTCACACATATTTTGCACAAAGATATTGTCTTAAAGTGGAATGTAGAGTGTCAAAAAGGCTTTGATAAAATCAAGGAATATCTTGCCAACCCTCCTATCCTGATGCCTCCTATATTGGGAAAACCTTTTTTGCTTTATATTTCTACTATAACTATTGCATTGGGGGCACTTTTAGCTCAACATGACTACAATGGGAAGGAAAGGGAAATATATTACATCAACTACATATTGATGGGGTATGAAATTAATTATACCCCTATGGAAAAAGCTTTCCTAGCAGTTGTTTTCAGTTCTCAAAAAAAATTCCATTACATGCTTAGTCATTCAATTAAGCTAATTTCCAATGTGGATCCACTCAAGCACCTGCTATCTAGAACATAATTAACGGGTAGTATGGCTAAGTAGGCTATGTTTCTTAGCAAGTTTGACATTGATTATGTAGACCGTAAAGGAATTAAAGGAAAAGTCATCATAGATCAATTAGTTGAAGCCCTTCTAGTTGATGCATACCCTTTAGTGGCTAATTTTCCAAATGAGTTAGTGTTCACCATTTTATGAATAGATACATGGAAACTTTATTTTGATGGATCCTACAAATAGAATGGGGTAGGTGTTGGCATTCTCTTTGTCACTCCTCAAAGTGATTATATCTCCAACTCATTCAGATTAGTGTTTCCATGCACAAATAACATTGTTGAGTATGAAGCTTTAATCACAAGTCTCTGAATTGATTTCCTATGGAACATTACTTGTCTCCATGTCTATGGGGACTTGCGGCTCATAATAAAAAAATTTAATGATAAGTACCAAATAAAGGATGATAATATTTTTCCTTATAAATGCATGGTGGATGACTTTAAGTGATTTTTCAATCATATCCAATTTAAACAGGTTCCCAAATTGCAAAATAAGGTTGTGGGAATAATGGTTACCATTGGATCTCTTATAGACATGCCCAAGTATCATACAAATTGTGATTTTTTGGTTGAACAACTATTGGTCCTTGCATACAACATCTCAGATATAGAAATGGTGCAATAAATTGTAGGTCCCTAATCCCCATGCTACCACAAAATTTACACCTATCTTCGTGACAACATCCTTCCACTTGAGCTAAAATGAAATCAACATAAATCCTTCATACATCGAGCATCCCATTACACCATCCTAGTAGACACTCTTTACCATAGAGGGTATGATGGAGCTCTTCTTTGATGTTTGAACGAGTCAGAATACAAAATAGAATTATGCAAAGTGCATAGTGGTATATGCAAGGCACATACTAATGGAATGGCCTTAGGAAGAAGCTTCTTTAGACTAGGTATTATTGGCCCACTATAGAACATGATGCATGTGAATTTTTCAAGAAGTGTGTACCTTGTCAGCAACACATGGATTTGATCCATGCTCTGGCACATGACCTGCAACCGATTACAACACCATGGCCCATTTCGCAGTGGGGTCTAAACTTAATTGAAAAGATCTACCCACCATCCTCTAATGGTCACACCTTCATCATCACCACCATAAAATACTTCACTAAATGGGTGGAAGTGATTCCACTCTCCCTCATTATCGACACTGAGATATCCAAATTTATCCTAACCATATTATCTAAAAATATGGTATTTCATCCACCATCATCACTGATAATGGAAAACCTTTCAAAAACCAGCATGTACAAAAACTCTATGAAACTTTCCATATCCAACAATGATATTCGACACCCTATTACCCTCAAGGTAATGGTCAAGTTGAAGCCACCAACAAAACACTAATCGAAATCTTAAAGAAAATTGTCAATAATGTTGATTGAGATTGGCACCTCCATCTTAATCCCACCCTTTGGGCCTACCATACATCCATTCACACCCCCACATGTGCCACAACATACTCACTCACATATGGAGCTGATTCAATCTTTCCAATTGAAGTTGAACTCCCCTCGTTACATATCTCTTTAGAAAACTTGATTAGTTATGAGGAGTATCATGTTGCATGTCTCAATCAGTTAGAGCTTCTTGATGAGAAGAAACTCAATGCCTATAATCACATGTAGAATTACCAACATTGGCTCAAAAAAAGCTACAATAAGAAGGCCTGACCCCACCAATTCTAGATTGGTGACCTTATACTTAAGGAAAATTAACATACCCAATAAAATTGAGAGAAGAAAGGAAAATTTGAAGCTAATTGGTTGGTTTTGGATATGTCATCATAGCTAAGTATGTTTCTAGGCATATTGGCTTGCCACACTTGAGGGTGAACCCTTGGAAGAACCCATCAACATTGTGCATCTAAAATGGTTTTACACCTAAGTTAGTTGGGTTACCCCACCTAGAAAAATACCAAAAAAAAGTAAAAAATACAAAAAAAAGGAAAATGTCAAAAAAAAATGATTTCACTAGTAAAGAGAAATAAATCATCCTAAGTTGAAAACCACCCTTGCTAGTGCCTTGGGTAAGTAAATTTAGTGAAAACCTGGTAACAGGTGCCATTTGTAGATGGCTTAAACATTATCTACCTCATATCCCATTTTCCTATATGCTTACATATCTACCCCATCCTATCTACACATCTCATCCATCCTATCATCTATCCCATGGTATATTTTGATTGAGCATTAGACAATTTAGATTTACTATCCCAAGTCTTGAGCTTCTCTCACATGTTGGTGGTGAACTCCTATCAGTCTTATTGGATATCTTGATCTCATATTATTATACCAATTGAGCTTTGGTTGATTATCATCACTTGTATATAGTGTCTTATTGGTTAGTCTTGTGTCCTCATCTAGGATCCATGCTCACATCATTTATCATTAGGTTCCATCTTTCGTCCTCCATATTTTTTTGGGTCTTTTTATTGAACTGCATTGCCTCTATTCTTTCATGTAGGCAAGGCCATCTTTGATGAGCCCCTGAGGCTTTAGTATGTCCTTTTGATTTTCTCCTCACTGTTCATCTATCTTTTTTCCATCGATGATCTTTGGTCTTTTTATCAAACTATGTTGCCTCTACGCTTTCATGTAGGCAAGGAAATATTTGATGAGCCCCTAAGGCTTTAGTCGGTCCTTTTCAGTCTATCCTCACCGTTCATCTATCTTTTTTCCATCATCAGTCTTTGGTCTTTTTATAGAACTATGTTTCCTCTACACTTTCACGTAGGCAAGGCCATCTTTGATGAGACCCCAAGGATTATTTTTGGCCTTTAGGGTGTGTCTTTGTCCTTGTTGTGTCACCAGGAGTTTCCTTATCTTGCTGAAATTAACCAACAAAATCCACTAGTTCCTAGAATTGTCGATCTATTTCAACTATCTTGAGTTGTGTCAATCCTATGATCTATCCCATCCATCTTTAGTCTTAGCAGGATATATCCTTCCTCATATTAGACCATGTCAATCTCATCCACCTACCATCCCCATGGAAAAGGATATTTGAGATTTATTGTATTATTGGTGCTTTTACATTTTTTTTAATCTTTTGAGATTCCTACTATACCTAGTCAAGGTCGCCATGATCCATCATATCATGGTGCAATTTTATTGGTAGAAATAGGGGCATATCTTGGTTTTTTTTGTGATCATGTCTTCTTGGTTGTCCTATGTAGAACCCACCAAGACCTTTCTGATCTTTCATTATGCTAGGGAAACCTCTTGTGCTTGTGGTTTTCCAACATCGGCCTGACCAAAGCCCTTGTGACTTTGGGATGTTGGATGAACCTATTTGTTTGATGCGTCCATCCTATGTGTGGAATGCTAATTTTCCTTGGTTCCTTATACCCTGGTGTGTTGTATCCTACACTATATCAAAATCTAATGCTCCTAGGTATGATAGCGTATCATTGCATTGCATTTCATTCACTATCCTATTGCATCTAACCTATCCAATTCACCTAGCCTCTAATCATGGTTGTTGGTTGTGAAAATGGTTTTATCCCACCTATTCTTCCTATCAGGTTCATTTAGTTTTGATAGGTTCCCTACACTCATCGTTCCATTAATCATTTGCATCGTTCATCATTAGGTTTCATTAATCTTTTGCATTATCCATCCTTAGGTTTCCTTAATAATTTACATTATCCATCATTAGGTTTCATTAATCATTTGCATTATCCATCATTAGGTTTCATTACTCATTTCATTATCATAATTAGGTTGCATCCTTCATTTCATTATCACAATTAGGTTGCATTCCTTACTTCATTATTCATAATTAGGTTGCATTGATCATTTTCATTATTCATTCCACTAAGTTCCATTAATCATTTCTATTTGCATTATCCATTTCATTAATCATCTCATTTTCCATTTCATTATTAGGTTACATTATTCATTGCATTAATCATTTCATAATCCATACTTAGCTAATATCTTTCATTTCATTAATCATTTTCATTAGTCATTACTATGTGGCATTAATCATTTTCATTTTCATTATTCATCCCATTAATCTTTTTATCGTCCATTTCATTATTAGGTTGCATTATTCATTGCATTAATAATTTCATTATTCATATTTAGGTTATATCATTCATTTCAATAATCATTTTCATTAGTCATTACTATGTGGCATTAATCATTTTCATTTTCATTATTCATCCCATCAATATTTTCATCATCCATTTCATAATTAGGTTGCATTAATCATTTTACTATCTATTTCATGTCCTCTTGCATTATCATTTGCATAGTCCTTTAAGTTGTTTAGTATAATATAGATTTACTATTCTAAACATCTTAGTCCACATTTTCACATCTCATTATTATTCATTTCATTAGGAACACTAAATACATATATAATTTTGCATCACATATAGATAAATGAACATCATGAATTCATTGCATATCATAATAAAATCTAAATCATATCCATATACATCACATCATATTTCCAAATACATACACATAATTCATCACATCTTGCATCACATAATTTAGTACCACATAATATATCATAATCAAAATCATATAGCATCACATCCTACATCACAAACATGTTAGTCTCATACATCATAAACATCGTATATACATATAACACCACAAATCGTGCAACACAAACATGTTAGTCTCATACATCATAAACACCATCCATACATACATACACATCACATACAATATCATAATCATCATCAAATATATGTAATGCATCCATCCATGCTAAGTGTCCACCATATAGGCATCACATGATATGCCACCACAATCATCCATATCATATAATAAAAGAGAGAGTATCATAATGTCCATCAAAGTCCATGACATAATAAAAGGGTACAATGTCTATCCATGTCCACGAAATAATAAAAAAAATTATGTACAGAAGAATATCATATGAATGGATGAATACAAAGAATTAATGAATCATATATCAAAATTTGTGCATGAACTCTCCATATATGTACACTACAGTCTGTATATCTATCAAAATTGGGGTACCTGTCTCCATCCCCGTCCCCCGCTATCCCCTACTAGTTGCATCAGAGCATTGAGGTGACTTTGGCACACCTCTCCCCCCTCCTCCTCCTAGTGGCCTCATGTAGCCACTCTACCCCTTGATCCTTCTAACCATGAGGGTCTCGATCGTGATGGCCCTACACTCCTACTATACAACAAAATATATGGAGGGGTTCTTTGAGTCGAATTTGACACTGCAATATAATACATGCTCATCCAATATCCTACCTGCCTCCTAGAACCATCTTCCCTAGCTACTACTTCCCATGTTATATCTCTCTAGCTATTATATCTATCCCACTATCCTTATACCCTACCCCTCTCCAAATCCCACGCATCCTAAGCTAGCCTCATGCTATCTAGTTGTCCCTCGAATTGTTCAACCTGGGCAAGGATCTCATCTCACTCCCCTAGAGGACTATAAAAAATTCCTAAGCCTCATATAACACATTTTGTATGACATCCCTCTGATGTGTCATGCCATTGAGAGCACCCTATAGACACTCTACCTCCCCCCTCAAACTATCCACTTCCACTCTTGCTACCTCCTCCACCATCAGCTAGGCTCCCTGTAGCCTTTCCACCTCAACCTACAGTCTCTCCCTCTCCTACTCTAACTGCCTCAACCTCCTCTCCAAGATTCCTACTTGAGCATGTGTGTCTGCTAACTTTGTAGTTGTATCAACCTGTAGAGGTGCCTGGTATACCACAACCACCCTCTCTCCCATTGCCTCTTGCTCCATGTCCTCCTACATATCCATCTCCACCTCTTGTAGCTCCTCCTCAATAACCACCCCCTCTATCTCACAATCCTCCTTTGGACCCTCCTCAGGGGTCTCTCCTCCTCCTCCTCCTCATCACCTACTTCCTCCTCTACCTCACCCTCGCCCCCCGCCTCAGGTGCCTATACTAGTGACTACACTAGTTGAGCTATTGGTGTCACCCTCTTTGGTAGTCTCTCCCTCCACTAGGTAGTTTATCTCTTCATCACATTGGCATCATCAACTCCTCTTCCCCATGGTCATATAGCCTCCAGTAGTTGATCCCATATATGTCATGCCCTAGCTGCTATCACACTCTGCCCCCATCCCCTCTCTTGACTAATATGTTAGTACTATTACTTTGGCTCTGGGATTTCCTGTCAGATCCCAAAATACCTTGTCACTTGATCAGGTCTATACATCTCTATAATATACAAGTCCTAGCCAATCAAATAACACTGAGGGAACATATATGCCCTCTACAATCTATCCTCCCCCTCCATGAGTGAAAATCATAATCTACATATGGTTGCCACATAATTTGATCCTCTTTCAAATCATCTAGATTAAGGTGTGAGAAGGAAATGCTCAGAACCTCTACATAATGTTGCATGCCTTCGTACTCGCATGCAATCCAGAGATCAGCTCCCCTCTCCTTCAACACCACTATATCTAGTTAAGTGACCCAGATATGCTACCATGCCCAAACATGTAGTAGTGTCACATGCATTATGTTGTAGCCTCTCTTGTAACATATACATGCATGTCTCTATAAATTTTCACAAGGATGCAAGTCCCCCACACAAACACCCCTCACCTCCTCTCTACTGTGTGTTGTATAACCTCAAATAACTTGAGTGAAGAAACAACTTCTCCTATCTAGGAGGAGGATCCCACTAATCAGTCTAGATATGTACAACAAAAAATGCATCCACTGTCCTAATGCATGTGTCTATGTCCAAGCCCTTCCCCTCATAGGGGAGGTCTATCATCCCAAACACAACCTATAGACTCTGCTCTATCATCCATTTGGTTATTCCACTCACCAAGTTCCCTTTGATCAGTAATCGAAGGATCCTCCAAACATTCTCTAGTGTCATAGTCATCTCCCCCATGGGGAGGAGGAAGGTACAGGTATCCGAGCAACATTACTCGATTAGTGTTGTTAGCAGTGCTCAGTGGAATTGAATCATCAGAAACATAGTCATGTGTACTAGCCCTGCCATGTCCAAGGTCTCATAATCCTCCTATATAAACCTCTCTATGATCAGTGTAGCCAAATTTTGCTCCCTGGTCTATAAGCTCCCTATCACCTACATACATGCAAAGTCATCTATTAAATATCATTCCAAACCTTATCTTTTTTTGTTTAACCCTCTTTTTATGTGCTCACCCCTTTAGGGTGTGCAATGACCCATTTCCCCCTTTTTGCACATTCACCCCTATGGGGCACACAATCACCTATTCCCTTCTAGTGTGCTTGCTCCTATGCGAGGCATGTACACCCCTTTCCCCTTTTTAGCAGATTCGTCCCTACATAGGTGTATTCACCACTATTGGAGTAGGTTTTCCCATCCCCTCTAGAGGCAATTTCATAATCACTTGTACCCCTCAAAGGAAATCACACGATTTCCCACTCCTCCAAGGGGAAATTTCACAATCACCCCTCCCCGTTAGAGGCAATTGCATCCTCACCTATCCTCTCTCAAGTGATTTTTCTATCACCCTTCTTGTTACACTCTTGCCTATTAACTTTTGGGTCAATTTCACAATCACCCCTCCCCTCGCACACCTTCCCATGTAGGTGCACAATTTCCCCTTCTTTCTTGCACATTTTCCCATGTTCTATAGGGGAAAATGCACTACCTGAGATGGGTGAATCCATTTTTGTATGGGAGAATTCACCAAACCCTACTCTACGCTCCCATGAAAAAAGGTACAAAAACACATCTCCAATCAAATTACAAGATCCATATTTTGAGATGTACCTTCTAGGGAATGATGCCCTCCACGTAGTACTCTTGAACCACATCTCAGTGATGCACAATAGCTACTTGGTATGCCATGTTGCTCTTGATCACTCTCAGAATCATCCAATCACATGTGTGCATGAAAGACAAAGGTAAAAAGTAATTTTCTCAATTACTATTTATACCTACCTTTTTGACCCCACTTAGCCTTTATCTTTTTTACCTTTTCTAGCCTACTTTCTTAATTTGGCCACCATTTACACCCCACGAGTCCATTTTTCTCCATTCAAATGCCCTCTTGAGGGGGCATAATCCTTCATATTTTCTTCATTTTCCTCTTCATCATTCTTCCTGTCATACTGAGGCAACCTGTAGTCTTTTTCCTCCATCGAATCATCTATATTTTATTTTTCTTTGAAAAATCATTATTTTAATTACATTTCTAAGAGGGGAAAAATATAGACACCTAGATTTGGCCACTCTCGTATGGTCAAATTTACACTTATATTCCTCTAATCTCATCTCCATATCCATATTAATTAAATAATTCATTATTTGATTAATATTTATCCTATTCCCAACATTCCCTTAAGTGTTTTATTATTTAATTAAATACTTTAACCCCCTTTCCTCTCCAAATTAAATAAATATACTAATTTATTTAACTTGGTCATTTTAGCCCACATGAATTAAATAAATTTTTAATTCATCTTTTTCTCTCTCCACATGTCACTATCCTCCATAATTCTTTATTAATCTAGGTTAACTTAATTAACCTGTGACTAGGATGTGCACACCACTAATCGTGGTTAGTGTCACATCCTCCATAATTTGCCACTTGCCTCTAATCTTGTCATTAACCTGCCTAATCATTTGGACAACCACTAATCATGATTAATTAATTCCTAACCTAAGTCTATTGCCATTAATTGCATGGGTACTTAAGTCAACCTTAAATGCTTTCTCCTTTTGGAGAAGCGATCTCCCATCCCCTAAGGAATTTTTAATTCATTTTTATCTTCGCAGCATGCCAACTTGGAATTTTTAATTCCATTTATTCATTCAAGGAATCCCATGTGGAATTTTAAATTCCACTTTATCCTTCCTACATCCTTGGAGGAAGTAAAAGACAATTTTTAATTCCTCCCCCTCTCCCAATGTCCTTACAAGGGGAATTTTTAATTCCCCTTGTTCTTCCCAATTCCCTTTTCCAAGAATCTAGAAGGATTTGACTTGTAACATCCTTCCATCATTTGGGGAAGGAAAGACAAGTCAAGCCTTTTTCTCTCCCCAAGGTACTTGAAAGTACCTTCGCTTGGGAGCCACCTCATCTCCACATCACTTCCCCCCTTCCACATAGGAAGACACATGCACTCACCACATGTGTTGAGGCATCTCAACCATTAATTCCCTAAACCTAATTTGAATCCTAGCCCTCCATTTTATGCACTCCAAATTGGTTAATACTTAATCCAATTTCATTTATTTTCATCATCTATCACACACAATTGCATACACACACTTAGAATTTTCAAGCTCAAGCTCTCACTACCACCACTATTTCATATTGAAGCTTTCATCCATATCCATTACACTTATCATATCAATATAATCATTTTATTATAGATTGCATGCTATCACATTGTCTAAAGGAGAACACATCTTCAAATCAACAAAGGGCCAACCAACTTCATCAAATTTGAACAAGGTATAAAATTTTGTTTATTCTTAGTTCTTGTTTAAATTTTAACTCTAAGGCCATCTTGAGGTGTTGTTTTTCTTTCTCTGTTGCATTTGATTTTCATTTGCATAGTTAGGTAGGAATTCACTGCACACAGCTAGATTAACTTTTGAGACCATTACTAAAAGTTGTATAAGTTGAGGAGTGGATGTTGGCCATAGTTGCTTCTTCTATATGAAAAATCCCTTGATAGATTGTATCAGTGACATTGATGTAGTTGTCTCCTCTACCTCTTGTGCTTGTTCCTCATCCTCGTGTATGTGCAGTGGACTTGTTGGAGAAGATGATGGTTGTTTCTTAGTTATTTCCTCTTCTAGGATGGAGTCCAGAAGTGTCTTTGTGACACATATGGTTTCCTCCTATTACTTAGCAATATCTTCCTATTGTCCCCCCCATTAGGGTATCTACTATTTTCTTAGTGTGAAGCTTGAGTGCTTGAGCTATTGTAAGTTGTTCCTTCTAATCCACAATAAGATAAGCCCCCACATCTATGATAGATTTTTCCCTTATTTCTTCTTCTTCTTTGAGGGATTTCTCCCTTCTTTCCCAAATTGCAGCTACAATAGGTTGCAAAAAGCCTTTTATCACTTCCTCAAAACTTTTATCAAATGTCCTTATGTAAAATATCAGACTCTGGATTATCCTATCTTTGTTATCAGTGTATGATCCTCACACATGGATACAACTTACGAAAGTATACCGTGATAGATAATGACATTAATAGTTGCCATCACATTTATTAGTCATTGTGGTTGCTCTTTTGCATTTTCTTGTTGAATCTGTATAATGTGTTCCCTCTTCTTCTTCTATTGAGGTTTTTGCACTTATTCTACTTCATTTTCCTCCTCTTCCATAGAAGTGATTGTTTTTCTTTTTACCACTTGTTTTTCCTTGCTTTGTGGCCCTTCTTCTCCACACTTGTTCGTAATAGGGTTTCTGAGATCTTGCTCACATCTTTTGTGGTTAGAATTTGTGAAAAAGATGCTAGACCCTCAAATTGGGCACTAATAGCTCCATACAACCTCCCAAACCTTCTTGTGGTAGGTGTTTGTATTATCAGAGCTATTAAAGAAGAAGATGGTTATGCGGTATTTTTTGGTCAGATGCCCCACTACTTCAAAAGTTTTTTCTTATTCTTTTCAAATTTCTCCTAGGAATTCTTCTTATGAATATATTCCATTATCTCTTTATATGTTCCAAACCTTTCCATATTGGGATCCTTTTATTTAATTGAGTTTTTTTTCACATACGCATCTACCTCTTTCTATGATATTTCATAGGGTAGCTTAAGAATCCATGCTATTTGTGATTTCATCTCCTCCACGTAGGTAGAGCCCTTATCAACTAGGAATGTGATTGTATTTGTTACACCACATAGTATATTTACCTAGTTACTTTTACCTAGCTAGATGAAATACTTGCATGTGTGTGTGTTCATATCTTTGATGTAAATAAATGTGAATGTAATTTTTCTAAATGAATAATTGGAAATATAATCAATAAATGGTTGAATCAAATTGACGCTATATATGTTTCTTATTCTGACTATTGAATATATATTGCAATTGATTATTTTGTGATCAATTGACTGCCTTTTTAAATGTCAAAAATTTGGTTGCAAGTGTAGGTTCACGCATCAAAAAGGGAGGGGAAGTATCAATCAGGAAAAGGATTTTGGTCTAGAAACCCTTAACAGAGTCTAAGCTAAGCTTTCACATACTCGCCAATAGAATAGTCAAGTCAATAATTTTGAGTGAAGGTATGATACCTTGAATTGGTTGTTTAGGAAAGAGTTTTGTTTGTTGTGAAGTCAAGCTTGGAATAAGTGTTTGAGTCTTTTTGTGTTTTTGAGTACTTCTTTAGAAGTACAATTGATGAGATATGTACAAATGATGTATACATACATATATGCATGTCCACGATGAACTCATGCACACGAGTAATCACGTACATAAGTATACATATATAGACATATCTACACATGCCTATGGGTGAGTTACCCATATGCACAAGAACATCAAATGGATAAAATGACATGTATATATATCTAATGTATATATGTCAATCGATATCATTGCTCTATGTGTGAAGGTAAAGGTATATATATATGATAGATATATACATATGTATATTTGTATATATATTGATATATGTGTATATGTATTGGCGTAAAGGCTAACGTCCATACAAGTACATTAATATATATAAATATACATACATATAAATGTCTATATATATATAGATATATATATACCTATGTGATAATAGTTTGAATATTAAATGGATATAAGTTAATACATTTGAATGAAGTATATTGATACTCATAAGAGTTGATATATATATATATAATATGTTAAGTTATTTATTTATATATATGTGTGTGTGTGTGTGTGTGAAATAGAGTATATATAAATTATTGCTATTGTTAATATATTTTAAATTATTGATAAGCAATGTTTAAATAAAGCATTGATAATATTGATAACCATGTGCATGCTATGTAAACATAGTATACTGTACATTTCATTAGTGAATGGCACAACGATATAGCATGAAAAATGTAGTGCTAATAACATATGAAAATATTTAATCTACTTATATATTAAATGCCATATACAATGGAAGGGCATGGCATATATAAGACTTGGTCAACATATAATATAAAGCTATGTGCAAATGATTTAAAAGCTTTGACTTTGTCAAAGAGCAGCAAAACACAAAAAGCACAAATAGAGGATAATGTGGTGCCAAACTATGAATTTCTACCTTGCAAGAGAAGTTTATTTTAGAAGCTCTATACAATGATGAAACCATGAGTAAATGGGAAGAATAAGTCTTGATAATGTTGGCATGAAATAAATTGAATTATTTAAACTATTACCTTACATATCCCTGATGCATTCTTATTGTCTCTTAGAGAATCGATTTGTTGTGTTTATTTGTTGAGTAATGTGTTTTAATTTTGCCACCTTTTGTTTTCCAAGCTTATTCAAACCATGCAACTGAGAAGTTTCGATCCATTCTCCATGTTACTAGCCTTTAGAAGCTGAATGTTTTGTATAAATAGAGGCATTTTATACCTCATTGGGACGCTTACTTGCATTCTATTGTATATTTTTCTAAGTGTTTCTATGTTTTCCCTGAGTTTGTGAGAGAGTTAGAGAGTGATTTGCAAGATTTTTATTGTGAGAATTTGTGAGAGTGTTTGGGAAAGTATAGAGGGGATTTGTTACTAAGTTGCAAGCTATTTTTTGGAGGCTAGGATTGAGAACCAGCTTGAATGATTGGAACTTTATTCTTACAGGCATGAGGAATCTTACTCTTTTATGTTTGTTCATTTTGATGTGATTATATTTTGCTTGATTGCTATTTTAGAAGTATAAAGCTTTAGGGAAAGATTATTTTCAACATTTGAGTGATCATTCATTGTTATAAAATTAAAAATCTCTATTTTTTGAAGTGATTGTACATACTCTATAGTAAGGAGTGATTGTTTACATAGACATATAGTAGAAATTACTCAATAGAGTGGTGTGTTTATAGCTTATAGCTAAACTTAATTGGATAGGTTATGGATCACATGTTAAACCTAGTAGATGAATCATACATTGCTTAGAATATATAGGTTGTTCCTAGTATTTTAGACTATCCTATGAAGGGAATTGCCTATGCATAAAATATAATTGGTCTTAACAAATCATGTTAGAATGGTGGATGAGCATGTGATGTCCATTCCAAAATAGGGGTGATGAATACTTTGGCCAAAGTGGTGTAATTCACCATTAGTTACACTGTCAGTTCATTGTGTACCTTACTCATTCATGCTAGTCTAATATTATCATACACATAGAACATAGATGTGTTGTGTGATAAAGTTATAGTATGCAAGCCACAACACCAACTTAGATTAGGCTACTATTATGTGGTTTCTAGACCAAATCTCTTCATCGAAGGGTAGGGCCATCTTACCATATGTGATTAGTTAGTTCGTGGATGGCGAAAAAGTGCTTGAGTGATGCTTCTCCTCCCAGTCGACAAGTCAAAGATTTGAAAGAGGATTTCTTGGATCAATTGTATTTCTAGTGTCAATGGAGCTCAGTTGAGCTATGTATGTAAATTGTGTCTATTTCTTTGAAAGATGAAAAATGTATTTGTATTTGGATTATTAAAAAATTTCTTTGGAAATATTGTACTCAATTCATTGAATGAATATGAAGGATATTTTGTTTTTGATTAGAGGTAAAATACAGGTTTTGAAGGGGCCTAGAACCCTTTACATCAAAAATTATTTGAGATAAAAGAAAACAACATTAAGCCAAAAAACAACCCAACAACAATGACCCATCAGCAAAAAGTCAACCAAAAAGGAGGACCCCACCAACAGCACTACATACTTTTCAGAATATTTGTTGCCTCCATGTCGCTAGCCACAACCTTTTGTGCTTCATCCAAAACATTATAAATTTATTTCCCAACCCCAACATGAAGGATATTTTGTTACTATCATGTGTGCATTTTATCTTATATTGAAAGAAAAAATTTATTGCAATGTGTTTAGCCTTTAGATTAATTTCACTTGTGGTAAAACATAGGAAAATTACTATGTAGAATGTGGGGCATGTTACACAAGGTATCAAAGCTACTAGGTTCATCTTTGGACCCTATGTGCTCACTATGTTTTCCCTTCCAACATTATGTGAATACTAATGTTTGCTAAATTATTGTGCTAGGATGGTGTGACTCGGGTTAATTGTTCAAGAAAGTCAATAATCAGGAATGAGCATTGCCTAAGGGCCAAAGAAAAATAAGCCCTTGTTTGTACTATAGAAGGAACTAACTATGACAATGCCATCTGGATAAGTGATATCGAGACAATTTGTCATGCTTTATCATGAATTATCCAAGAGAAGAGAAGGATGAGGAATGAAGCGAATTTCAACTATCTACCTCCTATCTCTCTAGCAAAGTCAGACTCATTATCACTTTGTAGGGATATATCCTCATAATGTAGTGTCAATCTAGCTATGTTGTTTAGAGATCCTCATTTTTTAACCATGATTGAGATAATTGTAATTACCTCAAGTGGTAAGTTAGAAGGTTATGTACCTCATAATTATGTATTGGAAGATAAATCTGGGGGATATTATCCTTCTTGGAATAGAGAAGAAAAATTAGAGATGAACAAAATTCTGAAGGGTATACCCCGTTAAGCTATGCATCTGAGAGTGAATCCAAAGGATACTCTCCTCTTGACTACTTCAATAGTCACTTAATGTAAATGAAAGGAAATTGAAATCCATATGAATAAATGAAAAGTTATTTTTATCAAAACTTGCAAGCAAAATGAAATTTCTTGTATGTGAATGTTTTCTCTTTTGAAAGTTGTTAATGTATTAAGTAAACCGTGATAGCATATAATATAGATGAACCTTCAGGTATAATTATTTACTAAAATATGGTGAGAACAAGGAAAAATCTTGGAGCAAGATAGGAAGTTGGAAAAGGTAAAGATAATATTTAAACCAAGTTGGATTGTATCTTGGCCATCATGGATGAAACTAGGGCAAGGTTACGAAATTTTGAGCAAGAAGTAAAAAGGAAAGAAAAAGAAGATCAAGAAGCTCCATTACATGAACAAGAAGAAATACCTAATGAGGATGAGGGAGAAAACATCCATGACCATAATCAATCAAATCAATGTAGGGAAGAAGAATCTTTGTCCAAATCTAAAAAATAGCCAAAAAAACATGTGGCAACTTAGTTGTCAAGGGATATGAGAAAAGGAACCCCACCAAAATTTGAGGGGAGCACCAGCGAAGATGAGGCTGAGGCTTGGTTAATCCAAATGGAAAAATATTTTGAGATTAGAGACTATTGTGAGGTTACCAAAGATGTTTGGGTTGCATTTCAACTAGCCGAAGAAGCTTCCAATTGGTGGATGAACAAAAAGATTGAACTTGGTCTTAGTTCTCTAACCTTAACTTGGAATGAGTTTGCTGAAATATTCTAGAAAATATGGCTACCCCAATTCTTTTATGACCAAAAGTTAACTGATTTTCAAAATTTGAAGCAAGGTGAATTGTTCATGAAGGATTACTAGGAGAAGTTCACTCGTCTTCTAAAGTACATGCCAATGTACCAGAAGGATGAAGGTTTTTGTATTAGAAAGTTCATCATGAGAATGAATAGCTCAATTGGTGGTGAAGTGGATGTACATGGTCCAAAAAATATGGATCTAGTATATGAAAAGGAAGTCAAGAAAGAGAAAAGGCTCAAAACCATTTCAACCTACCGAGAAAATAGAAACTAAAAGAAGTCTGGTGGGTCTCAAGTAAATCAAGTGCCAAGGAAGTTTGTTGGAGCACAAGAAACTCCAAGGAAAGAAAATAAGGGATATTGTAACAACTAGAATGAATCAAGAAGAGATCATCGTGGAAACAACAATAACAATTTCAAGAAAGGAATGTCAATTTATTTGATAGGTTTGCATAAAGGAAGGGACTTTTAGAGGGATGCTTTACTTGTGGAGGGGATCATTATGCTGCTCAATGTTCAAAAAATTCTTCAGTATCATTGGAAAATGGAAAATATATTCCTCTACAATTAACTGTATTCTAGCAGAAGATACATGCAGCTATGGATAATCAACAAGTCGAGTATCAAGTCACACTTGTGGAAACTCCAGGTATTTTGTTTGGTATTCCTATATCTATACTTATTGATACTAGAGCAACTAAAAATTTTGTTTCACGTAAAGTTGTTAATCAAATATCTAGAAAATATAGGTTTATGGAAAAGTCTTGGGTTGTGGAATATGCAAACTAGAAAAGAGCTATGATAAAGCAATGCTTGCTTGAAGCTATGGTAGAACTTCCTAGCTTCTCAATTGAAGTGAACTTATATGTAGCAACCCTAGGATCTTATGATGTCATTTTCAGAATGAATTGGCTATGGGAACATAAAGCCAAAGTGGACTTTCATTCCAAAGTAGTAGAGTGTCTAGATGATTTAGTAAATTGGGTGATGAACTGCAAGGAACACCAAGAGAGATTAAGTTGCGATAGATTTCTGCCATGCAAATGCTAAGGGAAAAAAGAAAGGTTGCCAACTATATGTAGTTAAAATAGAAGAACTTAAGGAAGTCACTCCTCAAGATAATTTCAGGGATTGTGAACCAAGAGATTCTCAAGAAATTGAAGGAGAAATGGTAGAATCTAGGGAAACATATATAGAGAAGTATCCCATTTTACAGAAATTTATGAATGTATTTTTAGATGAGCTACCTGGATTACCTCCCAAGAGGTTGTTTGATTTCTCTATTGACATTTTTCCAAGGTTTGAACCTATTTCCAAGGTGCCCCATAGAATGACTACTATGAAATAAATGGAACTCAAGGCACATTTGGAGGAATTATTATCTAAGCAATTGATAAGACCTAGTATCTCACCTTGGGGAGCACCAATAATCTTCATGAAGAAGAAAGATGGAACATTGTGCTTGTGTATTAATTATGATGTAGGAGCATCTAGTAGTGTAGGGAAATCTTGCATCACCCAAAAAAAAAAATCTTTATTTTCTTCAGTTGTTTTGAGTCCCATGATGGCACTTAAGGGGTGTAAGATAGTCAGGCATTAAAATAGTGAAAATCGAGCACTTACTATTTTTAGTAAGTCAGCCTAAATGGGCTCATATGGACCTAAAAATTTACCCCAAGGAGCATAACTAAAAAACATTTCCAGTTGCGAAAGAATCACATCAATACCCTGCACGGTTTGGGAGAAATTAAAATTTCCATCCCGAGAAATTTCTCCAATGCGGCTTCAAATTCAGATATAAAACTTTAGAGGCCCCGAAACACTTCAAAAAGTCACTGAGCTAACCTATGGTGGATTAATGTGTTGTATAACTCGTCGATATCTTTCCAATGATATGCAATAATAGAAAATTGGACACCCGGATCAAAAGTTATGGCCCCTACAAAGTTGGTCTGCTAAAAAGTGAATTTCATTAAAAATTTCTTCCTAGGCCAGAAATCAAATGGCGAGACTTTTGGCACCAAAACAAAAGGGGAATTTGAACTTTCTAGAACATTCTAGGGCCGTTATTGAGGAAAATAAAAAGAGTTAAGTGGGGGTTGTAGAAGGTGACCCTAATAGTACAGATTGTGGCTCTAAATAGTAGATTTTCTTTTCAGAGTTCATGTTGTTGTAATAAATCAAGCCCATGAGGCTGTAACATGTAAGCTTTGAATCTGTAATTTCATTTTCTAAAAATATTTGAAAGTGAGTCATTTTTCTATCTTGCATCTTTTGTGTTGTTATTTTTTGTTGTGATTTTTGTGAGTTTTGGGCGGTGTGGCCTTCATCAAGTCGTATTAGAGCAGGATTTCCAGAGCTTGTAACAAAGTGCCGAATGTGAGGTAATTGTAGTAGGACCTATGAGTGTGGGTTGAGTTAAAGATTCCTCCAAGACTTTCCCAATATGGTATAGGTAGAGGCCAAGGTGGTGGAGGAAGAGATCCACCTAGAGATGAAATCCAAGCCCTTAGAAGTAAATTAGAAACCTTGCAGCAAGAGGTTCGAAGAAGAGATGTGCAACAAGACATAGATGACAGTGATGATGAAATGGAAGAGGAAATGGAAGAGGAAGAATAGGATCCAATGGATCCTAGAGAAAGAATATTGTTGCGAGCATTCTCAAGCATTGGGAAGAGACCAAAAATGGAGGTTTCAACTTTTAGTGGAAATTTGAATCCTAAAGAATTGATTGATTGGATCAATGACATGGAGGAATTTTTTGAGTTTGAGGAGATTGAAGATTCTCACAGAGTGAGGTTTGCAAAGATAAAATTGAAAGGTCGTGCTAGTATATGGTGGAAAGAGGTCTAGTTAGAGAGAGGAAGACAAGGGAAAGATAAAATTTCCATATGGGACATAATGGTGTCAAAATTGAAGAAATAATTTATTCCAGTCAATTACAAATTGGAGTTGCTCAAGAAGATGTAGAGTTTTAGGCAAGGGACAAGGACAATGAAAGAATACATAGAGGAATTTCACAAGGTCCTGATTCAGACAGGACATTCTGAAGTGAATAAAGAGAAAGTTGCTTGTTATATTAACGAGTTGAAGCCAAGAATATATGAAGAATTGGCACTGGTAAGAATGACCACCATTGAGGACACTTATCATTTTTTTCTAAAGGTTGAAGAACAACTAAACAAGAGGTTTGAGAACAAACAATGAGGTGGAGGTCATGGAGGAAATATCAGTGGATGATCATATGGAGGTGGAAATGGAGATCAAAATAAGGGTGAAGGCTCTAGTAGCAACCATAACCAAAAAGGAGATAACACCTACTGTCCTTGTGATCAGAATAATGGAGACCAAACAAGAAGGGGAAGATCTAGATGAGGACCAAGAAGAGGAGGCTTCCATGGAGCCTGTTTCTAGTGTGGAGAAGAAGGAAATAGAGCCTATGAGTTTCTTTAACATCAAGGAAGGATAAATAGAAGACCTAAGGGTAATGCATGCATTGCACATGTTGATGAAGATGTTGATTCTTCACATTTTGAGGATGCAGAAAGAGGAGAGGTTCTTGTTACTAGAAGAGCTTTGTTGAATGAGGAGAAGGAGCCAACTAAAAGGAAGAATTTTTAACACCAAATGTAAGTGTGAAGGTAAAGTTTGCAATGTTATTATTGATGGAGGTAGTATTGATAACCTTGTTTCAGAAGAAATGGTTAGTAAGTTGCAGTTGGAGAGAAGAAGGCATCCAAACCCATACCAGATTGCTTGGTTGCAGAAGGACCATAAAGCCTTGGTAAATGAACAATGTTTGGTAAAGTTCAAGATTGGAAATTACTCTGATGAGGTATTGTGTGATATTATTCCTATGGATGTTTTTCATATGTTGATAGCTAGACCATGGCAGTTTGATTGGCGAGCAGTACATGATGGACATTCCAACACCTATTCTTTGACAAAGGATGGAGTTCATCATAAGTTGAAGCCCTTGAAAGAGGCAGAGGAAAAGGTATGTAGTAATGCAAGAATTTGTTTAAATGATGGAAGAAAGTTCCTAGAAGGTATTAAGCATGACCATATGTGTTTTGCATTGATCCATAGAGCGATAAAGAAGATACTACTGAGGTACTTGTAGAGGTTTCAAATTTGTTGAATGAGTTTCAAGCTATTATTTTTTATAATGTATCTGAAGGTTTTCCTCCAGTAAGAAAGACTAGTCATCAGATGGACCTTATTCCTGGAGCCAGTTTTCCAAATAAGGAAACTCATCATTTGACTCCAACAGAGAGCAAAGGGTTGAATAGATAAGTGCAAGAGTTGTTGCAGAAGAGATTGATTCGAGAGAGTTTGAGTCTGTGTAGTACCTACAATACTAGCATCAAAGAAGGATGGGGAATGGCAGATGTGTACAGATTCTAGAGCCATCAACAAGATCACCATTAAGTATAGATTCTCCTTGCCAAGGATGGATGACATTATGGATTGTTTAAGTGGAGTTGAGTACTTCACGAAGATAGATTTGAAGAGCGGATATCACCATATTGATATTAGAGAAGTAGATGAATGGAAGACAACCTTTAAAACCAAGGAGGGCTTGTACAAGTTGTTAGTCATTCCTTTTGGGCTAACCAATGCACCGAGCACATTTACGCAGCTTATGAATGAGGCATTGAAAGAATTTTTAGGAAAATTTGTTATTGTTTATTTCGATGATATTCTAATTTTCAATAAGACATTGGAGGAGCACCTGATGCATATCTAGAAATTTTTTGAGAAGCTAAGGGAGGAGAAGCTGTTGATTAATTTCAAGAAATGTAGTTTTGTAAAAAGGGAGTTGGTGTATCTGGGATTTTTTTTCTTAGCAAAGGGTCTTAAAATGGATCTAGTGAAGATGAGAGCTAGCATTGAATGGCCTACCCCAAGGATTGTTACAAAGGTAAGATCATTTCATGGTCTAGCAAGTTTTTATAGAAAGTTTATTAAGAGTTTTAGTAGTATTTGTGTACCTCTAACTAAAGCAATGAGAGGGGATAGAAAAGAGTTTAAGTGGACTACAGGAGCAGCCAATAGTTTTGATATGTTGAAGAAGAAAGTTATAGAGCAACCTGTTTTGGCACTTCTAGATTTCAATAAGGTCTTTCAAGTAGATTGTGATGCTAGTGGCACTACCATAGGAGTTTTTTTGAGTCAAGAAGGTAAGTTTGTTGCCTATTTTAGTGAGAAGCTAAATTATGCTAAGAAGAATTATTCTATCTATGATCAAGAGTTTTATGCTATAGTTCAAGCTTTAAAGAAATGGAGACACTCTTTGTTGCCAAAATAATTTGTTTTATATACTGATCACCAAGCTCTTCAATATCTCAATAGTCAAGGAAAGTTGAATCAAAAGAACTTAAAATGGGTTGAGTTTTTGTAAAGTTATAATTTTGTTTTGAAGCACAGGAGTGGAAGGTCAAATAGAGTTGCAGATGCCTTAAGTAGAAGGAAAAATTTGTTGATAGAGATGAATATAGAGGTTGTTGGGTTCAATAAACTCAAGAGTTTGTATCTAGAAGATCTAGACTTTGTAGAAGCTTGGAAGGCTTGTTTGGAATCTATTACATTGGATAGGAAGAGATAGTTGGATTTCTTAATCTAAGATGGGATGTTTTTTAGAGGAAGCCAATTGTGCATTCCAAGGAGTTCTATGAGAGAGAATCTAATCAAGGAGAAGCATAGTGGAGGATTGGCTAGACATTTTGGTCAAGATAAGACCATTGCTCTTGTCAGGGAGAATTATTATTGACCACAGTTACAACAAGATGTGAAGAATTTTGTACAAAGTTACAAAGTATGTCAAATGGAAAAAGGAACAAGTCAGAATACTAGATTGTATCAGCCATTACCTATACCTAAGAGGTAATGGGAGGATATTAGCATGGATTTTGTTCTTGGCTTGCCAAGGACAAGAGAGGGCATGATTCCATATTTGTGGTGATGGTACATTTCATTCCATGTCATATGACTAGTAATGTTGTTTTCCAGAGAGGTGGTGAGACTACATGGTCTACCAAAGAGTATAGTCTTAGATAGAGATACCAAATTTGTTGGTTATTTCTGGAGAACATTATGGAAAAAGATGAAGACAGATTTGAAGTTTAGTTCTACACACCATCCTCAGAATGATGGACAAACAAAGGTGGTGAATAGGAGTTTAGGAAACCTAATAAGATGCTTAGTTGGAGATAAGCCCAAGGCATGGGATTTGATTATACCATAGGCAGAATTTGCTTACAACAATTTTGTCAATATGAGCACTAGTAAATCACCATTCCAAATTGTTTATGGGAGCAGTCCAAGAACTACTTCTGAACTAAGAAAGATGAATAAGGGGGAGAAGAGTAGTGTTGACACTGAAGATTTTGCTGAGCACCTGAAGAATTTGCATGAAGAAGTGAACAAACACATCAACAAGATCAACTCACAATATAAGGCTCAAGAAGATCATAAAAGGAGGTATAAGGAGTACAAGGTAGGAGATGAATTCATGGTTCATTTTTGAAAGGAAAGGTTTCTAGTTGGTACATACAACAAGTTAAAGATGAAGTTTGGACAATACAAGATCTGGAAGGAGCATGATTCAGAAAATGCTTATGAGGTAGAGTTTCCTAGTGGAATAAACATTTCTCCTATGTTCAACATTGCTAATTTGATAGGGTATCAAGAAGGTGATATAGAGGAGGGGCTAATAAATGAATAGTTGAAAATTCTAGCACCTACTTCAGAGAAGGAAGAGATACAAGAAATATTGGATAGTTGTGTGGGTAGAAGCATGAGAAACAGGAAATATGCAGAGTACTTGGTGAAATGGAGAGGAAGGCCTGTTGAAGATTCATCATGGTTGTTTGAGGCTAAGGTTAAACATCTTGGTTTCCCTCTAACTCCTAAAAAGTGATAGGGTCACTTTTCAAATTACCCTGGGTTTCTGATGTAGGAGCATCCAACGGTGTAGGGCAATCTTGCATCACCCAAAAAAATTGGTCTTTTTTTTATTTTCTTCAATTTTTTTGAGTCTCATGAGAGCACTTAAGGGGTGTAAGACAATTAGGCATCAAAAATACTGAAAATCAAGCACTTACTATTTTTAGTAATTCGGCCTAAATGGGCTTGTATGGACCTAAAAATTTACCCCAAGGAGCATAATTGAAAAACATTTTCGGTCATGAAAGAATCACCTCAATACCCTACACGGTTTGGGAGATTAATTTTTTCATCTCAAGAAATTTCTCCAATGCGGCTTCAAATTCAAATATAAAACTTTAGAGGCCCCGAAACAACTCAAAAGGTGGCCAAAATGACCTAGAGTGGTTCAGGTGTTGTATATCTTGTCGAGAGCTTTCCAGTTATAGGCAATAATAGCAAACCGGACACCTAGATCAAAAGTTATGGCCCCACGAAGTTGGTCCTCTAAAAATTGAATTTTATTAAAAATTTCTTACTAAGCCATAAATCAAACAATGGGAATTTTGGAGCCAAGAAAAATGGGAAATTTGAACTTTCTAGAACATTCTAGGGCGATTATTGGGGAAAATAAAAAGTGTTAAGTGGGGGTTATAGAAGGTGGCCCTAATAGTGCAGATTGTGGCTCTGAATAGTAGATTTTCTTTTCAGAGTTGATTTTGTTGTAATGAATCAAGCCCATGAGGTTGTAACATGTAAGCTTTGAATATGTATTTTCATTTTCTAAAAATACTTGAAAGTGAGTCATTTTTATGTCTCGCATCTTCTGTGTTGGTATCTGTTGTGATTTATGTGGATTTTGGGTAGTGTGGCCCTGATCAAATTATCAGATGCTTAACAAAGCTACAATAAAGAATATATATCCATTTCCAAGGATTGATGATCTTTTTGATCAAACATGAGAAGCATCCATGATTTCAAAGATTGATCTACGATCAAGTTACCATCAAGTGAGATTCAAAGATGAAGACATATTCAAAACTACCTTTAGAACAAGATATAGGCATTATGAGTTTACACTCTTACCTTTTTGACTTTCTAATGCACCTACGACATTTGTGAACCTAATGAACAATGTTTTTAGGGATTGTATGGATAGGTTTGTTTTAGTATTCTTGCATGATATCCTAGTTTATTCCAAGGATGAAGAGGAACATTGCAAACATTTAGAGATATTTCTCTAGCGGTTAAGAGAAAATAAACTATATGGAAAACTCTCTAAATGTTCTTTCTTTCAAAAGAAGGTGTAGTATTTGGGTCACATAATTTTGGCTAAGGGAATTTCAATGGATCTCATGAAGATAAAAGCAGTATTAGAATGGCCATTACCTTAAAATGCACTAGAAGTTAGAAGTTTCATGAGTCTGGTTGGTTACTATCAGAATTTTGTTGAAAACTTTTCCAAGATAGCATTCCCCATTAATTCATTGCAAAGGAAAGGAAAGAAGTTTGAGTGGACAGAAAAATGTCAAGTAGTATTCAATCTACTCAAGGAGAAGTTGACTATGACTTCAATATTGAAGGTATTAGATCCAGAGGGTGACTTCACTATCATCATGGATGCATTAGGAGAAGGAATAGGTGAAGTGTTGATGCAAGAAGGGTAGGTCATTGCACATGAATCAAGAAAGTTGAAACCCTATGATAAAAATTATGCATTGCATGATTTAGAGTTAGTAGTAATAGTTCATGCATTACAATTGTGGAGACATAACTTTCTTGGAATTTGAACTAAAGATTGATCACCATGGTCTTAAGTATTTTTTCACTCAACCTAACTTGAATGCACAACAATTTAGATGGTTGGAGTTGATATTAGATTAGGACTTCAATTTCAACTACATCAAGGGAAAAGAAAACTAGGTTGCAGATTCTTTAAGTCATAGAAGGTATATCACATCAATGGTATCCATTGAAAATTACTTCAAGGGTCAAGTATTGTAGAAATCCAAGGGTGACGAGTACTATGAGAAATTCAAGCAAGAACTTGTGGATAATACACAAGATGCAAGGTACGAAGGATTTTATTTTGAACCTAGTCGATTGTTAAGGTATAAAGGAAGAATATATGTACCTAATTCTGAAGAGTTGAGAAATCTGGTATGGAAAGAGGTATATAAAGCACCATATTTGAAACATCTAGGTGTGACTAAGATTTTAACTGATGTAAAGCCTTAATATTTTTGGAAAGGAATGAAAGGAGATACTGCTAGATAGACTTTTAGAGTGCCAAAGGGTGAAAGCTAAACATCATCACCCAGCAGGTCTTTTGTATCTGCATGATATTCTTGAGAGGAAATAACAAGTCATTAGTATAGACTTTGTGCAAGGTCTTCCTATGCCAAGGAATAAGCACAATGCAATTTTGGTGGTAGTGGAAAAACTTACCAAAGTAGTGCATTTTATTCCTAGAAATTTGATGGATGGAGCTTCATTCATAGCTCAAAAATTCATTCAAGAGGTGTTTAGATTACATGGGATTCTTGAAAATATTATTTCAGTTAGACATGCTCATGTGACATCTAGGTTTTGGAAAACCTTGTTTTCCCCACTTGGGACTCAGTTGAATATAAGTTTTGCATATCATCCAGAGAGGGATGGGAAAATTGAAAGGGTGAATCAAGTATTAGTAGATCTTCTAAGAATGTATTTCATGAATCAACAATACAAGTGGGAAGATTACTTACCTTTAGTGGAGTTTGCATATAAAAATTCCTATCATTTTGCGATTAAGATGGCTCCTTTTGAAGCATTATATGGTTGAAAATATAGAAATCCTATAAGCTAGGATAAGCTTGAGGATAGGATAATTCTTGGACCACAAATCTCATTAGAGATGGAAGAGCAAGTCAAAATTATTAAGAAAAGGCTAGCTGAAGCCAATGATAGACAAAAAAGCTATGCAAATTCTAAAAGAGTGCCTAGAACATTCGAAGTAGGGGAAAAGGTGTTGTTGAGAGTAGAACCTCAAAATAGTTCCATCAAGTTTAGAAAGTTTTCCAAATTAGCTGTGCGATACATAGGTCCATTTGAGGTCCTAGAAGAAGTAAACCCAGTTGCTTACCAAATAGCGTTGCCACTAGCTCTTGTCCAAATGCATAATGTTTTTCATGTCTCATACCTAAATAAGTATATACCAAGTGATAATCGTGTCATTTATTGGAATTATTTATAGGTACAAGACCTTAGAGTAGTAACAATTGAACCTATTAAGGTGCTTAGAACATGTAATCTATGCTTACATAATAGAGAGGTTCTAAAGTGAAAATTCTAGTGGGACCAATACTCAAAAGATTCTGCTACTTGGGAAGACTATGCTAAAATTGAGCAAAATTTTCCACATGTTTTACATGCTTTTAAAAGTTCTTGAAAAGAATATTGTGTTGTGTTTTATTTATGTTTCTACATAAGATCACCGTGGACGATGATTCATAAGAGGGGGATATGTTACACCCCATAGTATATTTACCTAGTTACTTTTACCGAGCTATATGAAATACTTTCATATGTGTGTGTTTTTGTATCTTTGATGGAAATAAATTTGAATGTACTTTATTTATATGAATCATTGGAAATAGAATGAATAAATGGTTTATTCAAATTGATGTTATATATGTGTCTTATTCTGACTATTGAATATATATTTCAAGTGATTATTTTGTGATCAATTGACTACCTTTGCAAATGTGACAAAGTTGGTTGTAGGTATAGGTTCACACCTCTGAAAGGGGGGGGAAGTATCACTCAAGAGAAGGATTTTGGTCTAGAAACCCTTAACAGAGTCTAAACTAAGCTTTCACAAAATCACCAATATAATAAACAAGTCAATTTAGTTTTGGGTGAAGGTATGATACCTTCAATTGGTTGTTTAGGAAAGGGTTTTGTTTGTTGTGAAGTCATGCTTGTAATAAGCATTTGAGTCTCTTTGTGTTTTTGAGTACTTCTTTAGAAGTATAATCAATGAGATGTGTACATATGATGTATACATACATACATATACACATTTCCAAGATGAACTCATGCACATGAGTAATCATGTACATAAGCATACGTAGATAGACATATCTACACATTCCTATGGGCGAGTTACCCATACACACAGGAACATCAAATGGATGAAATGACATGTATATATATGTATTTATATATCTTATGTATATATGTCAATCGATATTATTGCTTTGTGTTTGAAGGTAAAGTTATATATATAAATATACATATGATAGATATATACATATGTATATGTGTATATATATATTGATATACATGTATGCTTTGACATAAAGGCTAATGTCCATACCAGTACATTAGTGTATATATATACATAAATATGAATACATATATATGTATAGATATAGATATATATATACCTATGCATCAATAGTTTGAATATTAAATGGATATAAGTTAATACATTTGAATGAAGTATATCGATACTCATATGAGTTGATATGTGTGTGTGTGTGTATACATATATATACATATATATAATAACGTGTTAAGTTATATATATGTGTGTGTATGTATGTATGTATGTATGTATGTATGTATGTATATATGTGAAATGGAATATATATTATTGTTATTGTTAATATATTTTAAATGATTCATAAGCGTTGTTTAAATAAAGCATTGATAATATTGATGACCATGCGCATACTTTGTAAACATAGTATACTATACATTTCATTAGTGAATGGCGCAACCATTTAGCATGCAAAATGCAGTGCTAATAACATGCTATGCCCTTAATATTATTGTACATCGGATTATGAATAGTCGGCTTGTGGCTATCTTAACTCTCTATTAAGTCATATTATCATTAGTATATTGTTATTTAGTTGTTTAGGTCGGCCTAATTCTTATATAGGTGTGTCTAAGTCAGCCTAGGTGATATCCTTGGCATAAATAGGTATAAATAGGAGGTTGTGAGTCTTATTTCATCATCAAGAGTGAAGTGTGTTTTCATTAGAGATATTTGGAGGTTTTACCCTCAAAGTGGCTTGTTATTCTCAGTTATTATCAAGTATTTGCAGCATATTTCATATCATTTTCTTCTATTGTGCAAGTTATTTCATAACAAGTGGTATCAGAGCATGATCTTGGCACCATAGAGGCAAGGTTTTTCTCAATTTTAAAGGCGATTTTGGGAAGAGCATATCTTTTAGATTTTGGCGAATTTTTTTCTAATTTTTAAAGGGTTTTTGAAGAACATATTGAAGAAGCTACAGTCCATATTTCAAAAGAATTGGAGCAGAATTAAGCAAATTACTTCAGAATTAGGGTTTCTACACTATTTTTTTTTAGAATCTACATATCTTGTACATCTTGTTGAATTGGAGTCTAATTTTTATTGGGTTTTTGAAGAAATAATAAAGGAGATTACAGTAAAAATTTGAGAGAATTTAAGTTTCATTTGTGTGATTTATTTTAACATTAGTGGTTTCCATCATGTCGGGGCCTTCAACAAGGGGTAAAAAGAACATCACTCCGGGGAAGACTCCTAATAAGGATGGTGAAACAATCGAGGATATTACTCATAATGAGGAAATCAATAAGGTCAAGGAAGAAATTTCCTCAATTAATATGGATGTGTGACCTAAGAGGAGATATATTAGACATACGAAACATGTTAAGCACCTATAGGGTTGAATCAAGAAAGGAGTTCTCAAGCAGCCAAGGTGAAAATTCTAGGTCAACTACTAGTGACACAAGCTTTAGTACTCCTATGGGATATAGGAATTTATTTCCAAAGGTGGATATGCGCAAGTTCAATGGTAAGGATCCTCTAACATGGATAAACCAAATGGAGAATTGTTTTGAAGTACACCAAATCCCAAATGGACAAAAGGTCACGATGGCTTCCTTATATCTAGAACCAAATCAATTCATTTGGTATCATTGGTTTTGCACCCATCGAAGTAAAAAGGGGCTCACCGTCCCATGGTCAATTTTTATAGAGGAACTCCAAGCACAATATAGCAATAGCATCACAGACAACTTCTTTAGCCAGCTAGCTAAACTTCAACAAATAGGATCAGTTAAGGATTATATTCAACAATTCCAAAATCTATCCTTAAGGGTGGATACAATTACAAAGGAAAAATTGAATGACTTATTCTTGGGTGGTCTCAAGGATCACATTCAACATGAGGTATGCATTTTTAGCCCTAGTTCCATAAATGAGTCTTTTATCTTAGCACGCAGGGTAGAGGAGAAGTATTTGATTCCTAAGAAGCAAGGGGCTAATGTGACAAGAGAGAAAGGATATTCAACACAACCTACTAAGTTGACTCCACAAAAAATTGAGGAGAAAAGAGAAAAATGCTTGTGTTTCAATTGTGATAGCAAATACAGTCGAGGACATAAATGTAGTGAAAAGAAATTGTTTTATATTGAAGTTCCCAATGAGGAAGAAGAGGAGGAACCCATACTAGAAGATGAAAGGGAGTCAAATGAGGAATCACATGATTCTCAACCAATCATTTCTTGTCATGCACTCTCAGTTTTTAGCGCTACACAAACTCTCAAGGTGGTGGGGTTCCTAAAGAAGCAAAAGGTAACAGTGTTGATCGACGCAGGTAGTACTCATAATTTCATCAACAAAAAGTTAGCTACTCATCTAAATTGTTTCATATATCCAGCTCCAGAGTTTCAAGTTTTGTTTGTAGATGGTGGTATAGTTAGTTGTTCAAGGAAGTGTCATAGCATTAAATTATCCATGGGAGATTATCAAATTGATACCCCAATGTATGCGATATCCATGGGTGCAGCAGATATTGTTTTGGGAGTACAATGGCTTACTACATTAGGAACAATTGAGATGAACTTCCAAGAACTATTCATGAGATTTCAATCAAAGGAAGGCTAGTAGAGCTAAGGGGGTTGAAGTAAAAATCACCACAAATGGTAAGCTCTCATCAAATGCAAAGTTGCTTAAGAAAGGAGTGGATGGATTTGTGGCCCAACTATGTTCATTAGAAGTCTCTCAATCTAATACTCCTACTCATCCAGATTTGCAAGCTATAATTGATCGTCACTCAGTTGTTCTTGGAGATATGCCTAAAGCACTTCCTCCTAAGAGGGATCATGATCATGCCATACAGTTAGTCCCAGGGAGCCAACCACCGAACATCAGGCCTTACAGTATCCACACATACAAAAGAGTGAGATAGAAAAGATTGTTGAAGAGATGCTAGAGGCAGGAATCATCAGGCATAGCCAAAGTGCTTACTCCTCGCCTGTGGTGATGGTACGTAAGAAGGATGATACTTGGCGCACGTGTCTAGATTATAGAGTGCTCAACATGTACATCATTAAAGATAAGTTTCCAATTCTAGTCATTGATGATTTGCTAGATGAATTAAATGGAGCTATGTTTTTTACCAAGTTAGATCTTAGATCTGGTTATCACCAAATTCAGATTAAGGAGGAAGATATTTGTAAGACAGCATTTTGGACTCATGAGGGTTATTATGAATTTTTGGTGATGCCATTTGGTCTTACCAATGCACCATCTACTTCCAAAGTTTGATGAATTCCATTTTTAAGAAGTTCTTGAGAAAGTTTGTGTTAGTATTCTTTGATGATATATTAATTTATAGCAAGACTTGGGAAGAACATTTGCAACATGTGGACCAAGCATTACAAATACTTGAAGATCATAAACTCTATGCTAAGCCACAAATCTATGATATATCTCCACTTGCCACTCCTAACTTCACCAAGGAATTCATTGTGGAATGTGATGCTTCTAGAAATGGGACAGGAGTAGTGCTCATGCAAGAAGGTCGACCAATTTCTTTTCAAAGTCATCAATTAAAAGGTAAGAATCAACTAAAACCTATTTATGAGAAGGAAATGCTAGCAATACTCCATGCAGTGAAACAATGGCGGCCTTATCTATTGGGTATACATTTCAAGGTTAAGACAGATAATGATAGCCTAAAATATTTTTTGGAACAACGACTATCTTCTAAAGAGCAACAAAAATGGGTCACTAAGATGTTAGGATATGACTTTAAGATTGTATATAAGAAAGGGAAAGAAAATATTGTCGTAGATGCACTGTCAAGGAAGGATGAGAAAGATGAAGCCTTATTGTGTGCCCTTTCAATATTACAAGAAAATTGGGTGGAGGAAGCCAAAGCAGTGGCAAAATGATGTTGTTACAAGTAATCTCATCAGCAATTAAAAAGTGATCCTAGTAGGATAAGTTTTGTTGGAAGGAGACCTCTCTTGTCTTGTATCTCTGAGAATTCCAAGAATTTCCTAATCAAGATTCTCACAGAGTTGCA
The DNA here is from genome assembly GCA_007258455.2 of Sequoia sempervirens. Lineage (NCBI taxonomy): Eukaryota > Viridiplantae > Streptophyta > Pinopsida > Cupressales > Cupressaceae > Sequoia > Sequoia sempervirens. The sequence continues at coordinate 740,430,856 of VDFB02058242.1, read as the reverse complement.
TGAGTCTCCAGTGGGTGGTCATTCAGGATTTTTGAAGACATATCATCGAGTGGAGGGGCTAAAGGGTGGTTGTGGCTGAATCATCAATTAAGACCCCAGGTCTCTTGCAACCCTTATCTATTCCTAGCCAGCGTTGGGAAGAGGTATCCATGGACTTCATCACAGGGCTTCCCAAATCTAAAGGTCATAATGTCATCATCGGCTCACTAAATATGCACATTTCATTGCATTAGCACATCCTTTTACAGCAAGTGCAGTGGCTAAAGCTTTTTTGGATAATATCCAAAAGCTACATGGTACACCTAAAGTTATTGTTAGTGATCGTGATCCTATCTTCACTAGTCATTTTTGGAAAGATTTATTCTCATGTTTGGGTACTCAATTGTCTCTTAGCTCTTCATACCACCCTTAATCAGGTGGGCAAACAAAAGTTGTTAATAAGTTTTTGGAAGGATATCTACATTGTTTCACTTCATAGAAACAGTCTCAATGGGTAGATTGGCTACCACTTGTGGAATGGTGGTATAACACTTCTTTTCATAGCTCATCAAAAATGTCTCCATTTTTGGCACTTTATGGATATCATCCTCCTTCCATCATATCATCAATTAAGGTGTTCCCAAGAGTTCAGGCAGTAGAAGACCACTTGCTTCATCGACAACAAGTACTTTCAGGACTCAAGGAGAATTTATCCATGGCACAAAATCGAATGAAACAACAGGTAGACCAACATTGTAGTGAAAGAAGTTTTGAAGTTGGGGATTGGGTCTCCTTGCGATTGCAGCCTTATAAGTAAATCTCACTAAAGCAGCAAAGAAAGAATAATAAGTTGTCTCCAAAGTATTATGGTCCATACCAAATCATGCAAAAGATCGGTAGTGTTGCCTACAAGCCTGAGTTGCCACCAACAACAAAGATACATCCATTTTTTCATGTTTCCTATTTGAAGAAGGTAATTGGGCATAATATTCCCACTCAAACAACACTTCCCAAGCTGGATGAAGAAGGAAGAATCATTTTGGAACCAAAGTGCATTCGTCAAACACACACAAAGAAGCTGAGGAATAGAACTATCACTGAGTATCTCCTCCAATGGAAGAAGTTACCAGTTGAAGATGCCACATGGGAAGATGAGGAGTTCATTCAAAAGTTTCCAAACTTGATTAGCATTGAGGACAATGCTTCTTTGAAGAAGGGGGGCATGCTAGGCCCTTAATATTATTGTACATCGGGTTATGAATAGTCGGCTTGTGGCTATCTTAACTCTCTATTAAGTCATATTATCATTAGTATATTGTTATTTAGTTGTTTAGGTCAGCCTAAGTCTTATATAGGTGTGTCTAAGTCAGCCTAGGTGATATCCTTGGCATAAATAGGTATAAATAGGAGGTTGTGAGTCTTATTTCATCAAGTGTGAAGTGTGTTCTCATTAGAGATATTTGGAGGTTTTCCCCCTCGAAGTGGCTTGTTATTCTCAGTTATTATCAAGTATTTGCAGCATATTTCATATCATATTCTTCTATTGTGCAAGTTATTTCATAACATAACATATGAAAAGATTTAATTTGCTTGCATATTGAATTCCATATATAATGGAAGGGTGTGGCATATATAAGACTTAGTCAACATATAATATAATGTTGTGTGCAAATGATTTAAAAGATTTGAGTGCAGATGATTTAAAAGATTTGACTCTGTCAAAGAGCAACAAAACACCAAAAGCACGAATAGAGGATAATGTGGTTCCAAACTATGAATTTCTGCCTTGCAATAGAAGTCTATTTTAGAAGATCTATACAATGATAAAACCATGAGTAAATGGGAATACTAAGTCTTGAGAATACTGGCATGGAATAAGTTGACTTGTTTAAACAGTTACGTTCCATATCTCTAATGCATTCTTGATGTCTCTTAGAGAATATATTTGTTGTGTTTATTTGTTGAGTAATGTGTTTTAAGTCTACCACCTTTTGTTTTCCAAGCTGAGTCAAACCATACAATTGAGAAGTGTTGATCCATTATCCATGATACCATCCTTTAGAAGCTGAATATTATGTATAAATAGAGGCATTCTATACTTCATTGGGATGCTTACTTGCATTCTGTTGCAAATGTTTTCTAAGTGTTTCTCTGTTTTTATTGAGTTTGCAAGATTTTTATTATGAGAACTTGTGAGGGTGTTTGGGAAAGTATAGAGGGAATTTTTTGCTAAGTTGCAAGCTATTTTGTAAAGGCTAGGATTGGGAACTAGCTCAAGAACAATTGGAGCTTTATTCTTATAGGCATGAGGAATCTTACTCTTTTATGTTTATTCATTTTGATGTGATAATATTTTTCTTAATTGATATTTGAGAAGTATTAAGCTTTAAGGGAAGATTGTTTTCAACATTTGAGTGATTATCTGTTGTTATAAAATTGGAAATCTATATTGTTTGAAGTGATTGTACATACTCCATAGTAAGGAGTGATTTTTTACATAGATATATACATATAGTAGAAAGTACTCAATAGAGTGGGGTATTTATAGCTTATAGCTAGACTTAATTGGATAGGTTATGGATCACATGTTAAACCTAGTAGAGGATTCATATATTTCTAAGAATATATAGGTTGTTCCTAGGATTGTAGACTATCATATGGAGGGAATTTCCTATGCATAGAATATAATTGGTCTTAAAAAATCATGTTATAATGGTGGATGAGCATGTGACGTCCATTTCAAAATAGGGGTGATGAATACTTCGGCCAAAGTGGTGTAATTTGCCACTAGTTACACTATCAGTTCATTATGTACCTTACTCAATCATGCTAGTTTAAGATTGCCATACACGTAGAACATAGATGTGTCATGTGATAAAGTTCTAGTATGTATGTTGGACTCAGGGAACACTAAGAGGGGGGTGAATTAGTGTTCAGCAAATTTGACTTTCAATTTAGATCTTAAATTATTTTTAGCACATAAAAAAAAAAGATGCAAGTACATAAACAAGATGATCAAGACACCATAACACCAATATTTTTACATGGAGACCCTGTTATGGGAAAAACCACGGCAAAGATTAATCCACAATTTATATTTTGTTAAAAGTATGAACAAAAGGGAATGCACTTGCATTCAGGCACACTGCCTAGAGCTCACTGCTCAAAATAAGGAAGGCTCATTGCCTTACAAAATGTTTATGATTACAAAAAAAAATTTAACAGAGGAGATAGCATCTACAAATTCCTAGATTGAGTTATGGTGAAGCACATAAAATAGATTTTGAACCTTCTATCCAACTCACACTTCTGCTCTACTCTACTCTGTTCTCCTACACAAAAACCCCTCTACTTCACAAGAAAAAATTCACTCAACAGATCTTCTGATGTATGCTCATACAACTGCTCTGAACCTTTTCACACACACACACACCTTCTTACTAATCCATTCATACATCAAAAATGAATTACCAATCTCATAGATATATCCGCTAGCAAAGATTTTAGTCACTTAAGTCAACTTCAACAAAACATGAAATATTCTCCAACAGTCAACTCAAATCACAAGTTATATTTAATGCACACCCATAAAGGTTGGCTAATACATAGTTGGGACCCAAAACAATATTCTCAAACTTGGAAACAATTAAACAACTACTCCTTATACATTCACAACACACTATATTCATTGAGTCAGTCATAACAAGAAAATAAACAAGAAAATCATTCTACCAAATCTCCTAACTTGTACACCGATTATTGTGACATCACAAAAATTACCAATAAGGTAGCATACATGATTAGCATTCTTTCCTGGAGATCCACAACACAAAATGATGATCTGGTGAAGCATACAAATCGAGTATCTAACTGGATACCATGTTCTTCATACTTTATGTCGGTAACACACTGTCTTCTACATTTTCTACTGGTATAAGTAGATCCTGATCTGCGGACTGAGACAATGACTTCAATTTCCATCAATGACAACACTAGAATCCATAAACAATCTCCCCAAGCCATATTCCAACAATCTCCCCCTTTGGCATTGATGGCAACACTTAGTGAAAAATGACTAAGTGTCGAAACCAAAACTCAAAATTCAAAAACACAACAAAACATTGCTCCCCCTTAGAATGTTAAGACATTTTTCACTACTCTCCTCCCCCTTTGAAATCAATGACAAAAATTTACTACTTACTCTCCCCTTTTTTCTTTTTGCAAAAACAAAATTTTACTGCTCTCTCTTTCTCCTTTGCTAAATAGAAATTTGAGAAATTATAACTACTACACAAATCAGAAAATGGTTTTGTACTTATCCTTTATCTTTGAAAGAAATTTCTTCCAAGCATCTACTGCAATACCAATAATTGTTATCAAACTATTGTTTTATGATGTCCGGTTGATTATCCAAATGAGGGATTCAGGAATTGTAATCGCTTCTTCCAACTTCTCTCCTTTCTTCAGAATCTCAATTTGCTACTCCATTCTACATTTAGTTAGATCTTTCATTCTCCAAAAAGTGTCCATAAGAGTTTTTCTGGCAGAGTGAACCTTTTCATGTTTAGTCTACAACTCATGAATCTTTTTCTTGACAGCTCCATCCTGGTCCTAAAACAGATTGTAATCCTGACCAATTTTTATCAACTCACTATCAATTTGCTCCAGTTTGTCCTTGTATTTACCAACCACATGTGGCCACCGAGGACAATAATTGTAGATCTTATTTGTTGAGTCAATGGATTTCCTTAACATATTCATTTTCTTTTTTAGTTTGACAAGAGACAGCCTAAACTGCTCCTTCAGATGTTAAATTACTTCTTCCTCTTTCCTATCCAAAGGCACAGAGTCCATAGCCTCCCTGATACATTCAATCAATTCTTCTAGAAGTACATTCTGCAAACTTTCCAATTCAATATTGTTGTGCATAAAGTATCTACCTAGAGTGTCCTCACTGAATTCTTGTTCATATGATGGTCCATTTAACCATATGTCAGCAATCTTTTACATTCCATCTTCCTCCCGAACAATCTGCAGTATCTTTGTTTTGAATAAACCACTTTCTTCATCACTTTTTTCTGCTATCACCACATCCGGTTCAATTGATTATGGTTCATCTCTTGGAGTGTAATCATCAAAATCTTCATCTAGTATATCCACAATTACTTGCTCTTTTCTTTTTTCTTCAGCTCTTGGAGATTTGTGTGTTGGAGGAATGTCATTTGCAAACTCTAGAGCCCTTTTCTACTTCTTCTCCACCTTAGCGGAAGAGGACCCAACTTCAACTACTCTTACCAGAAGAGAGATGCCAACTATTCCAAATTTTCCCAACAATTCTCTAAAGAAATTTTCATAAACTTGCTCATAGTTTTCCATAGTATTGAAATGCTTAAAAATTTGCTTACAAATAGGTTCATTTTCTTTCCATACCACATTGTCATTCTGAGGCAAGCAATTTAGAAAATACATCATAATGCATATAACTAGGGTACCAAACCTGAGGGCATAATCTACATCTTTCATCAATTGCACATTTTCCATCAATTGATCCTTCATCAATCCACATAGATCAAAGTCTTCATCTTCTATTATTATTTTGTGTGAAATGTAAATTACGCCTACTGAGGTTGATCCTTCCCTGTTATAAAGAAAATTTTATATGAAATTCTATGTGTAATGTACCTCATTATTGGATCTTTGATTGTTGAAATAAACAGAGCTCTTTGATCTCCTGTCACTCTGGTTAGGGTTTCGACTTCCTTATTCTGAATTGACTTATTTTTTGGAACATCTCCAATATTGCATAATCCTGTTAAATTTATGATCACCTCTCTTGAAATTTGATAGGGTTTTTCCAAAGTAAGGATATCATCATCCAATCTGTTCAAGAAAAACTTGACCACTTCCGCATTGACGAAATAGGGAAACTCATTCCAAATGTCCAAATTCTTATGTTTTGCACCTTCAAGCCACTTTAATTCACTGGTTGGCAAAAAAAATCTTATATCCCTAATCTTCCTACTACTATATTCATCCAAAGTCACTGTTCCTTTGATTTGCTTCATTTTACTTTCTGTACTAAACAAGGTTTTCTACCAAGCACAAAATTTTGAAATTCTATGAGCAACTAAAGTACCTGAAGAATTCGCTACTGAATTTTCTATACTCCTTAGTGATTTCATTGCAGAGGCTCACCTTTTGTTCTACTACAATGCAAGGTGATAAATGAGGGTTCCAAATACCCTTTTATGACTTTGTGCAGCTAACCCTTTTAGTTGCATTAAATACTTTTCCCTAGGAGTTATGGTAACTCTATTTTCTCAGACAACAAAAGAAAATTTTGTCTGCGGACTTTTTGCTTCACATGTTCCTGCATAAATGATCATTGATACATTTTCAAAATTTTATCATAGCTACTAATATTTTTTTGCATTTTTGTGCCAGCTACCGACAGGGGGCCAAAGGATCTTCCTTGAAACACACCCCCTAGGCCAATGGCTTAAGCTCAATTTTTGGAGAAATTACTAGAGGCATTTCCAGAGGTAGTTTCCAATATGGGCTTATTTCCTTCATCAGATCCACTCTTCCTTACCCACATTTTCTTCATCTGATCTCTTATTTCTTCCATAGTCAATTTTCCCTTTCCTTTTTCATTTTTTTGTGAATTTATTTCTTGATATATTGGACCTCTTCTATCCATGTTCTAATTCTTGTAGAATATTACAATGTGACCAAATCTGTTGCAACTATAACACACCAAATTTCTCTATCTAGACCACACACTCCATTGATTTCCTCATGAGTTGCATTGATTAGCAACATGCCCAAATCTTCCACAAGTATAACATTTAACATTTCCTAAATTGACAGACATACTTTTGCATTCAATAGACTTGTGACCTAGCTTCTTGCAATTAAAACACTAAACAGGAAATGATAGATTGCTTGAATTTATTTTACTTCTACACTGAGAAGCCATATGACTAAATTTATTAAAAGAAAAGTAGTAACCATTAAACTTCTAAGCATTGGGTTGCCTTACCAGATACCTTCTGCCTTTGTTCATCTGATTTCTTTGTCTAGAATCCTTTTGTTCAAATTCAAAGCTTTCTTCCTTCTCATACCCAAGACCTCGCTTATCATTTGCATCCTTTTGTCTTTTAGTCAGCTCATCAAGCTTAATAGAACTGATCTTAAACTTCTCCTTGTACTCATTTGTGGTAGTGAGTTCATTACTGAGAATAACTATTTGTCTTTCAAGTTCTTGTTCATTGTTTCTAAACTGTTGCAACTCAATCTCTAGTTGAATGAATCCATTGTTTCCTTTGTTGCATTCTTTAGATTTTTCTTTTAAGGATCGAGCCAGATTCTCCTCATTTTTCTTCCTTTCTTCAATCTCCTTAGTTAGCTTCATTGCCACATATTCCATTTCAAGCTTTAGAGTTGTTAGAACTGTAAAATTATGAAAATTTTATAGGTTTTTTCATACCCCTGAGTTTCCAAACGAGTCTTCATCATAAGCACAAAGTCTTCTCTTCATAACATTTTGCTCATATTTTTCCATGTGGTTCCTAAAAAATCCATTGAGTCATGAATATCTCACAATATAATTCCTATCGGCAAGAGATGGTGAGGGTCTCCCCGATCCATAATGCATGTTCTACTAATATACATTTCTTGCAGTCTATCAACAAGACTTCAGAGATGTCGCACCGATTGGAATTCATCTATAGGCACCTATCGGCAGGACACAACGCATTGTCTCGGCGATAGAAGGTATATCAGCTAGATAAAGTCATCGAAGTAAGGTCTTACCGAATACATTATGTCTTACCGATCGACTCATGAGTAAACACTTCAGCCAAACAATATGTCTTCATTATGTGGTCTTGACGAACGCATTATGTCTCACCGACTAGCACACAAAATGATGTATCGACTAGACTAAAGGCTATCGAAACAAAGTCTCAGCGAATGCACCCAGTCTCATCGATAAAGCATAAAAGGATTTAATCAAATGACTATCAAGGTAAAATTATATAGTCTCGCCGACTCATATGTCACACCGAAATTTTTTTCATCAGCGAGAAAGCAAATATGTCTCAGCGACTAGAGAACATACCAACGAACATATCTCAGTGAGACACTAAGTAACTGATGAGACATCTCCCCAACTTTGAATTGTCACAGCGACAAACAAGATGAAAGGATGACTATCAGAGAGACTCCAAATTTCAATGAGACGGCATGACATTATAGCGATGCACAGGATGATTGTCGGTGAGACATTGATGGTCAGTATGATTGCAGGATATCTCGGTGAGTGTTTGGCGAATGTTAATAGAAGCTCGAATACAACTGATCACCGACGTTTGAATGCAAAATGATGTGTCTTTTCAAATACTGATGTATAAATATTCATTTTTGACTGTAAGAAGAGATAAAGTAGATAGGATAGAAGATAGATTAGGGAAGATACAATAGACAAAAAATGTCATACTATGAGACTATGTTGCATGTTTTAAAAATATGGAGATATTAATGAAAATTAGTTGATGTGGCAGCGTATTTCTGGTGTCAATTGTCTATTGTGCTTATTGAAAGTATTACTAAAGTTGTCTCCAAGATTGATGCTTTCTGGTTATTTAAATTGATGTAACAAGTTTATATTCAGTTTATCAGTGCACATTTGTTGTATCTGTGTGGTTGATTGATCGGTTCTTTCAAGGAAAGATTAAATCCTTTTAATTGATCACAGTAATTAGGGAAATTCATCTGGATCATTACGAACTTGGTAGTCATAGTCTTGCATGTTTATACAAGTTATAAACAAAAACATATGCCAAACAATTTGAGTGTTTTCCAGAAATAAGTTACCCATTTAGATTTCATTTGACTCCACATACCAAATAAGGCACTAGTCTTTGCACTTTTTATCATTTAGTTTCATTCATTTCTTACATATGTTAACTGAACATATTAGGATTTAGCTTTGAATATTGCTATACAATTTATACTAAATTTAGTTTTATTTGTCCACTCCCATCTGCCATTGTGGGAAAAACATTTCAAGAGAGATAAGCACATTAAGTCCGCTTCATTCATATAGGTACACCCACCTAGGTCTAGAAGCACCTGAAGAGTAGACGGTCTAAATCTTTTGACCTTGTCTATTACCCTGAAACATACCAAGAGATTGGCAACCTCTTGAGGCATTTCGCCTACATTTTTGAGAGCTAAAAAATTGGCGACTCTGCTAGGGATTATTTTAGAATATCTAGTTGAAGACCATCATATAGAGTCATTGAAGAAAAAGTTGTAATTTGAGAAGTTTCAGAAAGAGTGATTCCACTGGGGAAAATCAGAAATAATTTTAAAAAAGAAACATTTTCCTACTTTTGGAAAAGTAGGTGGCGACTCTGGTAAAAACTTGATGAAGAATGGATAGACAATTTGTGTATGGAACAAAAGAATATTTTGAAAGGCAGCAATTGATAAGAGGAATTGAAGAATTGAGAAAGAAAAAGCTGCAAGTGGACCAGCAACTGTTAGAGTTCTGCAATAAGAATGAATACACAAATGCAGGAAGGCATTGGACCCCTCAAGCGCCTAATAATACAATTGGAAATTTTCACAATGAAGGTAATGCACTTTATTCACAACAAGATATTTATTCATCACAACCATCAAAACAAGTAAATGCTTATCCTATCCCTCCTAGACAAAGGTTGGTAAGTTATCAAGATTGTCAATGTGATCAATGTCAAGTACAACACAATTCTAGTCCACTTGGAAATATCAGTCAAAATCTGCAGCAAGGTACGTATTGGAACCAACAATCTAAAAATGATGAATGTGTCAAAAATATGGGAGGCCCTTCTTGACATAAGAAGAAATAAAGGAGAATCTGGGCATTCTTTGATTTGCAGAATATTAGAAATTTGTATGCAAATGCCTAGGAATTACAGGCTCAACAGGCCCTTGTTTCTTGAGCAGTTCATGAAAGTATATTGGCCCAATTCAATTCATTGGCCTAAGTCACTAAAACCGGTCACTTTTGACCAAGTGAATGTGCTGATCAAAATCATAGATAAGAAAAGGGATGAGGATAATTATGACATCATTGATGAAGATAGAGACATTGATTAGAAGATGCGGCCAATAGAAGATGAGACAAGTGCAAGTCAAAATGACTCATATGATAGCTTGCATGAGGAAGATGGAGATATAAGAGATCTCTCTTGCATAACAGATTGTGATAGGGAAAGCAGTGTATGTTATGAGGGATCTAATGAATATTTTGATTGTGAAGATGAACCTATTGATTTTGATTTACAGCAAGGTGATTCTTGCAGTTCTTGTGGTAATCAAGAGGAAGAAGCAATGGAAGAGGCAAGTTCATTTGACAGTGAACAGATAATTCCTCCAGCTGTAGTTGAATACCATGAAGATACATTTGATCAAGAAGAGGGAGAAATAATAAAAGATATGGAAGAAGAAACATGTTCACTCAGTAGTGAGAAAATTTTAGATTTTCTAATTCTTGAATACCAGAGATGTGCATACAAGGATGATTTTGAAGTTTTGTGTCCATCTTACATTTGTTTTGACAATGAAATTTCTTGGTGCAATGATTCATATGACTCCCAGTGCATTTCTCAAAATGATGGAGAAACCTTTGAAGTTGATCAAAAATCTTTGTCCATTCAAGAGGAGCTATGTAATTTTGAAATTTCTAACTCATGTGGAGAAGATATTTATTTGCATACCAAGGATGATAGAAGTCCAGCATTGATTGGTTCATATATGCATGATATTGAAGATATGAGTCATAATCTAGTGTCATCTCCAAATGTTGATATGGAAGAGGTGCAAAAGGTTTTAGATTTGTTTGTCTCAAATAGTGTTGATATGACAGAATTTTTTGATTCTCAAGAGAAGCACCTTGATGGTGAATTTTTAGTACAAATAGGAGAGTGTTTTATAATACATAATAGTGAGAAAGATAATGAGAAATATTGCATTGAACATGCATGTACTTTATATGTTGAAGATAACAAAGATTTGTCCCGTGATGGATAATTTGAACTGCATAATGGTGAAGGGAATTTGGGCTAAGCTGAGCACGATGATTCTCTAAAAACTTTCAATAACAATGACAGGGAAGATTGCATGAATATCTTCAAGAAGAATTTGATGAATTCAAAGCAAAGTTAGGTGTTTGACAGAGGAAAGTATGGGCCTTTCTTTTGGATGGCCTTGAGCCATCATTTATGGTTTGAATTTTAGACCATAACAGCTTAGAGCAGATGAAGTTAAAACATAGAGGATTAAGGGTTTCCAGTGCATGGACAACTCTTGATAATCCTCTTAAAATTATTTTCCATGTACAATAGTTTAGGGTGTTTTTCATCTCCATTTCACATTCATTTCCATTTCCATTTTGCTCACTGATTCATCATTTTGAGCCTGGTCTGCTCACCCAGAAATCTAGATCCTTGCAATGATTTCACAACCATTCATCCCCAGATAGAGCCACTGTTAGAACTATAAAATTTGAAAATTTTACAGGTTGTTTCATACCCCTGAGTTTCCAAACAAGTCTTCATCATAAGCACAAATTCCTCTCTTCACAACATTTTTCTCATATTTTTCCATGTGGTTCCTAAAAAATCCATCAAGTTACATGAATATCTCATAGTATAATTCCTATCAGCAAGAGATGGTGAGGGTCTCCCCAATCCATAATGCATGTTCTACTGATATACATTTGTTGCAGTCTATTGAAAAGACTTCAAATATGTCGCACTGATTAGAATTCATCTATAGGAACCTATCGGCAAGACACAATGCATTGTCTCAGCGACAGAAGGTATATCGGCCAGATAAAGTCATTGGAGTAAGGTCTCACTAAATACATTATGTCTTACCGATCGGCTCACGAGTAAACACTTCAGTCAAAACATATGTCTTCGATATGTGGTCTTGCTGAATGCATTATGTCTCACTGACTAGCACACAGAATGATGTATCGGCCAGACTAAAGGCTATCAGAACAAAGTCTCAGCGAATGCACCCAGTCTCGCCAACAAAGCATAAAAGGATTCAATCAAATGACTATCGGGGTAAAGTTATATAGTCTCGTTGACTCATATGTCACGCCAAATGTTTTTTCATCGGCGAGAAAGAAAATATGTCTTAGCGACCAGAGAACATACCAACGAACATATCTCGGTGAGACACTAAGTAACCTATGAGACATCTCCCCGACTCTAAATTTTCACAGTGACACATAAGATGAAAGGACGACTATTGGCAAGACTCCAAATGTTAATGAGACGGCATGACATTATAGCAATGCACAGGATGACTGTCGGTGAGACATTGATGGTCAGTATGATTGCAGGATATCTCGACGAGTGTTTGGAGAATGTTAATAGAAGCTCGAATACAACTAATCACCAACGTTTAAATGCAAAATGATGTGTCTTTTCAAAAACTAATGTATAAATATTCATTTTTGACTATAAGAAGAGATACAGTAGATAGGATAGAAGATAGATTAGGGAAGATACAGTAGACAAAAAATGTCATACTATGAGACTATGTTGCATGTTTTAAAAATATGGAGATATTAATGAAGATTAGTTGATGTGGCAACATTATTCTAGTGCCAATTGTCTGTTATGCTTATTGAAAGTATTACTAAATTTTTCTCCAAGATTGATGCTTTTTGGTTATTTAAATTGATGTAACAAGTTTATATTTAGTTTATCAGTGCACATTTATTGTATCTGTGTGGTTGATTGATCAGTTCTTTCAAGGAAAGATTAAATCCTTTTAATTGATCACAGTAATCAGGGAAATTCATCTAGATCATTAAGAAGAACTTGGTAGTCACAGTCTTGTATGTTTATACAAGTTATAAACAAAAATATATGCCAAACAATTTGAGCATTTTCCAAAAATAAGTTACCCATTTAAAATTTCATTTGACTCCGCATACCCAATAAGGCACTAGTCTCTGCACTTTTTATCATTTAGTTTCATTCATTTCTTACATCTGTTAATTGAACATATTAGGATTTAGCTTTGAATATTGCTATACAATTTATACCAAATTTAGTTTTATTTGTCCACTCCCATCTGCCATTGTGGGGAAAATATTTCAAGAGAGATAAGCACATTAAGTCTACTTCATTCATATAGGTACACCCGCCTAGGTCTAGCAGCACCTAAAGAGTAGAAGGTCTAAATATTTTGACCTTGTCTATTACCCTGAAATGTACCGAGAGATTGGCAACCTCTTGAGGCATTTCACCTACATTTTTGAGAGCTAACAAGAGTAGCATTATTTCTAGCAATTTTTTCACATTCTTTAGTTATCTCTTTTAGAGTCTGATTCAGGTGAACATCTTCCAAGTTTTTATTGTCTTTCTGCTTTAGCTGATCACAAAGTTCCTTCCTTTTTTCTCTTGAATCATTGATTTTATCCTTCAATGATTGAATGAATTTCTTAGCATCCACAAGATTTTCTCTTAATTCAATGACTTATGCTTTAGACTGATCAAGATCATCAAGTGCCACCATAAGCTACTGTTGAAGACCAGAGTCCATTGTATTCCAAGATCTACCTCAAGTTGTTAAACTTCTACAGAGGAACTATGCTCTGATACCAATTATTGGACTCAAGGAACACTGAGAGGGAGGTGAATCAGTGTTCAACAAATTTGACTTTCAATTCAGATCTTAAATCATTTTCAGTACATAAACATAAATAAAGATGCAAGCACATAAACAATATGATCAAGATAGCATAAAACCAATATTCTTATGTGGAAACCCTATTAGGGAAAAAACCATGGTGGAGATTAATCCACAATTTATGATCTGTTAAAAGTATGAACAAAAGGGAATGCATTTGCATTCAGGCACACTGCCTAGAGCTCACTACTCAAAATAAGGAAGGCTCACTGCCTTACAAAATGTTTGTGTTTACAATAAAAATTGAACTAAGAAGATAGCATCTACAAATGCCTAGATTTAGTTCTAGTGAAGAACATAAAACAAATTTTGAACCTTCTGTCCACCTCGCACTTCTGCTCTGCTCTGCTCTATTCTCCTACACAAAAACCCCTCTGTTGTACAAGAAAAAATTCACTCAACATATCTTCTAATGTACGTTCATATAAATGCTCTAAGCCTTTTCACACACACACCTTCTTACTACTCCATTCATATATCAAAAATGAATTACCGATCTCATATATATATCTGCTAGCAAAGATTTTAGTCACTTAAGTTAGCTTCAATAAAACATGAAATATTCTCCAACAGTCGACTCAAAGCACAAGTTATAGTTAATGTGCACCCATAAAGGTCAGCTAATACATAGTTGGGACCCAAAACAATATTCTCAAACTTGGAAACAATTAAACAACTACTCCTTATACATCTGCAACATGCTATATTCATTGAGTCGGCCATAACAAGAAAATCATTCTACCAAATCTCCTAACTTGTACACCAATTGTTGCAACACCACAAAACTTACTAAGAAGGTAACATACATGCTTAAAAATCTTTCCTGGAGATCCACAACACAAAATGATGATATGTTGAAGCATACAAATCTACTATCTAACTAGATACCCTATTCTTCATGCTTTTTGTCGGTAACACACTATCTTCTACATTTTCTGCCAGTATAATTAGATCCTGATCTATAGACCGAGATAATGACTTTAGTTGCCATCAATGACAACACTAGAAGCGATAAATCCCAAGCCATATTCCAACAATGTAGGCCACAACACCAACTCATATTAGGCTAGTATTTTGTGGTTTCTAGACCAAAGCTCTTCATCAAAGGGTAGGGCCATCTTACCATATGTGGTAGATTTGTGGGGGACCTCAATTAGTCTGTGGATGACAAAAAATTCTTGAGTGTTGCTTCTCCTCCTAGTCAACAAGCCAAAGATTTGAAATGGGATTTCCTAGATCAATTGTATTTCTAGTGCCAATGGAGCTCAGTTGAGATATGTATGTAAATTGTATTTATTTCTTTGAAAGACAAAAAAATGTATTTGTATTTGGATTATGAAATCATTTCTTTGGAAATATTTTACTCAATTCATTGAATGAATGTGAGGGATATTTTGTTACTATCATGTGTGCATTTTATCTTGTATTGAAATAAAAATCATATTTCAATGTGTTTAGCCTTTAGATTAATTTCACTTGTGGTAAAACATAGGAAAATTACTATATAGAACAAGGGGCATGTTACACATGGTATCAGAGTGACTAGGTTCAACTTTGGAACCTATGTGCTTGCTATGTTTTCTCTTCCAACATTTATGTGAATACTAATGTTTGGTAAATTATTGTGCCAAGATGGTGCAACTCAAGTTAACTGTAAGAAGTTCAGTAATTGGGAATGAGCATTACCTAAGGGCCAAGAAGGAAAAGGAAGCCCTTGTTCGTACTATAGAAGGAACTAACTGTGACAACATCATCTAGCTAAGTGATACTAAGAAAATCAGTCACACTTTATCGCAAATTAGCTAAGAGAAGAGAAGGATGAGAAATTAAGAAAATTTCAACTATCTACCTCCTATCTCTCCAGAAAAGTCAGACTCACTATCACTTTCTAGGGATATGCCCTCATAATGTAGCATCATTCTAGCTATGTTGTTTAGAGATCCTCATGTTTTACCCATGGATGAGATAATTGTAATTACCTCAAGTGGTGAGTAAGCAGGTTATGTACCTCATAATTATGTATCAAAAGATAAATTTGAGGGATACAATCCTTTTGGGGATAGATAAGAACAAATTAGAGATGAAAAATAGTCTAAAGGGTATACCCCATTAAGCTATGTATCTGAGAGTGAATCCAAAGCATAATATCATCTTGACTGCCTGAATAGTCACTCAATGTAAATGAAAGGAAATTGAAATTCTTATGAATAAATGAAAATTTATTTCTTATCAAAACTTGTGAGCAAAATGGAATTTCTTGTATGTGAATGTTTGCTCTTTTGAAAGTTGTTAATATATTAAGTAAACCATGATAGGATCTAATATAGATGAACCTTTAGGTATAAATATTTCCTAAAAGATCGTGAGAACAAGGAAAAATCTTGGAGGAAGTCAAGAAGTTGGATAAGGTCTAGATAATTCTGAAACCAAGTTGGATAATATCTTGTCCATCATGGATAAAACTAGGGCAAGGTTAGGAAATTTTGAGCAAGAAGTAAAAAGGAAAGAAAAAGAATGTCAGGAAGTTCTATTAGGTGAAGAAGAAGAAATTTCTAATGAGGATGAGGGAGAAAACTTCCATGACCATAATCAATAAAATCAATGTAGGGAAGAAGAATCTCTGTCCAAATCTAAAAAAAAACAATAGAAAACGTGTGGCAACTAAGTTTTTGAGGGATATGAGAAAAGTTATCAAACCAAAATTTGAGGGAAGAACTAATGGAGATGAGGTTGAGGCTTGGTTAATCCAAATGGAATAATATTTTGAGATTAGAGACTATTATGAGGTTACCAAATCTATTTATGGTGTGTTTTAGCTAGCAAGAGAAGCTTCCAACTGGTGGATGAACAAAAAGATGGAACTTGGTCTTAGTTCTCTAACCTTAACTTGGAATCAATTTTCTGAAATATTCTAGAAAAGATGGCTAACCCAACTCTTTTATGACCAAAAGTTAACTGATTTTCAAAATTTCAAGCAAGGTGAATTGTCGATGAACAATTACTAGGAGAATTTCACTCACCTTTTGAAGTACATGCCAATGTACCAAAAGGATTAACATTTTCGTATTAGAAAGTTCATCATGGGGCTGAATAGCTCAATTTGTGGTGAAGTGGATGTACATGGTCCAAAAAATATGGATCTAGCATATGAAAAGGTAGTCAAGCAAGAGCAAAAGATCAAAGCCATTTCAACCTACTGGGAAAATAGAAACCGAAAGAAGTCTGGTGGGTCTCAAGTAAATCAGGTTCCAAAGAAGTTTGTTAGAGCACAAGAAACTCCAAGGAAAGGAAATAAGGGATATCATAACAAATGGAATGAACCAAGAAGAGATCGTTATGGAAACAACAACAACAACAATTTCAACAATACTGAAAGGAATGTCAAGCAATTTGATAAGTTTGCAAAAAGGAAGGGACCTATAGAAGGATGTTATACTTGTGGAGGGGATCATTATGCTTCTCAATGTCCTAACAAGTCTTCAAGATCATAGGAAAATGGAAAATCTCTTCCTCCACAACGAACTTCATTCCAATAGAAGATCCATGTAACTATGGATAATTGACAAGCCGAGTATCAGGTTACGCTAATAAAAAATCTAGGTATTTTGTTTGGTATGCCTATATCTATACATATTGATACTAAAGCAACTGAAAATTTTGTTTCACATAAAGAAGTTAATCAAATATCTAGAAAAGTTGGGTTTATGGAAAATTTGGGTTGTGGAATATGCAAACCAGACAAGAGCAAAGGTGAAGCAATGATTGTTTGAAGCTAGGGTAGAACTTCCTAGTTTCTCAACTGAAGTGAACTTGTATGTAGCATCCCTAGGATCTTAGAATGTCATTCTAGGAATGAATTGGTTATGGGAACATAAAGCCAAAGTGAATTTTCATTCCAAGGTAGTAGAGAGTTTTGATGATTTAGGAAATTGGGTCACAATGCAAGGAACACCAAGAGAGATTAAGTTGCAACACATTTTTCCTATGCAAATGCTTAGGGAAAAAAAAGGAAGGTTGCCAACTATATGTAGTTAAAATAGAATAACTTAAGTAAGTCACTCCTCAAGATAATGCCATGGATTGTGAACCATAAGATTCTCAAGAAATTGAAGGAGAAATGATACAATCTAGGAAAATAGATATGGAGAAATATCCCATTTTACAAAAATTTGTGGATGTATTTCTACATGAGCTATTTAGATTACCCCCCAAGAGGGTATTTGATTTCTCTATTGACATTGTACTAGGATCTGAACCTATTTCCAAGATGCCTTATATAATGACTACTACCAAATTATTGGAACTCAAGGCATAGTTGGAGGAATCATTATCTAAGGGATTGATAAGACCTAGTGTCTCACCTTGGGGAGTGCTAGTAATCTTTGTGAAGAAGAAAGATGGAACACTACGCTTGTGTATTGATTACCGAATGCTTAACAAAGTTACGATAAAGAATAAATATCCATTCCCAAGGATTGATGATCTTTTTGATCAAATGTGAGAAGCAAACTTGTTTTTCAAAGATTGATTTGCAATCAAGTTACCATCAACTGAGAATCAAAGATGGAGACACATTCAAAACTTCCTTTAGAACAAGATACATGCATTATGAGTTTACTTTCTTACCTTTTGGACTTACTAATGCACCTACATCATTTATGAACCTAATGAACAATGTTTTTAGGGATTGTTTAGATAGGTTTGTTTTAGTGTTCTTGGATGATATCCTAATTTATTCCAAGGATGAAGAGGAACATTGCAAACATTTAGAGATAGTTCTCCAATGGTTAAGAGAAAATAAACAGTATGGAAAACTATCTAACTGTACTTTCTTTCAAAAGAAGGTGTAATATTTGGGTCACGTAATTTCAACTAAGGGAAAATGTCACGCTCTAGCTCAGCATTGACCTCTACAGAGCAATCTGATTTCTTATCCTCAATACATCTCTTTGTAACAAATGAAATGCTCACACTACATAACCAACAAATGTTATTGTCTTTTGAAATACCTGTTGCACTATCAATTACAGAGAAACTTAGGGGGGCACCAAGTTCAAATCTAGACAAAGAACAACTTCAATCTAAGATTCTATTATGTTTTCAGAAAAAGGTAATGTTATGTTCAAATTTATGGGTGGAAATAGGCCTTATCAATGGTGCACTTGGGAAAATCAAAGCAATAGTCTACAAGAATGTTGAGAATCTTCCTTCACTTCCATTGTTTATTGTTGGGTATGTGAGGATCATCATGGAAAAAATGGTCCCTTAAGTGGCGAAAAAATTTAGAAAAATCAAAGTTAGGCAACTTGACATAAACATTTGAATAAGTTATCTATATTATTTCAAAAATATGTAAGAATAGAATCTATAGAAAATTGAATGTAATTTCTAAACTACTAGGTTTATTTTTAAAAATCTATTTGTTGAAATTTTGAAATTTCAATGAGTAATACTTAAATTTAGGGAAAAAATAAGAAGTAGGTGTCTGTCGACCACCTAACCACAATAAAATGATAATATTTTTTATATGATTTTAGATATAAGTAGAGGACTCATGTCGATGTGATGCATATTTTTTGTAATTTTTCCAAGTAAATAATTAATTATGATTTTTTATTACAACTTCTAAAAAATATAAAAACATGTATGTCTGACCACCTTAACTTGGTCAAAACTTCATGAAATTCTTTTTTTTTTAATCTTATAGTATGTGAAGCATAGAATGTGACCCATGTTTCAGATTCAAAAAATGTGATACTATTTGAAAGTTGTATATGATTTTCAATCAGCCTATCAATCAGGACTTTAGTGGTAATTCAAATAGAAAATGAATAATAATTATTTATTAAGTTCAAAGTTTTAAGCATAGTTTATATTAGTGGAAAGCTGAGAATCTCCTTTAAAAACCCTTTTCGTTTCATCAATTTTGGGTAAAAAAAAAGTCACCAACCACATACCCATCATATCACCACTTTTTGGCCCATCATGATCCTACACATACCCTGTTGTTCAATTAAACAATTACATAGGCTCTACTTGGGACCACAATAATCCAAAAAATGTCCCTATCGCCCCATTAAGTCATGGTCAATGTTGTCAAATCCCACTCAAAATGGCATGGACCTTAACAATACAAAAATCACAAGGCCTAACACTTGAAAAGGCAACAAATAACATCAGAAATGTGGACCGACAAGGCCTAACATTCACAACTATTTCTAGAGTGCATGAACTTGCAAGCATGCACATCAAACCAGCCTTCACATTTGAATGATATACACGTGTGTAACAAATCCCATATGTAGCCCATCGAAAGGAAAGGGAAGCACACTTATGGGCATTATAAAATTCAAACTCTGGAATGAACACTCATACCAAAAACACTTGTAGGTTAGTTCTATTTTATTATCTATATTTTTTTAGCTTCCAACTTGAAAAACCCACATTGTGTACTTAGTTACAAACTCCCTTAATTGATTAGTTACAACTTTTCTAGAGGTATGCAAATACATAAAAGCAGAAACAAAATAGGAACAAACACTCCTGCAACTCAACCATTTTACTAACACTTAATGCTTATGAATTTCATTTATGTATGGTCATCTTAATCTACTGATGGATGTAACTAAATAACATTTGGTAAAAAAAAATATTTCCTATTATTTCTATTCCTTTCTTGATGGGCTATGTTTATATAAGAAACCACATTCACAAGTATTCACTTTGGAATAATGTATTAAATTATTTTTAGAATTTTGTGAGTTGTATTTGGTAACAATATGTATCAAGTAACAATTTGTACCAACATGTATTCTATATATGATAGAAAATAGGTTAGTCAAATGCCATTTTTTAAGTTTTACTAAAAAGTCGGGTATTTCCATGCCTAATAGATGGAATATATAAGGACATCTATAAACTAGATTTGGGAAATTAATACAGCTTATGTGCACCATCTTTAAGAATTATATGTATCAAATCAAATCTCAAGTTGCATGGATCATATTTCAACAAGACTACTCATATCAAGCATGCATCTATCACAAACAAAAATTCATTAATAAAATTGTTGGACATGAGATTTTTGTTATTTTCTTTAAATGAGGATATATAGGAAGTAAAGTTGTTGTGTCTTACATGTTTCTATTGGTGTTGTACATAATATATATTGGGTTTAAAATTCTTTCTTTTTAGATTTGTAGATAAACGGTTTATCTATGCAATGTTTTTCCTTGGAAAATTGAATATGGCAACAAAATTGTAAGAAGATAAATGATTTATATTCTTCTTCACAAAAAGATAAATAATACATATATTATTATTCACTGAAATGAGACAACTTATAGATGTATGCATGCCAAATCACTCCAAATGGGTGAATGAGAAATGATTGGGCTCTTTCAAAGAACAATATCTTCTCTTTTATATGTGCACATGTGCAAATACATTTTACTTTTAAAATGGCATTACTATAACCATAACTATAAACTATGAATCTTGCCACAATGATTTGAATATGCAAGAGATTTATGCACTTCTTTAGATGTATCAAAAAATTATTTGAATAAGATATACTCACAAAACTAGTTCGCATAATTATTTGAATAAGGGTTGTACTTTCCATTTTTGTGTTTAGTCGTGATTGAATTTTTTTTTGAAATTCACTATACTTTCATATTGTATTAATACTATTTTATTTCTTAATTGAATCACACTTTCCTTTTCTACGAATATTGAGTACTGATAAATTATGATATCTAAAGCTTTGAAAACTGCATTGTTGTGCTCTATCTATTAGCTTTTGGTAGAGCATGTGGATAGTATTCTAATCTTAGCTAAGAAAATTTGGGGGCAATAAATGAAGTGGTATTCTTTTCTTTCTGGAAAGCACATCTGTAATATAACTGCATTATTTATAAACCAATAACGTCACTTCTAAGAAGAGAACCAACATCACCATTTTCCACCTACTTGTTACTAAGTTAACAACTTTAATAACCTCAATTTAGCCATACTTGTCATCTACCAAGTCTCTCCTAGAAGAGTCAACCTTTTTCAATTGCAAAGAAAGCTTATCTTCTTGAAAGGTTGAGTTACATAGGAAAGACATTTGTGACAAGAAACCACGGTATCTTAAATTTTCGGAAGGCTCTTGATGATTCAAGTGTATCCTAGCAGCAATTTTTATATCAACTGTTACGGTTACCACAATAGCCCTATCCAATCCCACGACTATAGATGTATATTTCTACTGCTTGTTTTAAGATTTATGTTCCAATCAGAGACACATCGAATTCAAAAAGAACAGTTGAACAGATTCATGAGGGCTTAAATTTTGATACAATTTCTACTACTCATGCTACTAGAAATAGGAAGTTCAAAAGTACATTAAATTCTAGAAGTGCAAGTTGTCATTTCAATTACCCATTATTGTTAATGTATTTCTTCTAGATTACTGTTGGCTTGAGCCATGGCTGAGCGATGTACAAAAACAATTGAATTGTAGACAAAACAACTTGATTTTAGAGATGAACTGTGATATGTGGGATAGTGCAATCATCCATAAGATGCCCAAGTTTTTGTTTAGTTTAAATGAACAAAACCCACTAGAAAAGCATATTGTACTTAAAAAATTGATTTCTTGCTAAAAGGAAATGAGTTATAAACATTTTACAGGCATAGTCTCCACAAGATAAACATTGAACAAAGAAGAGATGTGTTTTTTCTCTGTGAAAGAATTAAGCAAGCTTCAAGAAGATGAAACCCTTGCTATAATTTTCATAGGGACAAAAAACAAAGGGCAGAAAAACATGTAAAAAAGAGATTAAACATCAAAATTGAAGAAAGAAAAATAAAGAAAATGACAGATAGGAAATTCATAAACATAATCTATTGATTTGTGTTAAAAACCAAACAATAAGGAATAAAATCTACAATTAGATAATAAATATATAATGACATTTCAATATTGAGAAAAATTATATATCAATATACTAGAAGACAATGCATTGTTACGAGGCATTCAACAATATGATTTCACTAAGGGAAATGGTTTTGTTGGAGGTCTCTTCCCCAGGCATTTCATCCCTCACAGGAAAAGGCATGCAAAAGTTTTCCATGGAATGATATTGGCTATTTTGCATGATTATTCCCTATTTATGTATCAAGTGATCAACAAATATCACTTTGAGTTCAATAAAGAGGAAATAGCTCAGTTCAAGAAGAAATTCCATTGAATTTCTTTCCTTAGAACTCATTCATGCATCCAAGGTTTGCAAGTTTCAGCCATACCATGATTTTGTAGGAACAATAGACCTCTTCCTCAAGTTCTTGATATCAACATTATGGTTCATTCACAAGCAGTGGCAAGGAATCAAGTGTAGGCTATTTCGCAAGAAAAACAAGATGAGAACTCTATGTGCTATCCTCATAGAGAGGGGTAATAGTCTGCCTTCTATTAATGGAGGATAAGGTAACAGGGAATGTGTATAGGGTTGATATGTAGGGTTAATGTGCTGAATATGAAAATGTATGGGGTGATAAGCACTAAGTTTTTTGTATCAAACAATTAGATGTTGGGTTGTATATGTAAAGGGAAAATGTTACTACTGATGGTATATAGGTAGAAGAAGAATGCTTATAGCTATTGCATTTTGTATGTATTTTTTGACTCTCTTGCCTCTCATGGCTTTTTGTAACTCTTTATATAAATTAATATATTATATAGGCTTATTGCCTTTCGCCTAAATATATATATATATATATATATATATTAAACTATAATATTGACCTCCAATAAGACAAAATATACATTCATTGAAATGTATATATGCAATATTAATAAATTAGATTATAAAACAATGTATGGATATATAATATTTATGCAAGCTCAGTTTTTCTTCTTAATTAAGTGTGACCATTTGACAATTCATACCAACTTTCCTAGTGACCAACTCTGCTTCTTACCGCCTACTATGGTAGAATTTCAAATATATTACTAGACTACCTACATTTGACACAAAGTTTTCATGAAGATAATTTTTTTGGCAGCTTTCATAGATGTTGCTTGTTAATATTTCTTATCTAAAATGGGTCTCACCATAAGGTTTTCCCTCTAATATAGGTTGTTCTTAATGCACTTATCAGCTTGTACATTAAATCTTAGGGTGCAATTTCTAGTTAATATACTCTATTTTTTTCTCAAACTGACCTTTCACACCTCTTTCGTGTACCCATTGCAGATCAAGGTGTGATTGCTAGTGTATTTTCTATTTCAAATAAATAGATCCAAAGATCTTTAAATATGCATCATCTTTGGAAAGATGTGTCTCTTCCATGACACATGACTTTACATAACAAATATATTAGAATGTAAAATATAGTTTATATTTTTAAAACACTAGTTCATGGAGATGATATAAAAAAAATATACATATGCTATTGAAAATATCAACAATCCGCAGCTTGCAAAACATTTTATCAAAGGGATTTTTGGAATAGAGTATGAAACTTCATCAAAGACTAATTGAAAGTGGTTTTCTATTGAATCTCTTAGTTATATATCCCTTGATAGACAATTATATATCCCAAACAAGCAACAATTGAAACGGCTAAAGGAAGTGGTTGAGAATCAAAATTATATAGGAAGGGCACATGGTTTTTCTCCACTTAATGGTCTTCACTCAGCTAGTGAACTAATTATTACATTGGTCACTCAAAACTGGAAGACATTAGATGTCTTATTGTCATCACGCCACTATTTGTGGACAAATATTTCATGCAGTCTACCTATACTACCAAAGCACAATTTCATGAAGCATTAAAATCATTTAGTTGCAATTCATACATACAAAGTAAATGATCAGATCCAAATCATGTATTACATATTCTTATTTCATAATGTAGGAACAATTATGTGTTGTATTTTTGACATGAGATGTAAAAGGAAAGAAGTGTAGAAGCATAAATAAAATGAGGAAAATATGTCAGAGGTAGATTGTATCTATAACTAAGGTCTTGTATGAATGTAACGAGGGATAGATAGTAACCATTTCAATTTATATTCATTTTGCATGTCATTTATTACATAATGATGGTAGTAGGTATTTTTCACTATTGATTAGTTTGGTTTTTCTCAATTTAGAAGATTTCCACGATAAATATGGTGTTCAATTCTCCTCTTCCTCTATTATTAACTCCCATTTGACTTATGACTAATTAATACAATATGTATAATACTTATTTTGTGATTTTCATAATTTGTGTAGTTCATAGATTATGGATCATGGATGTTGAAATGTACAATGGTCCATAATATTTTCTTGAAGGGTTTCCTCATTGTAAAATGCAATTGGTGGGTTAGGGGAGAAAGGAAGAAGATGTATCATTAGATTCAATGTTTCCCATGTGAGTATGGCCATGTTGTACATCATCAAGTTCATTGTTATTGTCATGTGGCTCTACATTGTTTAGGTAATGTGGAAATGGACTTGTGTCAATTTTTAAATGACTATTTAAGGGTTTGATTGATGGATTTTCATTATCATTAACTCCTCCAAGTTTGATTACATTTTTGTCAATGAGGTCTTGTACCTTATGTTTAAGACCTATAAAAAATTTGAATGTAATGATCTTTAATGTGATGATAGTTGAAAAATATTTGATCATTATATGCTTTAGGAAGTGATTTGTTTAGACTAAGTGAATAAACTTAAGGGAGTGTAAGTAAATTAACACTATAAGTTTGAAGCAGATTGTCAATAGATCTTGAAATTGAGTAAACTTTATAAAAGAAAATGTAGCTTAAATGAAGGAATATGAAGTGTTAGCAACTTGATGAACACTTTTTTGTTACATTGTTATGCTTAGAAAATAACTATTGATATTTAGAAGGGTGGGAAGTAGTTTTGCTTGAAGACCCATATTTATATCCTAAAAAAATAATTTAAATTAATCGTGCAAAATACAATTACAACACTAACTTGACAGTGTTGTCACACTGACAAAGTTATCAATGAGAAATAATTCAATTTAACTATAACATAACTATTTTGAATCTATAAAACTTCAATAAATCAAAAACATAAACATATAAAAAAATAAATTATATACTAGTAATTCCATTTTATATTAAAAATAATACAAATATTAAAAACAAATTATATGCTAATAATTCCACTTTATATTAGAAAGAGTAATGTTAATTTTCAAAATAATATATTATTTCAAATTTTATAACAAAAGCACAAATTAGATAATACAATGGACTATATCTATTGAAAAATAACAAAACATTATATTCCACCTCTTCAAAAAGAAAGATATCAATTACATGTTTTCAAACAAAGCACAAATAAATATTATAATAAACAAGACAGATATGTACAATCTAACACCCAAGATCACTCAGTGTTGTGGAAAAAAAAAAAAAAAATTTGTCAAATGATACAAGGAACTGCACATGAATTAACACTAAATCAAATTAAATTCATTCTATACTCACCTCCAAATGAAAACATTAAATCAAATTATCAAAGCATGCCAGCAAATTAAGGAAATTATCAAAGCATGCCAAGCAAATAAAGGAAAGAATCAAAAGCAAGTGAATAGGCTGCTTTTTTCAAAACTCAAACTGATTTTTTTTAAAACTCATACAAATCCAACCTAACGGTTATTTTGAGTGCGCAAGATTTAATCATTTCTTGCTTTTTCATTGAAGAATCAAATGCAACTGAACATGCCGCTTCCTTCAAAACCATAAACTAGCAAAACTGTAATTGATTTTTAAAAAAACTCATACAAAGCCAACCTTAACGGTTATTTTGAGCGCATATATTTAATCATCCCTTCCACCACGTTTGCTTTTAGTTTTTCATTTCTTGCTTTTTCATGGAAGAAACGTGGGCCATGCCATTCAGGTACAATTTTACCTTTCATTCAGAGGATTTCTTGTTTAAAGATTTGGGGTTCGATTATGAAGTGAAACAGGATTGTGTAACTTTGAAACAGGGTATACGAAGGTCGCAGAAAACACATAACTGCAATCAAGAATCTTACATACTCATTGCGCTTCTGCATTGTATGGTGAGTCTCACATATCTTTCTCGACCTTTTTTGTTTGTGTGTCTGTTTAAGCTATCACCCTGTTTTTTTGCTTTGCAAGTTCCGCTGTGATTATAGCATTAGTATATTTAACAAAATGTAAGTATAATATAGAAAAATTAGCCAAAAGAAAGAAAGAAAATTGTAAGGTACCTTATCTTTTAATTTCTTTTAAAAATCAATCTATTCAACAGACCCAAAATTTAGTAGAAAGAAAAATGTTGTGCATAAGTTACAGTCGAATGAATTAGAGGAAAGATGATGTAGATTTATGAGGAATTTACAGTTAAAGGGAGATTGGAAAGGTTTCTGATGTTCTTTCGGTAAAAAGAAATGGGAGAGCAATCTAAAATTTTAGACATGGCCAATGATGCAGGCGAAGTGTTTCTTAACTATAAAAAACAATCAGGAAGAGACTCATGTGGTACTGCAAATAACAATTTCAAAAGATTTTTGGATAAATAGTATGATTTACACAAGAAAATTGTGGAATCATTAGCTTTAGCCAATGCATAATCAATTTCTTGGATAAATAACATGTTTTATTGGAGAAAAATGTATACTATCATAATAAGTAGATGCTGATGAGAAAATTTAGCCCATGCAAATTATGGTAGAATTAAATTTGATATTACCATCTAATCCACTGATGCCTTCAATGCTAATGATGGCATACCCACGAGCATATCTAAATTGTCCAGTCCCTCCAACCACAGATATCTCTCTTGGAGAGTTCTGGAAGAAGCGATCAGTGCCCTGAAATTCAAGGGTGCTGCCATTATATCTCTTATTCTCAAACACTAGAGAGAAAACCATGTGAATAGAGGCACCCTCCACATCTGAATTAGAATAAAATCCTTTGGCCCTTCCCACAATGCTGGAGGATCTCTCAGGCTTTTCAGTCAGAAGGTCCTCTATAACCAACACCGTTCCAAACCCTAAAATATTTGAGGACGTTCCATTTACTCCTGCAACTATTATGGCTCTTGGGTTGGGTTTACTAACAATGTCGTGCATGTAGAAAACCATATTTTTCTCATGTGGAATACACCAAGAACTAGATATTAGGGCAAAGAAAACAAGGCTAAGGAATGCCATTTGTGAAGCCATTGCAGAGCACAGAGCAGGCTTTCTATATTATACTTACATTTTGTTAAATATACTAATGCTATAATTAATTCTGGTTAGCTCTATTATATTATAAAATAATTTTTAGACTTATTGTTGTTTGCATGTGAAACGGTATAAACTATTTCCCTCTTTTTGTTATGGAGATTTAAGCAGTGTTGGCCCTTGTTTGTTAGTTAGTTGTCATGGTGGGTTTGGTTATGTGGTATATGCCAGGAATTACCTGCCTTGAAATCAGGGGGACACTTGCATATACTATCCTGTGTTCTGCACCAATTAAAAATCTACAATATCAAAGGCTTGCCACAAATTTTCAATGTTGTAGCCAAAGGAATCACTCTTCTCCCACAGGTAAAATCACAAAGAAGCCATACTTTCCAAGATCACCACCACCATAAAACACACCCTCAACATATTAATAGTAGTTTCAAGGGAGTTCAAATAAATTCGGTCAAACACCAACATAGGAGGAAATGAAAGCTGAAAATCCATCAGTATAGAGGCACAAAAAAATGGATGCACCAAAAATATGGAGTACCATAAACATACTCATCAGAGAAAATGAGGGAAACAGGTGTATCCTATTGTACCCAAATCCTACGTAACAATCAAAACAAAGTTAGAGAAAAATAAAGTTGGGAACAACTGTGATCCACATCACAAGGTTGCACATATCAAACATGGCTGAGGAAGGATACAAGAACAATAGATATTGAATCAATTACAATAATCATGAATTAACACCAACGATCATTTCACCAGTAACATTACTGCCACATGAAAAATAACGTGCCAAACCCAAGAAAACAAGACCACTTGGATTGCCATATCACCCTCAAGAATCCTTACAAGTGTAGAAGTATTGCCACATTGGTCTTGCACCGTCCAGATCCAGCAATTGACAGTAAACAGATAACCTTTTCATACAATGGGCAAGTAGAGGCATATACGATTGATTTTAAGGAACTTCTCTCCTTTCCTGCTGTCAAAGAAAGGAGGATTTATCTCTGGCCCCTACATTAACAGTTTGAAAACAACCATTCTCACTACTTGTATACAATTTTTTGTACATACTTCATTTTCATTATTTTGGATTTTCTTTCGTTTTCATTATTTTGGATTTTCTTTCATGAAGACATCGATTTCCTAAGTTAAGAAGAATTCAAGATTTCTACCACTGGATGGAGAGCTTCTATCAAGCTGAGCAAAACTTGCAGTTTCTATGGGAGATAATGGCTTGCTTGAGCTAAGAGATGCTCTGTAACAGGACAGCCCTGATGTAATTTGTCTATTGGATTCCATTTCATATCAAACTATAAAAAGATATCGATCCACATGGAAGCCACTATTGTCACATCAAGGGTTTCTAAAATATTAAAAAAATTACAAGTTCATTTCTACCTCACATCTATCCCAATGACAATTCAGCGAACCTAGCACAATGTCAAAATTATGGCATTCAGGCTATTGCTTTTTCTGAAATGTTGTGTATTGAGCTTTATATTATTAAACTTGGGCCTTTGTGCTGTTGCTATCAAAGCAATCAAAATCATGGCTTGATGTTCTTCACTATTTTCTGTCATGCCAGAGTCATCCTCAAACCGTGCAACTATTTCCAGCAGTTCTGACTGAAGAGATGGACGATTCTCCCTCAAATATTTGAATCCTTTTGACTGCACAACCTCTGGATGATAAAATCAAGATGTGCTCTTTAGTACTGTAAAATGCACTGGTATTATTCAAAAATAGGAGCTACCATGATATGTTTAGAATAAACGAAGACTTATCTCTTATACCTTCCAAATTTGATGCAGAAAACTTAAGACACTCAAATTTCAGCTGAGAAGCCAGATAACATTGAGCCAGTGATAGAATTGTACAAACATTGTCTATGGATATGCTTTGAAAGATTCTTGCCTCACACAAACTCTTTAATCTATCTAGCATAAACCGATTTGCTGCTGCAAGTAAACATTCAGCCATTGACCAAGACATCGAAGGGCAAGGAGGTGAAGCAGTCACTGGCGATGACCATACGTACTCATCCATATCTGGAAGGGTATCTCTGTAGATAAAATGTAACATAGCCTGCATTACATTCAACAGAACAACACAAATAAAATCAGTCCAGTGAATATAGATACAATCTCTTTCAAACTGATGTAAATGGAAGAAATGGTCTCATGATCATTGGCAAAACAAAGCTTACCTTGAACACTTTTGGCTGCATGTCTCCAATGAAAATTTCTTTATCTTTCTGCTCCTGTGAGAACCCAAAAAATTGGGATTTGAAAATAGGGGAACGAGCTGCGAGCACCAATCTGTGAGCATAAAATTTCTCCCCTGCTACACTAAATATGATCTCTACAGTTTCCTCATTCTCCATCAGCTCCCCAAATTGTTGACTCAGGTTTGTTTCAGGGATGGCAACATGGTGTGAGTTAGGGCTTTCAGTCACAGATACCACAACTCCAACCGTACAGCAAATTTTCAAAGTATCATCCTTTACAAAGTCAGATGTAACCCTTAGAGATCCCAAGATTGTGAAATGCACAAAAAGTAAAAACAAGTGAGAAAAAGAGGTAAACATATTGTTATATGGGGCCCCAATTCTCCAAATCGTATATATCTGCTACCATGTATTACCAATAGTATTGTGTATAGCAACAACATGAGAGTTGAATATCAGAGAGTGAAGACCACTAGAGCAAATATTTTGTACAACGGAATATGGAATACCCATCAGCCATGTAAGAAGAATTTGCTCTATGCATGTAGAACACAATAAGAATGACGAGGGAATTGATGTCCTTGCAAGTAGCTATGTGAAAGTTAGGATGCATAACAGGTCTAAATAAGTTCCCATGAAGAACTGCAAATACTAACCAATGATTGCCACAGTAGTAACAAACACTTTACCCATGCCACAGTATTTGTTATCTTACAAACAAGTTGGCATATTTGAAAGTTATAGACCAGCCTTGTTTATGTTTCTGCCAAGACAACATTACAAATAATTAAAATGAGAGCATGCACCATTTTATATTAGAGGAGAATCCTTAGGAAATGAAAGCAAAACACTTTGTATTTTCATTGTATATGTTAATTTTGATTTAAAGATGGATAGAAAGCTATGTAAATCTATAAGAAAAATATAACAGATCTTTTATTTCTTTCTCTTTAAATTCAAAGTAATTTTTTCTTTAAATTTTGAGTATGGGCATCTATCAAAGGATAAAGGAAGGGGGATTGTGTCATTTTGCCATTGCAATTGTCATAGTAGCCATGCATGTAACATGTGAAAGCACGGACAAGGCATGTGAATATATTACAGAATGTCTCATAACAAGCTGCTCATGAGACATTAGAAATGAGTTCAATTTTAATTGAACATAAAAGAGGGGTAAAAATTTATTAAAACACAAGAAAATTACATAGCAGAGTCATTACAAAGCCTTATCCAGCTCCACCAAATGGTCCAACTGATGAGACAAATCAGGGGGTAACTGACCCCGATCAACCAAATTCCAATCATGAAAATGATCAGAAGCCCATTTAGCCAAACAATCAGCAACACCATTCCACTCCCTAGGAATATGAATGAAAGTAACAAACTCAAGAGAAACACAAAGATTGAGAATTTGTTCAATAATCAAAGCCAGTTGCCAACTGACATCATCTAACCTCTTCCTGTTTAGCAAGTTCACCACAACCTGGGAGTTAGATTCACATATAATCCTACGCCACCCCAACTAGCTGCCACGCTCCACAGCCAGTAAAATAGCCTGAGCCTCCATAAGATTATTAGTATGAAGACCCTTATAAATAGAAAAAATGAATTGAACATCCCCAGAACTATCCCGACCAACACCATCAATACCAACATGACCAGGGTTTCCATGAGAAGAGCCATCCGTGTTAATTTTTAGGGTGCCTTGAGGAGGAGGAGACCATCTTCCCTCCCTATTCACCTTCGGAGTTGGATGCCTACATCTGTTGCGCATAAGCTGCCGATGCGAAGGAGGAAGATGAAGGCAGTTGAAGCAACCAACATCAGAAGGAGCAGCCGGAACAGACAAATCACACTTAGTCGCGATCGTTTCTCCCACAAAATGCAAAATTTTCCACCACAAGCAAGGGGCTCCCACCAACACATCCTGAAAAATCCGCTGATTCCTCTCCAACCAAAGATTCCAAATAATGAGTGAGGGGCCAATCGCCCAAGCAGCTTGAAGAAAAGGAGTGGAAACAGGGGCCCTACTCCCCCGATCCACAAACTCAGCCAAAGAGGAAACATGCATACAAGGCACCTTCCACACCCGCCACCAACGATGCCAAATCTCCCGAGCATAGGAACATTGGAAAAAGAGATGAGAAGCACACTCCTCAGCCTCCCGACACAACACACAACAAGAGGGACCCTGGAAACCCCACTTGCATAGATTATCCCAAGTAAGACACCAGTTTTGAGCCACCAACCACATGAAAAAATTGCACTTTGGCCAAGACAACTTATACCAAACATACTTCCACCAAGGAACCTCCGTAGCCCCAAACAGCTGTCGACCCAACTGCTTATAGCCAGAAGACACAGAATACTTCCCAGACTTATCAGAGCCATCCCAAGCTAAAATATCAGGTCCCCTCAAAGAGTTGCAAGCCCGAGAATCCAAAAGTTGAGCAAGCTCTCGCCTATCCCCCTCAGAGCCCCCAGGAGGCCACTCAGAAGGGTGCTTCCAACGAAAAGAGACGACAGAGCCACGCTGCTCAGCAATCTTGTAATGCTCAACAGTGTCCCAACTAGCAGTAGTAAAAACATCACAGAGGGATTGTAGATGAGGAAAAGTAGAAAGAATAG
This sequence comes from Sequoia sempervirens, assembly GCA_007258455.2. NCBI lineage: Eukaryota > Viridiplantae > Streptophyta > Pinopsida > Cupressales > Cupressaceae > Sequoia > Sequoia sempervirens. The sequence continues at coordinate 740,398,026 of VDFB02058242.1, read as the reverse complement.
GTGGGTGACCATTCCAAGAATCCCACCAAAATAGAGCCTGTGACCCCGAGTGACAGATCCAAAAAAGTGCCTGCTTAATCAACTGAGCTCCCACTTTCAGGGTAGACCAAATCATAGACCCACTCCCCTCCAGAGGATAGCGAGGAACCTCATAAGAAGCAACGCCATGAAGATACTTATAGTTAAGAATACGGGCCCACAACTAATGTTGATTAGTACACCAGCGCCAGTAGAGCTTTGCTGCAAGAACTTGCCCACTCAAAATAGAAGAGCGTAAACCAAGACCACCCTCCTGTTTAGGTCTACACACAGAATCCCATTTAACAAGGCTCCACTTAGAATTCATCAAGTTACCACTCCAAAGGAATTGCCGAGAGAGAGTATCAAATTCCCGAAGAAAATACATAGGGGCTGATTGGACAAAACACCTGTAGATGGGAAGGGCCTGGATAACAGACTGAAGGAGGGTAACTCTAGCAGCAGTAGACAACCACCTATGAGTCCAGTGTGTTATCTTCTTCCTCAACTTATCAAGCAGCAACTGCCAAGAAGATCTGGGTTGACGCCCAACAGCAAGAGGGATCCCCAGATAGACAAAGGGGAGAGATCCAATTTGAAACCTCAGAATAGCAGCAATCCTCCTCTGAATGGCCAAAGGAGTGTTAAAGAAAAAGATAGAAGACTTCTACTCATTAACTTTTTGACCCGAAGCAGCAAGGTAGATGTCCAAAGCTTTCCTAAAGGAATCAGCTTCACGGAGACGAGCAAGCCCCACAAGAGAAGTGTCATCCACAAACTGGAGGTGAGAAAGAGTAGGCAGACCCATCCCCCACTGCCAACCATGAATCCCACCTTGAGAGACCCGAGATTTAAGAAAGTGCCCAAGCCCTTCAGCCATAAGAATAAAGAGATAGGGAGAAAGAGGATCCCCCTGATGAAGACCCTTGGAAGCACCAAAAAGCTCAGAAGGTTCCCCATTCACAATCACTGAGAAGGAAGAGGAAGTCACACAACTCATAGTCCAACTGACCCAATCAGAAGAAAACCAAAAGGCCAACAGAATCTTCTGAAGGAAACTCCATTTAACTCTATCATAAGCTTTAGCCATATCCAGCTTGATGAACATAGATCTTTCCTTAGAGATCGCCATGGAATGAATGACCTCCAAGGCGATCACCACCCCATCAAGAATCTGACGACCAGCCACAAAACCCCCTTGTTCCTTAGATATAACAACAGGCAAGCAAGATTTAAGCCGTTCTGCAATCAGCTTCGTAATAATCTTATACACCACATTACAGAGCGCAATAGGTCGGAAGAGATCAAACCTATCAGCACCCTCCTTCTTAGGAATGAGAACAAGAAAAGTGGCATTCAAGGCCCGAAGCATCTGCTTGTTATGAAAAGATTCGCGGACAACCTCCACTAGATCCAACTTCACAATTTCCCAAAACTCCTGGAAAAATTCAATAGGGAACCCATCAGGGCCAGGAGCTTTCCCCTTATTCATCCCAAAAACAACCTCCTCCACTTCAGACAGAGTAATCGGGCGCATAAGAGAAGCATTCAACTCATTAGAGACCAAAGAAGGAATACAAGAAAGAATCATATTATCCTCAAAATCAGAAGGGGGAGAATCCTCAGTAAACAGAGAGGAGTAGAATTGGCGAGCTTCTCTAGATAAAGCCTGTTGTGAGGATAGAACTAAGCCATCAGAATTAACAAGAGAAGAAATATAGCACTTATTTCGACGGGCCTGCACAGAATGATGGAAGAAGGCAGTATTCCTATCACCCTCTTGAAGCCAGTCAACCCGAGCCTTCTGTTTCCAGAATATCTCCTCACGAAGTTCCCACTCCTCCACCACTTTAAGAGCCTGGGACTCAGCCTGCCCAAGAGCCTCTGAAAAACCCAAATCTCTAATCTGGCGAGTAACAACAGCAAGACGTTCCTGTGCTTCCCTTTTCTTGGCCCGAAAATTGCCAAAACAAAGCCAATTCCACCGCTTAAGATGATACTTGACACTTTGCAGCTTCTTAACAAAAGAGTACATAGCTGAGCCATAGGCCGGGGCACCATCCAACCACCATTGCTCAATAAGATTATACAAAGAAGAATCACGAAGCCACATAAGCTGAAATTTGAAGGGAGGATTCTTTGGGTTAGGGAAAGGAGAAGCTGAAAACTTAACTGGCCAATGATCAGATCCACACCAGTCAAGAATCTCAGAGCCAATAACCCGACTATCCCCAACCCAATAACAAGAAACAAGAAACCTGTCCAACCGCTCGGAAATCGCCTCTGGCCCACTCCGCCTATTATTCCAAGTAAATAAGCCATTAGAAGGTTTAACATCAACAAGAGCCAGAGAGTCCACATTAGCCCGAAATAAATCAGAAGCAGGACCCAGTCTCGGCAGCCCCCCTCTTTTCTCCTCCAGACACAAAATAGCATTGAAATCACCAGCTAGGATCCAAGGCAAGTAAGGAGCACAGGACCTAACATACTTGATATGGGCCCAAAGCTGACCTTTACCCCGGAAATCAACTGGAGCATAAACATTACTAACCAAAATAGTCTCACCAGAGTCCACAACCGAAGCCACCATCGAGATAGAGGAATGGCTAGAAATCCACCAGCGAGGAACAACCTTACGAGGATCCCAAAAAAGCGCCAAACCTCCAGAGCTTCCCTTAGAACCAATACACTGACACTGACCAGAGAACCAAATACGAGGGGCACACTGAAGCATGAAGTCCACCTGCAGCTTGGTCTCCTGAACACAAAAAATATCTGGAGAATGAACCCCAATCATAGCCTGAATAGCTTTCTGACGGGAGGCGCTATTCAGCCCCCTTGCATTCCATGAAAGAATAATCATGAGGAAGGTTGAGAAAAGTGGGTACCAATGGTCTTAACAGACCCAGACTCAACCAACAAATCCCCAGTAGATTTAATCTTATCTGCATCCTTTTTACGACCAACTTTAGAGGAGTGCTCAAAATGTCCCTTTTTGAGAGGGCGCTGTAGAACCCCTAGATAAGAAGCTCCCCGACCTTTACCAGAGGACAGAGCCTCCTTAGCTAAATCAGCTAAAATGATATCATCCTGTGGGCCAGCAGCAACAACTGAAAGCCCAGAAATCTCCTTATCTGAAGGAGGAGAAGGGTTCTCAACAGCAATTGCATGCTCCAGCCCTGTATCCATATTGATAGCCCCAGGAACCATCTCAATAGGAATCCCCTCCTCCAAGGCCTGGTTATCCAAGACCTCAAAATGATTAAACCCTTGATCAATTTGTTTGTCCTTAAAGGGCCGCTTTTGACCTCTCCCTTTAGCTTTTGGCTTGACAGGAGTGAAACCATCCTTATCATGCCCTCCTTCGGCCACAGGCACCACAGGCACCTTACTTTTAACTCCCTTATCCACTGAAGACCTCGAAGGAGGAGGAGAAGAAGCTCCATCCGATCTAGAGACCTGAGGGCATTGGCGATGAAGGTGTCCATATTCATGACAAAATCGGCATCGAAAGGGGAGGGACTCATAATCAATCTGTTGGATCCATGAAGCCGAGCCAATACAAATTTCCAAAGAATCTGGCAAGGGATTATTTAGGTCAATTTCAACACAGATGCGAGCATAAGAAAATACCTTCTTAACCAAAGTAGTATGAGCAATGGCAACCGGCTTCCCCAGCAGAGCAGCAATTTGTTGCAAAATGTCCTCTCTCCAAAATTCCAAGGGCAACCATGGCAGGCGAACCCACACCGGAACTTGAGAAGGTAAATCCTCAGCAGCATTAAAACCCCCATGCCAGGGTTTCATGAATAAACCCACTTGATTGAAAAAATACGGGCCTCCCTCAAAAACTCGATCCCGATCCGAAATGCAAGAAAAATCAACCAAGAAGAAGCCATTCCCAGCCACCAGAATATCAAAATCACCCTCAACCTGCCAGGTACGACGCATCCAAGACTCCAAAGCCGAGAGGGAGACACGGATTCCCAAAAATTTACAAATCAAAACATGTTGAGTCCAATAAGAAAAGTCATCGTGCACCGATTCTGGAGAAATAACCAGAACAGGACGGTCAAGACTCCTCGGTAGACACCCATTCACTTTCTTGAGCTTAGAGCTCTCACCCACAAAAAAGGCCGCCGTGCCTTACGCATGCACACCCTCAGCCTTACCCAGAGGTGATTTCCCGCCTGCAACCACCAGACTCTTGGGATCCCCATCCATCCCCCACACTCAACACCCACCAAAGCCAAACAAATAAAAAACCCCACAACCCCACACCACGCAGCAGATGCCAACCCCAAGCTAAACACACAGGTCGCAGCCTGCAGCCTGCGCCTGCACCAGCTAACTGCAGTCGCTCCAAACTCCCACCAGCCAGCCACGTGCCTTCGAGTTCAATTTTAATTTAATAACATTAAATAATAAGATTTTAATTTAATAATTATCTTCAATTTTATATTAATGTTTTACGTATACATAATAAATATTAATTATTTTTCTTATTATGCTATTTATACTCAACTTTATATTAATGTTTTGCATGAAATTATATGTTAAAATGATTTCACTTATTTTCAAAATAAAATAAAAAAGAAAGAATATAATAAAAACTTGAAAACAAAATATGCAAAATCAATAATAATTTTCCTTTTAATAAATACAGGAAAGAAGCAAATGATTGACATGAAGATGAGAAGAATGTGATTGAGCACTTGCAAACAAAATTAAAGTATTAACAAGTATGCAATTTATTTCTTCACCAATTCATATCTTTATGTGGTAGGTGTCATTACATTACAGTGTTCCTCCACCATGTTTGAATGGTGTCCAAAATTAATGACTATATTTTGTGCATTTGTAATCAATTTTTGAGTGTGTTCTCACTTTATCCTTACTCTTATCTCTCCATTTCTTTGCATGGCTAAATGTCTTGATATTTATTGATTTTTATATTTATCATTTACATCAATGTAATCAAATAATATACATTCATAGAGTGATGTTTTATTGATTGAAAAAGAAAATTTATTGACTACAATTTTAGAAGACATATGTTGTGACACTTACTATTGTATATGACATGGTATTCTAAAATAATATATTTTCATTAAGCTTATGCACTGATTAATTTATTGCTAAGACTACACTTTAGAAATAAAAGAAGACATAGGTCTTAGGATTGACAAAATCTTCGATGTTATATAATATATATTTTTTTAATGTTTTGTCACATAGGATTTCCATCAAACTCTAACATAGAAGATATCAACTCGTCTGCTATTATAAAGTCCTTCATGTTTCTATCAAGCACATAGAATCATTTGTTGGTGTGAAAAACATGTGATTTCAATGTTGTTGGAGTTCATCAATTTTTTATTGTTTGATTCCCTATTGGATTTCTCATTTGTGTGTAAACCAATTTTTGGCCTAGCACTTGGCTCAAAATTTGAGTATTATTGCTTGGCTTTATAGATTTGCTTGGACCCTAATAATCAGAAAGAAAATTGAATGTTGATTTAAAAATTGACTGCCAAGATTTTTGTATAAAATAAATAAATACCCAAAATTATGACATTAGAAGCTACTCATGAGACATTTAATTTCATTGATTTTTACAAGTCAAAAAATGGAATGTTCGCAAGCAAAAATGGCCAATACAAAATAGATAGCAACTATTTAGAAGGAAGGAAAATCAGAGTAATAGTTGAACATTAGAAAATAAGGATTTTATTTAAGTGCACAGTTTTCAAGACACAAAAGGACATAATTATCTACTAAAGATGGGTTAACAAATCTTTAGCATCTATTCCACAATCTTTGTTGCCCATTGACTACATAGTTTCAAGCATTTTGTTTTCTTTTTTGAATGGTACAAGAAAATCAGACAAAAAGTTATCAATATGTTTATGATAATCATGTTCCACTACCACATCATCGTGTTCAATATTATGCTATCAGTGTTATGTTGGTTGTACCATCCTTCATGATGAGAAATCAAAATTAGTATAACTTCAATATTTTAAGAGTAAATGACACCTTGATATTTCTCCTTCTAAGTCTATATAGCTTTCAATAGTGCAAATAATTAGTTTATTTTGAACATGGTATTAACTTGAGATTCCATTCATTTGGTGTTGTGATTGAACAAATTGCACATCTCACTTTGTACTTTCTTTCATCATATTGTTTTTCCCTCTTTCTTTTTGTTTTTATGTCTTTCTCCATCTAACTTTCTATTTTTTCATCTCTTTTTTCTTTGATTTCTTTAATAGTGTTTTAAAAAAAATTCTCATTTTTTAAATTTCTTTTTTTCTTGGTACAATTGTTTATTTCTTTCCTTTTTCTTTTCTATTCTTTCACTCTCAATACTTTTTTAATTTCCTTATATTTTTATTTCATAATTGTTCATTTTTTCCTATTTGTTGTCAAGCTTACTTTGTGTTTATTATACTCTTTTTATATCTATTTATCTCATTCATTATCTATGTACCTCTCTTTTTCTTTATCACTCTTTTAATATTACCTCTCTATCCTTTATTTATCTTTACATTTTTCTTTCTTACTTTTTTCTTTTTTTTTATGTTAAATTATTTTCTTCTTTTATTCCTTTTTTTCTCTATCAAATTCTTTATTTATTTTCTCTCTTTTTCTCTCTATCTGTCTCTTTCTATTTATTTGTCATTTGCTCTAGTTTACTTTCCTTCTTTATATTGTTCTTTTTGTTTTATTTTTTTATCATTATTTTCAAGCTTACCTCTCTTTCATCTTTCTCTCCCTTTTTTCTTTTCTCTTGTCATTTTTTTTCTATTAAATACTCTCTCTCTCTTTGTTGGTGTTTTGTCTCTTTTTTGTTTTCTCTTTCTTGCTTTGTTTGTTTCTTGGTGTTTATCTCATTCTTTGTTTTACCATTTTTTTCCGTCTCCAACTTTTTTAATATTACCTCTCATTTTACCTTTTCTCTTTGTTTACTTTTTTCATTCATTCATCTTTATATGATTTTTTTTTCATTTTATTTGCCCCTCTCTCTCTCTCTCTCTCTTGTTTTTGTTGGTGTTTTGTCTCTTTTTTGTTCTTTCTCTCTTTCTTGATTTGTTTATTTCTTGTCATTTAGATCGCTCTCTCATATTTCTTTTTTCTTTTTTTTCTCTTTCTTCCCTTTTTTATTTATTTTTATCCTCTCACTTCTTACCTTCTATTTATTATTTATTCCTCTTTATGTCTCTGTTTCTCATCTATCTATCTTTGTGTTTTTTGTCTCACTTAATTCCTTTTAGCTCTCTATTTATTTTTTATTTCTCATTCTTCTCTTTGTAGCTTTTAGATAAAGCTTTCAATGTAATGTCCTTTCTTTATTTCTTTATCTATCATTATTTAATCCATTTTTTTGTCACTTCTTTGTTTATTTTCTCTAATTTTCAATTACTTTTGGTATTGTATCTATTTTTTCATTCTATTAATTTATTTTTCTATCTTGATTTTTAATATTATCTCTATTTTCTTTATGTTACTTTTTTCATTCATATATTTTATATCTCATTTGTTTCTCTTTTAATTATTTTCCCTATTTTCTATTTGTCTCTTATTTTGTGTCTTTTTCTTACCCTACCAATGCACATTTCGCTTTATTTCTTATTACTTTTATTTATGTTTTATTTCAATCTATATTTTTCTCGATATACTTAAATTTTTGTCTCTTTTTTTCTCTTTAAAATTGTCCTTTTTACCACCTTTTTATTTCTCTTCAACTTCTTTTTCAATTACCTTCATCATGTAGTTCTTCATCTTTACATGATTGTTTCTCTCTCTCTCTCTCTCTCTCTCTCTCTCTCTCTCTCTCTCTCTCTCTCTCTCATTTGGCATTCAATGTTTCTTTTATTGTTTCTCTCACTTAGTACTTTCATTCATCCTATTGTTTTTCTCTTGTTCTATTCTTTATCTATTAATTTTTTATTTTTTCTCACTTTCATTTACTAATTCTTTCCTTCTTTTTTTACCTCTCTTTCTTTTTGTCATGTTTTTTTTATTCTTTCTCCCTTCTTTCTTTTTATGTCTACTTTTTATTATTATTTTTTCTATAAATTTATCTCATTCCTTATCTATATACCATCCTTAGGGGACTAGTCTCGCTCCAGCATGACACCTCTTCTCAACCCCAACTTGGTAGAATGTAAGAGTAAGGTAAGGCAGGTTGGGTGTTGGGTTAGTTCGTAGGGATACCCCTAAGTCAATAAAAAATGAAAAAAGAATTCATACCTTTTTATCTAGATCTATTTCTTTATTATCTTTTCTTTTATCTAATTTTTCAAGCCCATTTGTTCCCTTCATGTTTTCTTTCTTTCTCTTTCTCCTTTAATTTTTAATTGGCTTATCTATGCTAAAATTGAATTTAAAAATCAATCTCCATACCCTCATTCTCTCTCCTAAGAGGGAAGAGAAGTTGGGTTCATCCCAGAGCCCATATGAATAGCGGAGGAGGCTTAAGTCATGGGTATGCTCCTCATGGTCTTGTGTTTGACTTTGAGGTCTGGGTTTTCCCAATGCACGTGGCTTGTGGGCTATTGCATACATCCTTAAGGGTCTAGTCTCACCTTAACGTGACACCCCTTCTTGACTCCAACTTGGTAGAATCTAAGACCAAGGTAAGGTAGGTTGGGCATTGAGTTGGGTCATAGGGATAACCTTGAGTCAATTAAAAAAAGACGAAAGAGAAGTTTATTCCTTTTTATCATTTTTGAAAGGCGTTTGGATTAGAATATTTTGATTAATTAGAATCCAATTTACAAAATTTAGTGTACCTATTGATTAATACACCAACAATCCATTTGTATTAAGTAACATAACATCATCTTCCTCCGCCCTTTGGATCAAAGGTGCCTTATAAGAATTTGTATCCTTGTGACCCAACTCACCTATTTCCAACCCCAACTTGGAAAAAATGTAAGACCAAGATAAGGCGGGTTAAGTGTTGGGTTGTATCATAGGGATACCCCTTGAGTTAGCCAAAATAAAATAGAAAACCATGGTTTCACCAATCAAAATTATTTTATTTTATTTTATTTCCTCATATGTCTTTCAATCTTTTATTTATTGATTGATACACCAACAATCCATTAGTATTAAGTAACATAACACCCTTCTCCTTTTCCCTTTGGATCAAAGATGTCTTAGAAGAATTTATATCCCTGTGACCCAACTCACCCCTTTCCAACCCCAACTTGGCAAAATGCAATACCAAGGTAAGGCGGGTTAAGTGTTGGATTGCATCGTGATGATACTTTTGAGTTAACCAAAAAATAAAATAAAAACCATGGATTCATCAATCAAAATCATTTCTTTATTTTCTCTCCCCATATGTCTTTCAATCTTTTATTTGTTGATTGATACACCAACAATCCATTCATCTTAAATAACATAACATCTTTCTCCTCTGCCCTTTGGATCAAAAATGCCTTAGAATAATTTATATCCCTGTGAACCAGCTCATCCCTTTTCGACCCCAACTTGGCAGAATGTAAGACCAAGGTAAGGCGGGTTAATCATTGGGTTGCGTCACGGGGATACCCATGAGTCAACCAAAGAAAAAGATCTAGAAACCATGGCTTCACCAATAAAAAATATTTCTTTATTTTCTCTCCCTATATGTCTTTCTATCTTTTATTTGTTGATTGAGACATCAAAAATCCATTCGTATTAAGTAACATAACATCCTTCTCCTCTACCCTTCTGATCAAAGGTGTCTTAAAAGAATTTATATCTTTATGACCCAGCTCACCCCTTTTTGACCCCAACTTGGTAGAATGTAAGACTAAGGTAAGGTGGGTTAAGTGTTGGGTTGCATCATAGAGATACTCTTGAGTCAACCACAAAAAATCTAGAAACCATGGCTTCACTAATCAAAATTATTTTTTTATTTTCTCTCCTCATATTTCTTTCTATCTTTTATTTTTTGATTGATACACCAATAATCTATTTGTTGATTGATACACCAAGAATCCATTCGTATTAAGTAACATAACATCCTTCTCTTCTACCCTTTGGATAAAAGATGTCTTCGAAGAATTTATATCCCTATGATCTAGTTCACCTCTTTTCAACCCCAACTTGGCAAAATGTAAAACCAAGGTAAGGCAGGCTAAGCGTTCGGTTGTGTCACGGGGATAACTTTGAGTCAACCAAAAAAATAAAAGATCTAAAAACCATGGCTTCACCAATCAAAATTATTTCTTTATTTTCTCTCTCCCATGTGTCTTTCTATCTTTTATTTGTTGATCAATAAACCAACAAGCCATTTGTATTAAGTAACATAACAACCTTCTCCTTTGTCCTTTTGATCAAAGGTGTCTTAGAAGAATTTATATCCCTGTGACCCAGCTCACCCCTTTTCGACCCCAACTTGGCAGAATGTAAGACCAAGGTAAGGCGGGTTAAGCGTTGGGTTGCATCACAAGGATACCCTTGAGTCAACCAAAAAAATGATTTAAAAATCATGGCTTCACTAATCAAAATTATTTCTTTATTTTCTCTCTTCATTTGTCTTTAGAATCTTTTATTTGTTGATTGATACACCAACAATCCATTCATATTAAGTAACATAACATCATTCTCCTCTACCTTTTGGATCAAAGGCATCTTAGAAGAATTTATAGCCCTATGACCCAACTCACCCCTTTCCGGCCCCAACTTGGCAGAATGTAAGACAAAGGTAAGGCCGCTTAAGCGTTGGGTTGCATCGTAGGGATACCCATGAGTCAACAAAAAAAAAAAAGATTTAGAAACTATGGTTTCACCAATCAAAATGATTTCTTTATTTTCTCTCCCCATATGTCTTTCTATCTTTTATTTATTATTTGTTTTTCTCATCTTCTCAGTTATCTCTCTTTGTCTATCTATCTTCCTTGCCCATTTTTATATTTTTTCTAAGTTTTTTTTTTTTAATTCTCTCTTTCGATTGCTTGCTCACTCACTCTCTATTTGTTTTATTTTTTCCATCTATTTTTTATTTTTCTCTTGTTTCATTTTTTTGTCATTTTTTTTCCCCTTTTTATCTTTGTATGTAGATTTGTCATTTATTATGATCATTTATCTATTTCTTTCTTATTTGGCATTCAATGTTTCTTTTATTTTTTCTCATTTCTTCATTTTTTTTCTTTGTCTTTATGATTGTTAATATTTTTACCCCTTTTTTGTTTTCTATTTATTATTATTTTCAATTCTTTTTTTTATGTCATTTTCTCAATTTCTTTTTGTTTTGTTTTTTTTTTTTCCACTTTTCCACTCTTTCCTTTTTATTCTTCTTTTATTTTTTATGATTTATTGTTTCTCTCACTTAATAGTTTCATTCATCCTATTGTTTTTCCCTTTCACTAACTATTCTTTATTTATTGATTTTTTATTTATTCTCTCTCACTTTTATTTACTCATTCTTTCCTTTTTTCTTCTCTTTATAGATTATACTTGTTTTATTTTTTCTTACATTTTTTTATTCGTGTCTTTTATATTAGATTAATTTCTTATTCTATATCTATTTCTTTTTTCTTAAATTTTTGGTTATTTTCTCTTTTTTTTGTCTTTTTCCTTTTTTAAATCTATCATTTATTTTATAGTTTTCTCATGTTGACACATTAACACTCTCAATATTTATCGCTTTAATTTCTTACATTTCCTTTTTGTGTCTCTCTTTATTTGTATTTATTATTTGCATATTTATTTTAAAGATTCTTTATTTCTTCACCAATATTTATTTGTTTTTGTTTCCCTCTTTTTTTGTCATTTTCTTGGATACTTTTTGTAATCTTTATTTCTATGTTTTGAACTCTCTCTCTCTCTCTCTCTCTCTCTCTCTCTCTCTCTCTCTCTCTCTCTCTCTCCACTTTATTTATGTCTTTTACACATTTTTAAATTTGTTTATTATTTATTCAAATTGTTTACGTGAGCATATCTTTGTAGTCTATCTATCTTCATTCTCTCTCTATGTTTTTGGTCATTCATTATTTATTTATTCATCTCCATGTTATTTTTTCTTTATTTTTTTATTTTTTGAACTTTAATAATTCATTTTTGATATTTTTATCATTTTTGTCTACTTTTTGTCTTTTGACTTTCTTTCACAACCTTTTCTTTGTTGTCCCTCCATGTTCCTACCTCTTTATCTCTATTTATTTTTTTATTTTCATTTTCTACTGTTTATCTGTTACTTCTCAAATCTTGTAACTTATCTATCTTTTGTTGTAGAAAAATATATTGAGCATAAAATTACATAAACGTAGGTTGAAATTTGTCTCCAATACTCTACCATTTGATTCACTTCTTTTAAGTTGCTAATTTTATTGTCTAAAATTAAAATGTCATCTTCATACAAAGTAGATCGTGTGATGTAAGCTCAACTAATAATGCTCAAAAAACTATATACTTAGTTTGATGGATCTTAATTTTAGATGAATTTACAATTTACATCCTCATTCCTTCTTATATATTTATCACTTCAAAGATAACTTTATTACTCCATATTTACCGATATAAAAAATGTTAAACCATAATATTTTTTCATATACAATTTTTGCAAATAAAACACCTCTTTATAATATATATATATATAGAGAGAGAGAGAGAGTACTCGAATTCCCTATCAATTATTTTGTATAATGCCCATTTTACTTTATATTCTATGAAATGGACTCCAAAAAAAGCCCATGGAAATAATTTGTGACTTATACAATCCACATTTAGAAGACACACAATTCTTATACAATCACAATCATGGTATAGAAATAAAAAACCTTTGAACCAACCAATTTGCAAATTTCTGAGTCATATTTTTACTAATCAACTAATTATTCTAAGCACATATCTTTAGATATAAATAATCAGCTTTCCCAAACATAATTATACACCAAAGGAAACAAAAAATATTTATTGCACCTGATTTAGGAAAAAATAATAAAGAATGTTGTACACCCCCACATCCATGAAATCTACTTATAGTAGTTATGCAACACATGCTCTCTAACACTTTTTCATTTTGTGTAACAATTCAAAGGTGTTTCTTGGAATTAGATCTATAGGATTACAAGTTGTATTTTTGGTTGGGTTCACAAAAAATGTTCATTAATAGGCATATGAGAAAAACAAACTACAACATAACAAATTTCTAATTGTACTTCTCGTTCAAGCCGATACACTTCACATATGATACAAGTAATTATAATTTAATCACAAATAAACCAAACTACCAATTTCAACAATGATGTAGAGCAGGAGGCAAACATCCAATAATCACAACTTGATCAGATTCAAACACTCTTTCAACCATCAAACCCTCATCTTGGTGTTCAACTCACCATTCACTTGCAATTCCTTATAGCAATACAACTCGAGAAAACCAAGCATATCTTTCAAAAGACTTCTCTGACCCACAAAATGTTTTACATTTTAGATACCCTTTATGGCATATCTTAACAAATCTCAAAAGGTGAATAGGTTGTTTTAGACCAATACCCTCGACTAGATGCTGCTACGCTGCCCCAATACCCCAAATAGGTCACTTTTCCATAGCAACCACCATGTAATCCTTTCTCTAACTGCAAAACTTCATCCCTTGACCTTGACCAGACTTCAAACACATTGAATCAACCACTTTTAACTAGAGAAATGTCTACCAAGACATCAAACCACTAAACCCTTGCCTTAGGCCAATTTCATGCATGGAACATGAGGGTTTATTGAAAATCATTACCCTATGCCCTATCTCACCTTTCCACTACCTCAAACACCTCAAAATATGTCTACATATGCTTAATAAAACATATCCAACCTTAATCAATGTAATTTCATCAAACTGCAACTTCTAGCCATCCATTTTGAACCCAAAACTTGTGAAAACCAATTAGGGCAGCAATCAAAACCCATCCAAATGCCTTCCCTACTCCTAAAATCCATTCTAACACCTAACTCTATCCTATTGTACCCATTTTGGACCAATTCTTAAACTAATCTACAAGTGGAATGGGTGATTAACTCATTTTATTCACCTTCAAACCCTCAAATAGGGTTATACAGACCCGCCTACAATAAAATGATTGTAAAAACCTTAAATCTTAATGAATTTCAATCAAACAAAAACCAAAATGATGCTACTTCAATCCTCCATCAAATTCAATAGCTTTTAGACCAATATTACATAGTATGGACCCGTATAGATCTTGGGAGCAGCAAATTATCATAAAATACACACAAATTTCAATGAAAATTGAGGAATTTTATTATTTCAATCTTCACATACACCTCTCCAACCCCTTTTTGAGCCTTCTTCAGGCATATTTAAACTTTTCACACCCAAAACTGACTAACTCAACTGATCCAACTAGCATTTGAACCTCTTGACTGTTGGTATTCTCTATTTTGCATTTTTTTGCAATTTTGCATTTTGAACATGACAACATTTGGAAATATTGACAACCTTAACACTAACCGACCCCTAGAAGACTTGAAACATTAGAAATGGTCTATTATGACCTTATTACATGACCTTGGGCTAAAACACACCAAAAATTGACATAAGACCCTATTTACCTCAATGAACTAACATGGTGCCCCTGCACTATACACCCACCCTGAAAAAGTTCTCAAGTCCCTTCGAGGACTGTACTTCATCAAAAACATGCTACCTCTTACCATTCAACAATCTCCAAGTTGAATCTCCACCTGGTGACCCCTTCCAATGAGTCAGGAACTAAAAACATGCACTGTCTTTCACCTTTGACTAGCTCCTTCCTTGAAATTGTTGCTTCACTCTTGATGTATGATCCTTCATCTATGCTTCCTTTGGAAATACTGTTAAAATGACTTTCTCATTTGCTAACTCGCCTCCTTGTACCTTTTAAAACTCTACCTTCTTATTTACCTTTGAATCATACTTGAACTTACTCTTTTGTCCTTGCCAAACACCTTGAATCCTTCCATCTTTTTCTTTCATCTTAGTCCTCAAGTTCTCTGCCCCAAATATCATTGTCTTATCAGACTTATAAACCATTATTTTGATAGAATTAGACTGCCCTCTAACCTCTCTTGAAACCAAAGGACAAAGCATTGTCACTATCATGATCTCATCATGCTTTTCTAAGCAATTTTGCATGTCCATAATCAATTCATCCTTGACCTTCTTTTGACTTGTTTTTGTCACCAACTTATCATCTTTTCTTCCCTCCAATACTGAATCACTCTTCAAACCCATTGTCCTAGCAACTTCAACTTTTGCAATGGCTGTAAACTCCATACTCTTGCCTTCCTCTATCTTGATATACTCCTTGCCTAACATGATCACTTTTTTTTCCTTGGTCTACTCCTTAACATCTGCCTACAATGGAGTCAATGTAAATGTATTTCCATCCTTCTCAATCTGATATGTATTGTTTCTCCCATCATAAATTGCATGTCTATCAAACTGACATGGTCTTCCAAGCAACAAATGACAACAATCCATGGGCAACACATCACAAAGAATCTTATCCTTATATCCACCAATACTAAACTCAACTAAAGCTTGTTCATTCACCAAAATAGACTAGTCATCACTCACCCAAGATACTTTATAAGGTGTTTCATGAGGAATTTTCTCTAACTTCAATTTATCAACCATTTCATTAGACACCATATTACCAATGCTCCCTGAATCTATGACTACTTTGCATACCTTTCCTTTGCACTTGTAGGTGGTCTTGAATAATGTCCTTTGTGTAGATTCCTTCTCCTTGGATGCTTTGAGTAGTGTTCTACTCACCATCAATGATTCCCCAACTTCTAGAGTAGTAAGTTGATTAGGATAATGAACACTCTCACAATCATCCTCTTGCACCAACTGAACTCTTTTATCACCGCCACTTGATGTAGAACCTTGTTTATTTGGACACTTCCATACTTGATGCCCAAACTGATTGTAGTGATAACATCTACCTGAAAATGAACTTGAAATTCTACCTCCACCAAATCTTCCTCTGAAACCTCTAAAACCACCTCTCTAATCAGCAACTTGGTCTTTGTTTTTGCTTGTATATTCTTGTTCTTCATAAGTTTGTCATGTACCTCTTCCTCTATTGGTGTTGCCTATGCCTCTTCCTTGTTTTTCTTGCCTTCTTTTTAGTTTCTCTTATGCCCTAGAAGCCAACTAGAAGCATTCCTCAACTATCCTTGGAGTAGCCAAACTCAACTCATCTTGGATTTGAAATCTTAACCCATACATGTACCTTGCAATCTTTTCATTTTCATCCTTAATACAACCAGACCTAACGCTCAACTTGTGAAACTCTTTAGTATATATCATAACATCTTTATCCTTCTGCTTTAAACTTTGCAACTTCTTAAATGTTTGAATTGCATGATCACTTGGAAAAAATTGACTCTTGATCTTCGACACCATCCTACCCCATGAACTAATTTTTTCTTTCCCCTTCTTCAATCTTTCCTCTTGAATATAATTCCACCATGTCAATGCAGGACCTTTCAACTTAGTTTTTGCAAACTTCACCTTTTGATCTTTAGCAACCTCCTTGTACTCAAAGTAGTTATCCAATGCATCTATCCAATCCAATACCTCTTTAGCATCCAACTTGCCATTATACATTGGCACATCAATTTTTTCACTAAAAGCATCCCCTCTAAATAGCCTTGAGAATTTTCACCATTCTTCTCTCATCTGGATCCAAATCATCACCTTAGACTTTTCCACCCAGAGGGTTTTCATCATCACCCTCTTCCTCTTCCTCTCACTCACTTTCTTCTTCAATGGCCTTTACTCTTCTTTGTTGTGTCTCTAATGTTGCAAACCTAGTTAAGATTGCTTCTTGGGACTCTTTCAACAACTTAATCTCTCTTGCAAGTACTATACTACCTTTAGGAGGAATTTTGCCTTTTCAACTCATCACTCTTCCTTTCTCAACTTTAAAATTTCACCTTCCAAAAGATCTAACACCTATGCTCTAATACCAATTGATGCAGAGTAGGGAGGAAAACATCCAAAAATCACAACTTGATCTAATTCAAACACTCTTTCAACCATCAAACCCTCATATTGGTGTTCAACTCACCATTCACTTGCAATTTCTTGTAGTAATCCAACTGGAGAAAAACAAGCATATCTTTCAAAAGTCTCCTCTAACCCACAAAAGGTTTTACATTTCAAATACCCTTTATGGCATATCTTAACATATCTCAAAAGGTGAATAGGTTGTTTTGGACCAATACCCTCAACTAGATGTTGCTACGCTGCCCCAATACCCCAAATAGGTCACTTTTCCAAAGCAGACACCATGTAATCCTTTCTCTGACCACAAAACTTCATCCCTTGACCTTGACGAGACTTCAAACACACTGAATCAACCACTTTTAACTAGAGAAATTTCTACCAAGACATAAAACCACTAAACCCTTGCCTTAGGCCAATTTCATGCATGAAACATGAGGGTTTATGTAAAATCATTACCCCATGCCCTATCTCACCTTTCCATTGCCTCAAAAACCTCAAAATATGTCTACATATGCTTAATAAAACATCTCCAACCTTAATCAATGTAATTTCATCAAACTACAATTTCTAGCCATCCATTTTGAACCCAAAACTCATGAAAACCAATTAGGGCAGCAATAAAAACCCATCCAAATGCCTTCCCTAGTCCTAAAATCCATTCTAACACCTAACTCTATCCTATTGCACCCATTCCACCGATTCTTAAACTAATCTACAAGTGGAATGGGTGATTAACTCATTTTACTCACCTTTAAACCCTCAAACACAGTTATACAGACCCGCCTATAGTAAAATGATTGTTAAAACCATAAATCTCAATGAATTTCAATCAAACAAAAACCAAAATGATGCTACTTCAATCCTCCATTGAATGCAATAGCTTTTAGACCAATATTACATAGCATGGACCCATACAGATCCTGGGACCAGCAAATTATCAGAAAATACACACAAATTTCAATGAAAATCAACGAGTTTTATTGTTTCAATCTTCACATACACCTCTCCAACCCTTTGCCAATCCTTCTTCAGGAATATTTAAAATTTTCACACCCAAACTGACTGAATCAATCAATCCAACTAACATTTGATCCTCTTGACCATTGGTATCCTCTATTTTTCATTTTTTTGCAATTTTGCATTTTGAACATGACAACATTTGGAAATATTGACAACCTTAACACTAACTGACCCCTGGATGACTTGAAACATTAGAAATGGTCTATTATGACCTTATTACATGAGCTTGGGCTAAAACACACCAAAACTTGACATAAGACCCTATTTACTTCAATGAACTAACATGGTGCCCCTGCACCAAACAACCACTTGTCTTATTAGCCATCTAGGGGCACTTTCTTCGACCAAAGAAACTTGCACTAACATCAATGTTACAATATACACAAATATTTTGGATGATTTTTTTAACATCAATAGAACCACATTGATCTTCATTGCATTATAGAAACATAATTGATGCATAATTGATCCCAAAACGGGCGCTGTGGTGTTTTTGCTATGAAGGATACTAGTTCGAGGTCTGGCAAAGGTCGTTGCAGAGGCAGCGACCAGGCTAAGGTCAATTATGTTGTGCAGCTTTGGACTGGGAGGATGACTGGTGGAGGTTTTATCCCTTTTTCAAACGCCATTTCAGTGGCTCTGAAAGCAAAGATAGAAGAGGAAATAGATGAGAACGTTTTTGAGCTCTCTGTTATGGGGGTGATTTTTCGTTTTAAGGGCTTTTGGCCTAGTCTCCCTTAGTTGCACTCTTGGATCTCCAACGAATGGCCGCCTCTAATCTCTGGTAAAGTTCTCATTTTCCCCATGGCTAAGGGGTTTTTTATGGCTAAGTTTGACAATGTTTAGGACATAAACATAATTTTATGTGACAATTTTTTTAGCTGGGAGGATAAATTTATGTTGATGGTTAAGCCTTGGTATGCTGATTTCAACCCTGCTTCTGAAACTTTTAGCAAGATCCCAATTTGGGTTTGGCTACCTTACCTCCCCCTTCACTGAACCCCTTTTGGAGGAAGTGGGTGATGCCCTAGGTGATTTTTTGTTGGTAGATGATGCTACTTCTGATATACTTCATTCCACCTTTGCTCGTATTTTGGTTGAAATGGATGTTTCTAAAGGGCTACCAGTTGAGATTTTAATCAAAACTTCTAAGGGCTCTTGGGTCCAATCTTTGAACTATGAAGGGATCCCCTTCCGTTGTAGAAGATGTTTTAAAATAGGTCACAGTGTTGCACATTGTGGATTTGAGAAAAAAGCATCGACTTCATGGTGGAAAGGTGCTTCTCAACAACATTATACGGTTGAGAAGAAATTTGATCAACATAGGAGCTTTTCTGAGGTGGTTGCGCTGGAATCACAGGCTCATGAGAAATCCCCTCCGGATGTCTCAATTGGTGGGGTTGCTAAAGTTGAACATCATGTTGAAACCCCTAAAGATCATGAGATTGGGTCTCTGAATGCCATTTCTTCTGGTGGCTTCTCTGATTCGTCAATGCCTGCACAAAAGAATAATGATGAAATTTCTAAGACTGTGGTTGCAGGAATTCATCTTCAGGAAAATAGTGTGTTGGCTTGGCATGGCAAGGCAACGCAAGTGGAAGAAGGTTGGATTACTGTTAAAGGAAAGAAAGCAAAATTATCTAGGCCTTCTTTTGACATGACTCTTCGCTCCCACAAGAGTAGCTCTAAATGTAAATCTTGATGGGTTTTGTTTGGGGGCTAGTGTTTGGTTGGTTGCAAGTTGTTTTTTTTTTTGCAGCCTTTTTTTTATTGTAAAGGGTTTCAAGTCCCTTCAAAACCTATTTTTTCCTCTATCAAAAACAATCTTCATTAACTTATGTGAAAAAATGTTATACATGTACAGATGAAAAATAATATCTAATAAAACTAAAATCTACAACTACCAAATAACTAATAACTAATCACAAAAAACTAATCTTAATGTTCAATATTTACCTTTTTCTCTCTAGAAGATAAATATCCCACATACTTATAAGAAATGATTATCTTCCCATTCACATATAATATTTTACCAAGTACAAGATGAGAAGTGGACATGTAATAATAGTCCCTACTTTTTGCAAGATTCTATTATTTTCATTGTTGCAAACTTTTGCATGTGTTTGAAAAAATTAATTCAGGTCTCTAAGTTTACAACTTTTTCTTATTTTAGTTTTCTGAAAATAGTTCCACAGTAAATTTCTAATTTGGTTGTTCATTTTTCCTAAAACAAAGAAAATGCTCATTCAATGTTGTTGGTTATAAATTAAAATAATTTTCTAATGTTCTTGCCTACGGCGGCAAGCATACATTTTGAAATATTATGATGAGGGCATGTTACAAACAAATGGCAGTATTGCAGAGTGAGTTTTACTTGTCAAGGAGCTCTTCAAAGTTGAGCAACTTCAAATGATTGAAATATACAAATTTTTCTTTCGTGCAATGGTTGCTTCTACTAAAATTTATCTATTTTCCCAAATGCTTAGCAAACTCTTTTCAGATTCACTATATCTGGAGGTGAATTTGTTGTCAGCATGAATCAAAACTAGATCATCCTATTGCATTTTGTATGTTCTAGATTGTAATGAGGATGACATGTTTAATATGATGATAGGTGCAAGCAAGTTCTTTGAATCATGTGGATGTGTAATTTTAATATTTTATTTTATTTTTGGAGAATTTTATATTATTTGTGAGTTCATTTTGTTACTCGATACAAGAGTAAGTTTATGATGATATTTTGTCGCCTGAGAGTAAAGGACTGAGGGGTATCCATTTCGTCAAAATCGTGTTTTGTGTGATCTTACCCTCATCCCTCATACCATACCTCTAGAGGTTTGACCCTTGGTGGATGGTGTAATAAAAAAACATGTCATCACCTTTACTAATTATGCTCAATCAATTGAACTACAACCTTATGATATTATTTTAATATTTAAAGAGAGATACAAATGATTACCCAATATAAACAACTCTCATAAAAAATACCATGTAAGAGATTGAAGAATGCAATCAAATATATAGTTGAAATGTGCAAATGCTAGGGATGAAGACAATGGGCATGAATATTGTTTCTTCAACTTTTTTCCATTCTATAGAAAGCATTATTGAGCTTATGAGTCATTATTTATTCCCATCAAGACTATGTACCTATTGTGTTGAACCCCTAGCTAATTATAGGGGAAAAGATATTGGCTTTGATTTTCAATGCTTTGACTGATGCTACTTTATGCAATGTTTTGATCAGTCAAAGCAATGAAAACACCAAATGTAGTAAAAACATCTCTTCATTGGCTTTGATTTTCAATGATTTGATCAAGGTAAATACACAAGAAGGGCTCAAACCCTATTAAAAAGAATTCAAGAAGGCTAACAAAACGAGTCTCACAAGATGAGAGACTGAAACCAACAAAACAAAACCAAAGGGGAACAATAAGAACCAACAAATGCTTTAGACCAAAGAAATGAATCAAAAACAAGTTTTGATAGGAACCCAAAACCTTCAACAAAATCAAATATACAATCAAGGTGGTTTGAATCCAAACCTCACCAAAGGACTAAAAATAGGAGTGGGATGGAAATTGAATGTACTATCATTTTTCAAATAAGAGATCTCAACCAAAGGGCCCACAAGCACAGCATTAAGTTTTATTTTGACCTTGCATGAGGATCCTTTTTCCCTCATTAGTGTGGTCCTTCTCTATGGTTTCTAGCATTTGAAGATAATTCCAGGGGCTTTTCTAACCAACTTTGAATAAAAAAACATTCTTAAAATAGGGATTATCAAACACAACTTCAGGATTTCTTTGTTCCTTGCATGAGGAACCTAAACCCTTACCAATGTGATCCCCACAGTAGTTTCTAGCACCAACACTTTATAATGAGAGTGAGGAAACTCCCCATCAAACATCTTGACCTCATTAAAGTGAACCTTTTCATGAATATCTTGGCACAACAAGGAGAAATATCTAACTTTGTGGAAATGGTATAGTGGAGAGGTCTCATAATGGAGTTCCTACTCCCAAACACCAAACTTAGAGCAAAGCTTAATACTATTTGAAAACTCCAAAATAGGTTCAACACAAACACGAAATCTAGCAAAAAGGAACCTTTTTTTAAATTTTGTGACATCATCAATGACAACAAACTAACCAATAGCATCGACAATACCTTCAACAATACATTCCTCTTAGAATTCTAAAGGGAGCTCTAGGAGAAGAACCCAAATAGAAACCAAGTTAACCTTGTTAGCATCAAAACCAAAAATTCATCTTTTTAAAAGAAGAAATGCCTTACGAAGAAACCAAGGACCTCCCTAAAGAGCTTTGGTGCAATCCTCAACGAATTTAAAGGAGAATAAGAGGAATCCATTCATCAATGTTTTCACACGTATTAGACCTAGAACAAGCCAACATTTGGATGCCTGTCAAGGAATAATATCAATGTTCAATCTATAAACAAAGAATCTCCTAATAAGGAAAAACTATAAAATGGCCAAGGAAAGGAATCTCTTACACAAGTTGAAATCTAAAATGACTATAGGTTCATCCAACATACAGGCCACAAGAGAAACAAGGAAAGTACCTAGTAGCTTGGCCTCAAGCAAGAGGTCCAATAGTAGTTCATCCTCTTCCTCACTGTCCCAAGAGACCTCCTCATCCACATTTTCTTTGCCATCTCTATCATCCCCCTCAAATTTGAAATCCCCACCTCCACTCTAGTTCCTAATTTCCATCTCTTTTTCCTACTTTATGCAATGTTACTTTACATTCTAATTTTTCATTTTAAATTCTAAGATGTTTTTGATTTTATATTGGAGAGTCACCCTTTGAATTTTGTCCTCTTAGGGTGGCTTTAGAGGCTATTTGTGGTTTTTTGAATTCTCACACCACAAAATTAGATATTTTTGCATATGCAAATTTAGACAAGTTCACGTCTATGTTAAGTCTATGCTTTACATATGTCTTATTCTTTGATGAGTTCTTACTTCCCTTTCTTTCTCTAAAAAACTTTGCAACTATTATGAACCCCTTTTAGTAACAATTATGATATTTAAAATTGTAAATTTTAGTTAGTGGATTCCATTATGATATTTTTCATGTGAGTCCATTTAGATCAACTCTATGGATCCATTTGTGTCATTTTTATTGATTTATAAGAAATGATCTCATGTATATAGACAAAAGACACTTTATTTAAATATCATATTCTTCAATAATCAAATAGTCAATAGTAATTGTTATAGCTTATTCCTATCCAAAAGTGGTAAATGACTGTCTTATTTTTATTGGTCAAATTTTACTTTTGACTATTGAATTTTGTCAACACTCTATTTAAACATCATACTCTTCAATAGTCAAATAGTCAATAGCAATTTTATAGCTTATTCATGTTAAAAAGTGGTGAGTTATTATCCTACTTTTATTGGTCAAATTTTACTTTTGACCATTGAATTTAGTGGATGCTCTATTTAAATATCATATTATTCAATAATCAAATAGTCATTATAGTTTATTTCTATAAAAAAGTGGTAAATAACTATCCTACTTTTATTGATCAAATTTCTTTTGACAAATGAATTTTGTCAACACTCTATTTAAACATCATACTCTTCAATAGTCAATAGCAATTTTACAGCTTATTCCTATTAAAAAGTGGTGAGTTATTATCCTATTTTTATTGGTCAAATTTTACTTTTGACCATTGACTTCAATGGACACTTTATTTAAATATCATATTATTCAACAATCAAATAGTCAATAGTAATTGCTATAGCTTATTTCTATCAAAAAGTGGTAAATAATTGTCCTACTTTTATTGGTCAAATTTTACTTTTAACTATTGAATTTTGTCAACACTCTATTTAAACATCAAACTCTTCAATAGTCAAATAATCAATAGCAATTTTACAGCTTATTCCTATTAAAAAGTGGTAAGTTATTATCCTAATTTTATTGCTCAAATTTTACTTTTGACCATTGAATTCAGTGGACACTCTATTTAAACATCATACTCTTCAACGGTTAAATAATCAATAGCAATTTTACAGCTCATTCCTATAAAAAAATTGGTAATAATTGTCTTATTTTTATTGGTCAAATTTTACTTGACCATTGAACTCGGTGGAGACTATTTAAACATCATACTCTTCAATGGTCAAATAGTCAAATACAATTTTACACATCATACTTTTCAACGATCAAATAGTCAAATGCAATTTTACAACTTATTTCTATCAAAGATAAATAATATCCTTCTTTTATTAATCAAATTTTTCTTTTAAAAACAATTAAAAATTTTGAAAAAAGAAACAACATAAATAAAACCTTACATAATACATAAAAACATGTTTTTGGAGGAAATAAGCTCTTTTGCAGAGGTTTGAAGACCACGCTTAGAACAAGGGAATGCCTCTATTTCCTTTGATTTGATTTGAATTTGCATTCAGACCCTCTCACGAAAGTAAATATTTTATGTTCCTCTATTTCTAATAATACCATAGACAAACTTTTAAGTGTTATTTTCAAGACATTTTTTTTACAAGTTTTAGCTTGTAGTTTCTAGTCATTTCAAGCTTCACTACATCAACTTTAACTTTATGCATTGTAACTCTGGATATATATATATATATATATATATATATATATATATATATATATATATATATATATATATATATATATATATGTCTTGGATTTCTAGCCATTTTTAGATTTCTATTCCCTTTCAACTTTATAGCTATTTTAATGATTAGATCACCTACAATGGGTTTTATGTTTTTTTTGTTAATAGTGATATCAGTCACTTTCTTGGCAATGTGGATGAAAACCATATTTTATACTTTATTGTTCAAAATTTGGACTTATGGAAAGCTTATAGTGGGAAACTTCATTAACACTTTTTTTTTTTCATTATGTGTTGAGCTTTATCAAGCAGGTGAAATTAACCAAATTTGAGATCAAACTTCTGTTCAAAATATTATGAGATAAGTTTTGTTAGTATCTTTGTCGGCATATTAAGATGGAAATTGTAGCAAGTTTGTCAATCCAATTGTTAGGAATTGTTATGCAGAAGAGACCCATGCAAGGATGCTATCAAGGTACCATTGTCAAAGGGGGCTTATATAGGTAAAAGTAATTAAAGATAGAGGGCTTTTATAATGTAATATTTTTATTTTTATTTTCAATTGTTTTGGTTTTCTTTATTATGGTTTTATTATTAAATCATTTGTGTTCAAATAGTTGTTCAAATTGTAGATTTGGAAAAATGATAATATTTAAAACATTTTGTGTTGATCGAGGTTCTTATTTTTTAATTGATCACTAAGATAGTACTAAATTTTTCACAATACTTTGTGTTTTTGTGGTTTAAACGTATTGGAGTTTTCATTTTTTACAACAAGATTTATATTTAAATTGAGTAATTATTTATGACTTAGGCACACATTTTTTAGAGTAATATGCATGCTTCATTGAATTAATGTGTTGTCAAATTTGTCATAGATTCTACATAGTAGTTTTATTGAAATTAATTTTGATAATAATGTGAACATTTGAATTGAGCTATCTATTACAACTATAATTTGTAATTTTATAGACTTCTTTGATACTAAAATGTTACTTATCCATTTTAGTTGGCTTTTGATTAAAGAGTTTGATCTAACTTCTAATACCATACAATGTAATTATTTCAAGCAAATGCAATTGGCAAGTACAAAGCTAAATTGCATAATGTTCACTAACATCATTGTTGGTTGTGACAATTTGGCAACTTTCGAATGGGGTATGGACATCCATCAAAGCATAATGCATAGAGGTAATTTTTCAAATGTTATGGTTACAACTACCCTAGGAGTATCACCTAATTTTATCATTGTGGGTATATCTAACATGAAACAAAATTATAGCTCTATGAAAATCAATATATGATGGAAATAACTAATTATGAACTACCTTTATATTTTTTTTTATTTCATCTTTGTTCTCTATAGGTTATACATATAGTATGATATGACTACTAACCCTCTCTTTAGTTTGCACAAATAAATCTCTTCACAACTTAAATATAAGATAGCTACAATACAAATATATACCAAGTCAATAAGAGTGGATGGCTCAAAGTATCTAGGTGGTAGGTAAGGATTAAGTCCATGCTTAGGCCATGAAGGCATTTAGTGTTGGTGTGAATGGGGTTATTCCCTAACTAGTCATTAGTGAGGACCTATTCACATTATAAGTTTACTTAGGAGTTAAGTTATCCTAGGTGTCATTTCTAGAAGTGAGTTATAATGGGGCCATGTCTCATTATTTACTTTTTGTCATTTAGGCATTTAATAGTTATCTCATGCATTTAATAATTATCTCATGCATTTAATATTTGTATTAAGTATTTAATGTCTATATCAATGGTAGTTATCATCCCTTATCACACATTGTTGGGTGGAAAGTATCAGGAGAAAAATATTAAATGGTTTTTTTGGTTTTGTAAATGTGACTTATTGATAAATGTTCAAATGGACTACTAAATGCATAGTTTAGGAAATTAGGTTTACAATTAGGTCCATGCAAATAGGAGGGAGTGAAATCTAGTGCAAAATCGTTAAGGGTGACAATTTACAATGCTACATAAGGAAAGCATTATTCTTTAGGAATCAATGGCTAGAGGATTAGGTATATATAACTTCATGTGTATTTGTAGATTGTTGATAATCAACTAGGTTTGATGGAAGATATGCTTAGGCAACAAGGTTCTATTTTAGAGAGATCCATGGATCAAGGAGATGGCCCTTGGGGATGATGATTGTAATCTCTTTCCTCTATAAATGTACCTTAAGCAAGTGGTGGAACACAAGGTCAAGGCATATATGATTAATGTCACCATAAGAAAAGAAAGGCTTTCCCTTCAAGCATTTTATCCTAAATTAATATATTTAAGTAATCAAATCATGACTTTTCTTAAGAAATAGACTATCATATCTAGGGATATGTAGGATAGGTTGGTTTGGAATTACAACCCCTTTAGGAAAGTATTAGTGAGGGAGGCTTATTCTTAGATTTCTAAGAAAAATGGGGATGATGGATACTTCCCATGTAAGATAATATCAAATAATTATTAACTACCAAAGGTTGGTGCCTTTCTTTAGATAAAAATTAAGGAAAGACCAATCGCATGGACATATTGATCAAATTAGGTAGATCATGCCCATCTAGATGTATCTTATGCATAGAGGAAGAAGGGTCTAACAAATATTTATTTCTCCATTTTGTTAAGAGTAAAAGGAGATCCTAGATCTAACTAGTAGATTAGCCTGGACCAATCCTTTCTTGGCTCAACATAGGAACACAAACTATCAAGGGTGTTAGGATTAGCTAGCTACCTAAAAGGAGATCCAATCTTCCTTAGGTTTAGTTTTGTTGCAAAGAAAATAGATTGATTGAATGAGATTTAATTAACCTAATTATTATGAAGATCTAATCTAAAAATATGAATTATTTGCATAGTCAAAAAAAAAATTGATGAAATAATTATAGATCTGGGAGGATTAGATAGAGGGGTACCTATAACAACAATGGCCTAAAATAGCCAAACAAGGGGAGGGTGCCCTAGTCTAAAAATGAGGATTTTTAAGCACTTAAATTCTGTTCTAGAAGTTGTCAATTTGCATTGTACATTCATAGCCTAAAATTTGTCATCTTCGTATTTGAACATGTGAAACACAACAAAAGAGAAGAGACAGATGGATATATAGGAGTTTTCCTTGGTCAAACCCCCATTTTGGTATTTCTACCTCAACGAATAGTTGAGTTAATGATAGATAAAAGTGTGTCTAAGGCTATCACAAGCAACAATATGCAAAATAAACTTGACAAAAACCCTACTCAAGTGTGTTAGAGTGGAATCCTATGTGAAACAATCTTGAAATGTAAGATCCAACCTAAGATAAAGTCAAATAATCAAGGGAAAATCAATAGGTCAAAATACCTTAATTAGGATAGCAAGGTGAACAAAGTCTAAAGATGAGAACTTGTTGAAAATCAAGTCATTAGGTGCTTGTAAATGCTAAATATTTCCACAAACCCTATATTCCAATGTGTCCTTCCATTGGCATCAAACTTCAATCATTGTGATTAAATTTATAAATCTAAAAAACTTACTTGTAAATCTATAGAATAGGATGTCAGTTTTGGAAAAGCTTCATTGTAATTGTGATTGTATATATTTTGAAATAAAGTTTCATGTTTAAATAGGGAGACATATAATAAATTTAAAGTGTAGGTTGAATCATTTAAATTTAAATTTCAAGAATAATTTACCATCAAATATCGAAATTGAATTCATGTCATGTGAGACAAAGGCCAAATCCAATTAGGGCCTACTTTATCGAAAAAAATATCTAGACTAGAGTGCCCTCACCCTTGTCCATGTGTTTTTCACTCATTAAAGTGTGATCCAGAAGTTTGAGGTCCTTTGATTTAGGACCTTCCCATAATTTGAGTGTTTTCTAAAGTTAAAATGATATAATATCATTAGGAAGGTGTTTTTAGGGTAGTATTAACACATTCTCTTGGGGTGGAAGGTAAATTTAAGGCTAGGAAGTAATTCTAAAAATGACTAAGGGAGTGGACACCAAAGCGAGCACCAAATAAAGTGTGAAATTGTGCTTTCACCCTTAGGGAGTACAATTTACAATACTACATGCTTCACTGTCCAAAATTTAGAACTAATTAAAGGAAAGATGGTGGATATCTTGACCTAGCCCAAGTAGTCTTTCATACCTCATTCTTAGGTGAAAATTAAATGGAAGGAGTCTTGGATTACTCTTCATGTAGGAAGTTTCCTTCTCTCTAATTATTTGGAATATTTAGTTGGAAAGGAACTGAAGGATATTTGAGGATATGGAGGTGTTTATAGAATGTGTTTGGATAGAATTGAATCCATGATCTTATAAAATTAGGATAATGTTGCAAGAAGGAGGAATTACAAGTGAGAAAAGAGGAAGATAAGTGGTGTGAGGCATGAAAAAATCTTAGGTGGCTATCCTGGATTAGGATTGGGATGTAGGTTAATCTAAAAATATTAGATAAGTAGAAACCTTCAACCCAAATTTGGATCAAACTCAAATTTTATAAGGTAGCCAAGGGCAATCTTAGCCTAACAAGAGGTGAAGTGGTGTTTCATGAATAGTGAAGGGAAACCTCTTCTTATTATATCTTTTAATTTTGGAGTAGAATCAAATAATTTAGCTAAGGCTAGAGAAATGTTATGGGACCTCAAGCTAGCAATGATTCACATTTGGAAGAAATTAAAGGTTGAGGGAGATTCAAAAGTGGTGGTGGAGAGTGCAAAATCAGGAATGTACAAGTCATGGATGTTAGATATTATAATTTTAGAAGTTAGCATCCTGAAGAAATAATTCAAAGATATCCATTTTCACACATGTTTAGAATAAGTAATATAGTGGCTGATTTGGCAACCTCGTTGTCAAACTTAGATAATTTAGTTGAGTAAAGAATAAATGATGTGACGATTTTTTTCAAACAAATATTTGTAAACTTCTAATCAATGACACATTTATATGAGATTGAGGCTTGATAAGTGGTGAGAAAAATGATAGTAAGGTGGAGGTGGTAATGTCATAAAATTTGAATAATTTGAAAATATCAGTTTCATTCAATGCCCATGATAGCCTATATAAAATCATTAAGACATGACTCATCCACAAGCATGAGTTTAGCTTACCATGTAGAATAATGGTTCAACTCTATAAGGAATTATCTTAGTATGATATCGATTGGTTTGGTGGTTGATAAGTATGTTCATCCTCTACCTCTGTAAGTGTTATATTTTGTGTTGAGTCAAGCTTTGATTACAGTAGTGGTGTTCTCATCTGACTAACCCAAAGTTAAATAAGTGATGTTGGGAGACACAACAATGAAAGAGGAGAGTAGCAAACCCCATAAGTTAAGGTTGGGAAGAAAGAAAATGTTCCAAAATATTGCATGGTATATATGGAATGAGAGGTCTCTAATCCTAACCTCATAGCTTGGGTTATTAGGATTTGGGAACAAGAAAGATAGATGGATGATGCCCCCTATGTCACAATTAGAGAAGCTACGATAGGCCTCCTCTTAAACCTAGGTCAATCCCTTGATGTTAAAATATCCTCAACATATCACAATCACTCAATTGTGCAACTATGCTCTCAATGGTTAGAAGTACTTACCTCATTCATGAAGTTAAATATATTAGGCATAAATATAAAACTCTCTTTGATTGCTATCTAGTACATTTATATGATATTTTGACAAGAAGGATACAAAGGAGTTAGCCAAATCCATTAAGGCTTAGCTCTTCTTTAGGGATTCATAAATGGATTTTCAATGTTATAGTAGGGTAGAAGAGGAGGATTTGTTAGAGAATCATGTTCCCCCTAAAATTAAAAATGTGAAAAATATAAGGATTGAGGGAGGGATCTTTGGGACCTATGTAATTTTCCTTAACCCCCAGTTTTTGTAGTATATAGGGTAGACGTTAGTCTTGTAAGCGGTCTTCACATACTTTCAACAACTTCCTAGTTACAATCTACATGTGGTGATGGGGGACCAATGTAATTTGCCCCTCCCCACCCTTCCATGCTTAGCCAATATTTTTTGGTTGTATTGGTTCGAGAATTTTTGGTTTGTTTATGGTGGCTTTGTGGTTATAACATGATATGTGTGTGTGTGTGCGTGCGCGTGTGAGTGTGCATGCATGCATGCATGCATGTATGTATGGAGGGTGTGGAGCATGGTTTTAGAATAACATAATAAATGGCAACTCTCCATAACGTTACTATCTTGTTACCACCTCATTAACTATACAATTTTATATTAGATCTCCATACCAATATGTAATTGTAACTACGAAAAAAGTTCTTACATAGAACTATTTTTCTTTCTCCTAAATACCTTACCCAAATTTACGTAAAAAGCAAATTGTTTTTTGAATAATTAAAACATAATCCAAGTGCTTACAACTCACAATCTATTAACAACTCTTATGATTATCAAGACAAGTATTCCACACTAAGAGTTAAGCCATGTGGACATGTGAACTAAAAAGACATACCCATATGCCATATGTCATTTAAAGGTGATGAAATTAGTAGGTAAAGCCATTTTAAAGAACACCAAATATGACAAAAAGAACAACAAAGCGAAGGACACAAATGCATTGACATACAATCCCTTTCATACACTAAGAGACAACTTGCCTATGCACACAAAATAAATTAATAATAATTCCTTTCTACCGGCCTTACCAGTCAAAGCTTCGAATAAATTAATGATAATTTATGTGTATTGGCCTTACCAGTCAAAGCTTCGAATAAATTAATGATAATTTATTTGTAGGCGTGACGGGACATTAACGTGTTTGAACAGATGTTAAAAAGGACAAAAAAGTAAAAGAAGCTTAGGAAATATTCAAACCTACGTTGTGGACCAATAAAGCACAAGTCAAATTATAATAATACATAACAAATTTGTTGTAGAAAAATTGCATTATAAAATTGTCTTTTAACCTAACAAATGCCTACCTTGTAGATAATCTCTCTTTGAGTATGCATTCTTTTTCATAAAACTATTTATTAATATTGAGGAATCATAAATGAGCACCTAGTGGGATATCTCAGTAGATGCAATTGTGCTCTTAGTTGGCAATGTCATGAGAATTTTAATATATTTTTAGGTATATTTAAGTTTAGGCGAGTAATGGTAAAATTCTATATTTTATAGCAAAAGGTTGTAGTTTAAGTGATTGAGTATAATCAATGAGAATGATGAGATGTTCTTTGATTTCGTCATTTACTAAGATTCA
Source organism: Sequoia sempervirens (assembly GCA_007258455.2). NCBI lineage: Eukaryota > Viridiplantae > Streptophyta > Pinopsida > Cupressales > Cupressaceae > Sequoia > Sequoia sempervirens. Next base: position 740,366,111 of record VDFB02058242.1, on the reverse strand, counting down.
AATATTTTGATGGTGCAATATAAGATATTAGCACCAACTTGATGTTGTGAATTTCTATGCTTTCATGCTTTGCAAACTCTTGTTTATAATCGATCTAAATCATCCATCTTTAAAGTTTGTTTCTTTGAACTTATAATGCACATGTTATATGTCTTGATGGTGTGCTTGTGTCTCTTGGAAGTTGTTTATATCATTAGGAATCATGTTTTAAGTCTCTAATTGTAGTTTTCTTAGGCTTTCATGGTTGCTTGCAAACTAACTCTAATTCTTGCAAAATTTACCTTAGACAAATTTTAGTTAATTTATCTTTGACATGCCTTTCTCGGCCTTTTATCTCATAGCTCTAGTTTAAACCTAGAAATGAGCACACATTAAACTACTTTGCATTTGTCTTCTTAAATTTGTGTTTACAAAAGTTTTAAGTGTAATATTTCCAAACTCAACAATCTTTGTTATTTCTAGTCGAGTAGTAGTTTTTCTATTGAAGGCTCACTTGGTGTTGCCATGTGGCATCTTCCAAGTGATCCATGTGTCTCTTCCTTGTAAGCTTTAAGCTTCTATATTTTATTCTAGATGCCAATGTTTCGATCTAATATTTTTAGCTTGGGTTATCACATTTGTGAGTTTATCTTTTGGATTTTGAATTTTCTTATGGACTTGAGCTCATTAGTATTTAGTCTATATTTTCTTGGGGTTCGACTCTTAAATAGTTTGGAGTCTAGTTGTCTTCCGATCTACTCTTGTGCTACCTCATGGCCTCTTCAACATGCTCCATATGTCACTCACGTGTGGGTTCTAATCTTCTTATAGTCTACTCCAAACTTCAATACGTTGGTAAATCATGTTATGTCTAGCTTCTTACATCCACCCAATTCAAAGTTTCAAGTCCAAGGGAATGTTGGAGCTAGTTTACCCTATGCATTCTAGTTGAGCAGGGATTTGAAGTCAGAGGTCACAACTTTGATGTATATGTAACCATTTTCCTTGTGATTTATCTTGTGAGCTCAAGGTCGTTCTATGGTGGACATATGGTAATGCCAAAGCAATATGTATTGGTCATCTAAACCAATGGCATTATGTCATGTGTCTCTTGATTAGTGGTGTTTTGTGAGTTCAGAGTTTTATATTCTTAATGGCATGACTTCTCTTAATGGCTTATGTTGACTCCACAACAAATGAGTGTATGCCACATGTAACCTTTGGTGACTGAAAACCCAATATATTCCCAATGGCAAGTGCCTTATCCCTATAATGTATATGTAAATGCTAGGTGGTACCTACATGGAATGGTAGTGAACTCATTATACATGCTCACAACCTTAATTTTCAATGTGATTATGCATCCCTATTAGCATATGCCACATGGTGAGTTTATAGAACATTTTTTTAAGTATGCATCTATGTTGGGCCACCAAGTGTCATCCATGCAATTCTTGGGGATTCCATGCAAATGATTGTGATTCTACTAAGCTTCAAAAGGTTTAACTGCCCTATCCACTATTGCTCCAATTACACTAGTAAATGGCATTTTAGGGTTTTCCTCATCTTATGGTGTAATGTAATGGTCCTCAAAGCCATGCATATGGCTTGTTTAGACTATAACTAACACAAATGTCCACTCTTGGTCATTTTCAACGCATTTATGATCCTTTTGATGTTGGTTGCCCTCTACCAAAAACCATTTTGGTGACACCTTAACCATGCTTTAAGTACCCCAAAATTGGGATTTTTTTCTTATAATTGGCAATGATAGAAAATTAGTGACCTCCTAGAGCCCTTTCTCACACCTTGACTACATGATTAGATGTGGTGTTGACCTATGGTATCATGTGTAAATACTATAACCACATGCAAGTTTAATTCAGGGGATTTTAAACTATCCTTGCATCCTCATAGGAAATGTAATGTATTCATTTCTAAATGTGATTAAGGAATGGCTCACAATGGATTTTTCATGATGTGTAGGTGCTCCATGTTGTTGCAGCTTACAAGATTCATGTAGGAAGGTTATACTATGCTTCAAGGAATGTACATGAATATATTAATTTTTGATATGCCTACAAGTCTCATAATATTGAGATCATTTTACACTAAATGTATATATATATATAACTTTAAAAACCATACACAAAAAATTAACTATAAAAAATGAAAGCTAAAATATACTATGTTAAACTATGGCATCCAAAAATGTTCACACTCCAACTCAAAAAAGGGTGATTCAAAGGTAATGTTATGCCTTACATAATCACCCCATTATGTTTTGGATCAAAATGGGTCCCCCTTGCTTTTTTTTGTCCTTGGTGTTTTGTTTGGGTCTTAGGAGTTGTTCTTTTTCCTCCTAAGTCCTTGTTTCTTTTGGTCTGGAGCAAGCAAAGTCAGAATGGAAATTGGACTTAGAATTTTTGAAGGTTCTAGGTCTGGATTTAGTCTCGGTTCTAGTCCCAACCTTGTTTCCATTCTTTTCATTATCTTTTGGTTTGTCTTACACTCTTGGGTCTGTTTCTCCCTTGAGTTGTTTCGCGTTTCTCTATGATTTATTTTTGCTCTGGCAGAAGTGAAACTGAAGATGGAACTGAACTTGGGACTTCGTAAGGTTTCAAAAAAAAATTTGGTTATGATCTCGCTCCCACTCGCTTGCATTGTGTTTTTCTTCGTTGGTGTCTTGGTCGGGCCTCATTTTCGTTCTAGTCCCACTTCCCATCATTTCTTTTGTCCTAGTCTCAATGTTTTGTTCCTTTGTCGGGAGTGGAACAAGAATCGAAACTGGACTTAGAACTTTGTAAAAGTTCCAGATCCAGTTTTGGTCTCAATTTCGCCCCCATTTCTCTTTGTTGTATGTCCCTGACGCGGGACCAAAGTTGGGTCCAGAGTTGGATAAGAGCCTTGGATAAAGTTTCTTGTTTTGTTTTTAAACTACGTTTGTGTATGCCCTGCCTTTGATTTCCACATGGGTTGATTACTTGTTTACGTTTTTGGTTTTACTCCCGATCAACCATATTTATTGCATTAATTGCAACCTCCTCACATGCGTGAAATGATTTTAAAACCTTAATCAAGGTTAACTAGCTCATTATCTTTATTGTCAAAGTTGTTTTAGCGAACCAGAGCCATGGTAACTTTGAGAGGAGCATGATTTGATCACGGAGGCATGCTAGTGAGCGGATTCTTATCCAGTTTCAACCTTTCTTGTTGGTGTTCCAAAGTAGGGTCTTTTCCCGTTTGTTTTTGTCATTCTGTTTTCACATTTTTGTTTGTGTTGTTCTTGCACATTTACAGGACCTTTTCCTATGAATCTTCGCTCGTTCCCTTGTTTTTTTTGTTTTCATTTTGTCCTTCCCTGTTTTTCATTTTTTTTTCAGCTTTTTCGTTTGTTTCTTTTGTCATTCTACTGTCATTTTCATGGCAGGTATGTTCTCTCATTCCCTAGTTTCTAACTATTTGATAGGGTCCTTTGTGCTTTAAATGCTTTCAAATCTATTTGGTACCCCCTTTGATCTTATTCCCATGTCGGTTCAATGATTTTCATGTCAATTTTTTGATGCCCTAATTACCTAAGTGACGTGTTGTGCAAACTAGGGTTTATGCGATGACCTTTACAATATCCAACCCCTAAAGTTAAATTTGGTCTTTATTATGTTAAAGTGTGAGGATAAGCCCCTTTATTTAAAGTTCCCTTATGGTTCCATATGACCTAGGTCCTTAAACTCATGTGACCACATCTTCAAGAAATTGCTTCATTTGAATGGTAAACTAGCCAAAGCGGACCTAGGAACGAACTCGTCCCATAAGTGTTTGCATGGGAGTTCATTCCCAAAATGGTTCCACCTCCGATGACTGTTGAATCTAATCTTCATCCTTGCCCTTTGGCGGAAGCAAAACCAGACTAGGAAATGAACTTGGAACTATTTATTGGTTTTGGGTTTGGGTTCCATTTCGATCCCAGTTTTGGTCCCATTCTAGTTCTGGTCCTGATCCCGCCCTATGTTAAATAGTTCCCTATTCCTGATTCTTCTTTGACTCTGCTTTCGATGAATATGAAATTTGACTAAGTATGGAAAGTTATCTTGAGGGAGTAGAGAATGGTATGAGAGGTATTGGATGATGTAATGATTTGCATGCCTTTGTTCATCCAATCCACGATTGTATTGCAGGAATAGAGGATGTCAAGAGCATTGGAGGAGGCTTCTCAAAGAAGCCAACCTGCAGAAAGTTCAAGGCAGGGAACCAAGCCTAAGAAGATAAAGGTGGAACACCTTCCTTATACCTTAAGGTATAAACACCAAAGTCCTACCATTACAGCTAGCAAGGTGGATTCAGATTGGGTAGATATCATAGACACAAACCTGGGCCCATTCAACTATGAGGAGTTGCATGAAGAAACCTTCAATGAGGAGGTAGCAGGGAGGACATAGAGAATTGTTCAATCTGGATTAGCACATGTTCTCATTTTTCCTCTATCAGTCTAGTTTCCAGAATTGATACTTACTACAGCTGGGGCCTACAATCCTGCTACTAGACAATGTGTGGACTTGCAAGGGAACATCATCATTGATCTAACACCATAGATGATAAGGTTCATGTTCAATGCACCTACCTTGCATATCCCTAGGCAACTCAATTAAGGCAGAAGCCCTACAACTATATAGCAACAAGAAGGAAGCTAGAAGGACTCATATGAACAATCATTGGATGAGAGTGGAGAATAAATCCCTAGCCAAGCTCCCTAATCAGCCCAAGAGATCATATTTCACCAAGCAGATTGATGATATAATTATGATGCTCTCCAGAGTGTTTGGGAAAAGGGATTCCTCGCAATTCAAGGAATGGATGTTCCCATTCATTCAAACCATTTTGGATGGTAGGTAGTAGTTTGATTGGTCGATGATCTTTTCAGAGTGCCTACACAATCAGATGTTGAAAGTGAGGGAGACAAAATGCTTCTTCATGACTTCCTATGTCATATATGTAGCTACAAGAAGAGGCATCTTTCCTGGTTTGAATGTAGTTGGGATATTGGGAGATTCCCCTGGATAGAAAAAGGTGTGGGATCATTATGATCAGCTAACCTTGTATACTTTTAAATCACACTATAAAAGAGTTAATGATGCATTCTTGTATGTCATCATTAACCAACTAACAAGAGATGCAGGATATAGATTGAGTAGAGATGCCATGGCCTTTATTGCATAATGGGGACATTGGTACATTCAATACCCCAAGTTCACTTATTTTAGGTTGGCTAGATTTGATAGCCACCCTCATCTACTTCCCAGGTGTTGCAACAACAGAATTGTCTTGATGGAGTTCATTTACCAAGCCATAGGGGTTAACACTAAATTCACCAATAAGCACAAGCCTGGTTGTCACAAATTCACCATGAAGTTGGGTGAGTAAAGTTGTGCACACAATGTGGAAGCCAAGGTAATCTATGATGAGTTAATCCATTTGAAGTTGGGCTTGTACACCTCTAGGAAGTATTTTAATCCCAAGCACAAGATGCAGGGTTTGCTTCCTACTATTTTTAACGAACACTTCAATTTGCTAGAGAATTTTTGGATGAACTTGCAGGATGAGTATGATCTAAGAAGAAGGAATTGTGAAAGATTGACTTTCACACTTATGATTGAGTATGGGGTGAATGAGGACATTCCTAACACATTGTCAAATGATTGGGTAACCTTGGATCACCAATATGATGCTAAGAATATAGGCACTAAGGACTTGGATCTAGTGGATTGGGATGCAGATGAATCCATTGAGATCAAGTAGATTGCAAGGTCAGTCCTGGATAGAAGCATCCAATGGGTAGTTATGAGAATCAAGGAGCTAGAGGCTCAGACCTCTAATAAGAGAAAGGTTGCAGGTGCCACCCAATGATATAGGACAAAATAAAAAGAATGGCTCCTAAGGAGCCCATGGAGTTTTTCCCTCCCAATTCTAGAGAGAAACTTGAACCTGTAATTCATGCTCAGGATCTTCCTAAATCACATGAAGAGAAGGCTACAATAGAAGCTCAAGGTGAAACCTCAACTCAACCTCTTCTCATAGGGAAGCCAATTGAGGAAATTCCTATTGGAACCCTTCATAAGGAAGTTGAATCCTTGAAAGGGAAGGAGCCTGAAACTGAAATTCATGACATTGATACAGATTATGAGGCTACCCAATCTGATTAGGAGACTTATGTGGTTTCCTCTCATGAGGAAACTGAGGATATGGGAACTGAACATGTCCTCACCCCAGAGGATTAGTGGAAATTTTTTAAAGAAGCTAAACAAGAATCAAAGGCCAAATCACAAGTTGAAGCACTTGCTATGAAACAAGAATATAATGCCAAAGCTAGGGAGGAAGAACTAGATAGGAAGCAAAAATAAAAAGAAGACTTGTTGCAACAACAAAGAGAGAAAGAGCTAAAAACTAAAGAGGAGAGAGACAAATTAGCAATCTTGCATAAGATCCATGATCTAGACAAGGAGAAAGCTCAACAAAGAAGGGAAAGAGAAGCCCTCGAGGATAAATTTAAGGCTATTGAGGAAGCTCATAAAAGGAAAGAAGAGGAAGAACGCATGCAAATTGAGGAGGCTGAAGAACTTGCTCAATATGAGAAAAATTCTAAAGAAGAATGGGATAAAGTTAAAGAGCTTGAAAAGAAAAGAGACCAAATGTATGAGGAGAGAAAGTTGGAAGAAGAATGTTTGAAAAAGGAGTTAGAAGCTAAAAAGGTATAGGAGCAGAAGGACAAAGAAGAAGTTGAAATACTTGCACAAGAAGTTGCAAAAAGGGAATAACAGCATGTACAAGAGGTTGATTCTCAACCTAGGACCACCATATTGCAACATCTTTCTTCTTCCACTATTGCCTCTTCTTCTACACAAGTGGTCATCACTTGTGCTGCTCCAACATGGCTAAAACTTGATCTTGAGAGAAAGAAAATAGTTCAACCTCAGCCTCTGAATTGGGATAAAATGATGAAAGAGATAAAGAAAGAGAGACCCAAAAAAAAGGCTAGCGTCCTCCATTCTACTAAGTTCACAGATGAAGTTGAGATTATTGTTGAATATGCAATCCCAATGGTGGATAAAGATGGACAATATATGCAAAAAAATGATTACCAGTTGGGCACTATCAATTTGGGGAGACCTACAAGGAATCAACAAATGAACCTCATTGATATTGTAGCATCCTCCACCAAATCTAGAATGATCAAAGATAAGCAAAAGAAGGGTGAACTTAAATCCCAATTGGATCAGTTGCACAAATTCTTGAAAGATGTCTCCACCCTGGTTTCTCACCAAGTTGTTGCTCCAGAGACCCCAATCTTACTAAGCAAGAAAGAAGTTGATGACTTTGTGCAAATGAGAAGTAAGGTGGGGATGCTTGATAGCTGGATTGATCGGCTCAATCAAGAGGTTGGTGAGGTGCTTGTTGGTAGTTTTAAAGTCCATGAAGGTGCACTTGAGTTGGTAGAAGAGATGAATCAACATGGTGAGGTCTTGGAGAAACAATATGAGGAGTATAGAGAACATGTTAAAAAACTAAAGGACATCAGCAAGGTGCCCAAGCCAACTCTCTTGGAGCAATCAATCCTCAAAGAGGATAATGTAGATTTTGTTGAGAAGACATTGAGCATAATCAGGTTTAGATACAAATTCATCTATGAGCATAAAAATGAAGTTCAAGAAGCCAGTACGGACTTAAATGAACAAATTGATGAATTAGAGACAATGGTTGCTATTTTGGTTAATGTGGACATCTCGGTCAAAGAAGGTCTTCCTCTAGAAATATTGAAGGAGAAATGGAGTAACAGATTTGAGGAAGTGATGCAAAAAGAAGATGATGGTGAAGACGTGTTGTTGGATAGACTCATGGATATCAAAGATGAGGTGAAAGCTATTAGGAGGGAGTTGGTCAAATTGAAAGATATGCAAGAATTTGCCTCAGTAGAGTTGAAAAGAATCAAATTTGAGGATAATTGGGTAGATGGACATTATCTTGACATTCTTCAACAAGTATTCTCCAATTATGATGAATATCTCCTTAACAAAGCAACGCAAGAATGAGCTGACAAATGAATGTTTTCTTATTGGTGGACAACTTCCTCTTCTCTCCTATTTTGCAGGGTTATGACATAAGCTGAAGTGCATATATCATCCAACAGTTCTACCTTCCTCCTTGGGCGTTAGATTTTGGACAACAAGGCCATTAGTTATTAAACTAAAGATCAGCTAACATAGTCACTTCATACAGTTTCGGTTCCTTGATCAATGGATCTCAACTTTTGATTAAGAGAAATGTATGCATGGCTTGCCTATATCTAATTTTGGGCTCCATTTTTTAAAGGTCAGTTGATTGAAGAAGGATTAGCCACCTGATGAGATAGTAGATAGTGATTATAGTCTTAGGATTTTATAAGCTTTAAGTAAGATACTTTGAAAAAAAAATTGTACTTAGATAATTTTACAGTTCTATACAGTTGCATGTTATTGTTAAGTTTGGACTTAAATGATAATGTTAGTGAATTATAATCATCCATATGCCAGTGGATGTTGTGCATAATTGTTTTATATTTGATGCAAATCAATAGGGGAAACTAGATCTAAGATTATTTCATTGAATTGTCTATGAATGGAATTCATTTACATCTATTTGATCTAATTTTAGCAATGAGTGGGTGATATGTTTTGATCTTAAAGTAAATTTTTGATGAATGGTTGTGATTGTTGAATTAGCACTGTGAATGTATGCAATGGTGTATGTTATGCTATGGATTGCATCATGTTATGGTTTTGGTTAGTTGGAAAACCCTCGTTAAAATACATGTCTAGATGTGAATAAGTTTATATTCATGTTTTACTATTCCAAGGCTCTATTCTTTCTTTTTCTATTTATTTATATCCCCTGCCAACATAGGATAATTAATATAATGCAATTTGTTTTCTTTTATACCAACAAGGCCCCTTGAATATTATGGTTGCATTGGCCATTTAGTAACACCAGTATAGTTGAGAACCAACTACCAGGACCTTGGAAGACGTTACTTTATGTTATCTTTCTTTTTTAGGAGAAATAGGATAGAAATATTATGTTTAATGTTGTGCTATTTTGACCATCAACAGATCTAGTGCTAGAAGGAGGTCCTAAGGAACACACTAGCTTGAATTGGGTCATTCTCACCAGAAAGGTTTAAAAGAGTTCTCAAATCTTCTCAGAATTTGGAACCATTGGTTGAACTCCAAACCCCTGTCAGGTACAGACCCCAAGCTCATAGAGTTTTGATTCCACCATTGTCACCACCACTTACTCCACCTAGGTTTCCACCAAATCTACCCATTCGACAACCGGCTCAACCAGTCCCACCACCACCCATGGCTTTCTTCGTGAATAATCCCTCTTCACTAAGGATTATCCTCGGTGGTATACATGATCTGCCCAAGATCCAAAGAGATTTTGTCCCAAATATATGCACGGAGAATCAAAGAGTGTTGAAGAGCACATACAAGCATTTAAAGATGCTTGTACTTGTGCCCAAGTATCCCACAATGATGTTGTGTGTAGGTTATTTCCCTACTATTTAGGTGACATGGCATACAATTGGTATTTGAATCTACCCCAGGGGTCTATTCTGAGTTTGACTGACTTATCATCAATCAATTTTGGGTCTATGTACACCCTATCATTTTGTATCACCAATTTTCTACCATAAGAAAAGAACCCCATGAACCATTACCATTGTTTAACACAAGATTCCAAAGGATGTACTAAAGGCTACAAGATCCTTACTTGGTTGCTAAAAATATTGCCATTTTGGCATATTTAAGGGTCGTGGATCCCTTGATTGGCCTATTTTTGCAAAGGACATATGATTTCATTGACATTAATTCTCTGTCTAAATTTTATCACCTGGCCATTAAATTACAACAATAGATAAGCTTACAATCGAGAAATTTGGGAGGAGTTCTCTCTCCCATAGGATATCAAATGCCTAATCCAACTCCTATGTTTAATATGGTCCTAGGGATGTCTTATTCCAAATATGCACCCACAAGTGAGTTACAAACCCCACCACCCCTACCATTCTTCACTAATGGGGCTCAAGATTCCTCCCAACAATCACAAAATTACCATAATCAAATTGGAGGGTCAAATCATGTTAGTCAGCCATCTATAGTGAAAATTGCAGAAAGTGAATGAACTGTTCAATTGACTAATGAAATGGAAACTCTAAAGAATACTCTATCTCAGATGTCTAATGATATGGCTCAATTGAGATATAACCCCCCTCAAAATCAAAACCAAAACCAAAATTATCAAAATTAGGGAGTGTATTCTAATCAAGGTGGTTACTCTAACTAGAACTCCAATCAGAATTAGAACACCAATCAGAACCAGAGGAACTTCCAAAGCTAGAATTCCCCTAACCAAAATTACCAAAATCAAAATAGGGGATACAACCAGAGGTCTAACAAAAATAGACAATGGAATACTGGGCCAAAAAATGGGGGAGTTTCCCATAATTATCAGGCTGGTGATGACAAGCCACACACTGCAAATGTGGCATATCTCAACTTTATGACGAATTGGTGTAGACTGCACGACACGACAACTCATTCTAAGGTGAACTACCCAAAAATGGAGAAGATGGTCAAGATTACACAAGTCGATGCTCCATTGCAATGTGCTTCCAACAAGTCTAGTGGATCCACAGATACTGCCATGGCTTATGACATCTTCGATGAAGAACTTTCAGTCCCTAACTGAATAGAAAATCAACCAGTAGAGGACATATATGATGCTCAAGCCTTCCAATCCAAAGGAGGTCACTTCTTGAGAAATTAGAATAAGGGCCTATTTACTACATCTTCCCCTCCTAACACCATGGTCCCACCCAATCAGAATGCAAACAACAATCTACCACCACCAAAGGGGTCATCTGAATCTCAAAACAAAGGTAATCCACCTTTTATTCCTAAGTATCCATTGAAAAATGATATAGAGTTTGGTTTTATTGTAGAGATGAAGAAGCAAAAGACTTCATTGTCCTTCTTTTACATCATGAAGTGGTGCCCTACCCAATGAGAAATTGTGTTGACAGCCTTGGAGGAGGTAGATCGGTCAAAAGGAAAAAATAAGGCGACTCCAACGAATGAAATGAATGCAGCCATGTACAAAGGTAAAACAAGGACTGCACCTTTTCTTTAAGCTTAAGGATCTTTGGAAAGAATCTACACAATTTCCTATTGGATTCGGGAGCATTAGGTAACGTAATGCCTTTTTCCATAAGTAAAAAGTTAGGTTTGAATCCACTTCAAACTAACAAAAAGGTGATTCAGTTGGATAAAATTAAGGTCAATGTGGTAGGAGAACTGAAAAATATTCATGTATAGGTTGGGTCTGACCCAAGGATCGAAACTTACATGGATATCCAAGTGGATGATATCCCAGAAACATATGGTATGCTTCTAAGCTGAGACCTAATGAAAAGCATTGGGGGATATCTATCTCTAGACTTCTCACATATGTGGTTGCCATGGAAAGGGGTAGCGACACAATTTAGGATTGAAAGTGAGCATAGGCTCAAACACATTATCACTGAATACAATTCTCGTAATGAGGTAGCTTATTTCAAAACTAAGATAGGAGTCTACAACAAGGAGGAAAGCATGACCTTCTCAATGCTCAATTTTGAAGATCCACTACCTTTAGAATAGAGTGACCCAATGACCATGAACAACCAAAAAGTTCTAATCAAAAAATTACAACAAGATAGGTTGGTTCTAGGAGAGGAGGCTGAGTTATGGAGTTTGTTGCTCCCTAATTGGTGTCATTTTGAGTTGACACATCAACCTTGCATATACATTTTGAACCATGTCTACCAAGTTGAGGAGACCTATGAATGCCAACCCCAAGCATCCAACAATAATTTTTTGTTTGAAGCTAAGGATGAGAGCTAGTCTCACTCAAGAGGAAGATCCTTCCCAACTAGAGCAGACTCAAGTTCTATGCTCTAAATTCCAAAGGAAGACTAAGGAGTCTCAATCTTTTCTTGTTACACCTATCCCAGATAACCTTTCAATGCCTAAGGCATTGATGAAAAGCATACTAAATTATGAATTGATCCCAGAAGAGGTTCAGGAAGTAGTTCCTGAACATAGGTGAATCTTCTAATAAACATTGTTCGCAACATCCTTCAAATATATATAGCCAACGCCAGTTCAAGCCGCCACCCACTTCTAGCAAGCAATCACCTATAGCCCCAAAGAAGAAAGAAATCCCAGCTCCAAACCAACTATGGAGTCTTAAATTTGATGGCTCTAAATCTAGATCAAGGAGTGGAGCTGGAGTTGAACCAACCCGAAAGGGAAAACGTATTTTTCTTCTTACAGGTTGTAGTTTGGTTGCACGAATAATGTGGCAGAATATGAAGCGCTGGCTCGAGGACTAATATTTTCTCATCAGAAAAAGGTTACAACTCTCATGGTTATGGGAGATTCAGAAGTTATTGTTAGGCAAGTCCGCAGTCAATACACTCGTCACAACAAAAGATTGGTTGCATATAGGAACAAAGTTTGGAACTTAATAGAATATTTTGATGCTTTTGGCATCAATTTAATCCCCAGAGAGGACAATCACATTATTGATGCCCTTGTTGTTGTTGCTAGCACCTTGGAGCCTATGCAGGACTCCAAGTTGAAGAGATTTTCAATTGAATTAGTCTCAGTCCCAGTTGTCCCAAATAATGTCTAAAATTCCCAGGCCTTTGATGATGACCAACATATACTTTCCTTCTTGGAAAGTTTAGATGTCTTTGAGGGACAAATAATTGATGAATCAAAAAGAGACCACTGAGATTGGGATCCTGAGAATTACGATACTGAAGGGATACTCAGTTTGAAAAGCAACAACATTCCAAAAGAGATGGTAGCCTTGGAAAGGATCTTTGACTCTGACCCTCAAGCTCATGAAAGGGTGCCAATAGAAAGTGATGGAGGTAAATATGAATCTATCAATCTAGCTGATTCAGGTCCAGAATGGAATGTCTATATAGGCAAAACTTTCCCCGAGGAAATCAAAGACAAAATGATTAAGGTGTTGAAAGAAGAAATTACAGAAATTGCTTGGGGATATGAGGATTTGAAGACCTTTGATACTTCATTGGTCACACATACCATACCCTTGAAGCTAGAATCAAAGCCCTTTCACCAAAAATAGGGCTCGGTCAATGCTTTAATCGAACCCTTAATTTTCAAGGAAGTACAAAAGCTATTATCCACAAGGATAATCTTTCCAATATGACATTCCACTTGGGTTGCTAACTTGGTTCCTATCTGCAAGAAAAGTGGTGAGATTAGATTGTGTGTTGATTTTAGAAATTTAAATAAGGCCTTAGAGAAAGATAATTACCCACTTCCTTCTCTTGATGAGGTATTGCAAACTGTTAATGGATCTCAAATGATATCATTTTTGGATGGCTATTTGAGATATAATCAAGTTCTTGTCAGCCATGAAGATAGAATGGAAATTTCCTTTACTACCAAGTGGGGGACATTTGCTTATTGGAGGATGTCGTTCGGCCTTATCAACGCTAGAGCTACCTTTCAACATGCAATGGACGTCACATTCAAAGACTTAATAGGTAAATGTATCATTATTTATATGGATGACTTAACTGTGTTTTCTAAGAAAAGAGAAGACTGTGTTGCTGATTTAGAAAAAGTTTTAAAAGATGTATAAGTTATGGTGTGTCTCTTAACCCCAAAAAGTGTGTGTTCAGAGTTTCTAAAGGGAAACTTTTGGATCACATAATTTTAGAAAAGGGAAATCCATAGACCTCAACAAAGTTGAGTCCATTCTAAAATTGACAATGCCAGGAAGCAAGAAGGAAATGAGATCTTTCTTTGGAAAGTTCAATTTTGTAAGGAAATTTATAACTGGGTTTACGGAGATTGTCAAACTTGTGAATGAAATGATGAAAAAGGATGCAAAAATAGAATGGAGTAATGAAGCTAAATCTACTTTTTTGTAGATTAAACAGTCAATTTCTAAGGCACCAGTCTTAACTAGCCCAAATTGTTTAAAACCATTTTATATTTATTCCTTCACATCCGATCATTCGTGTGCGGTTGTTTTGACACAATGAAGAGGCAAGGGAGATGAAAGGCCTATTGCTTTCATGAGTTTCCCATTTAAGAATTCAAAATTCAGATATCCACCCATTAAAAAATAGGCCTTCGCACTTGTGTGAACAATAAAAAAATTTGGGCACTACATCTTTCGTAGTTAGGTCGTTGCCATAGTTCCTGATCCCGTTGTGAAGTATCTCCTCATGCAGAGTGAATTGGGGGAGAGAAGAGGAAAGTAGATAGCCATTTTATAGGAGTTTGATCTCAAAATACATCCAATGAAGCTCGTTCGAGGACAGGGCTTATCTAAAGCTATGGCATATGTTGATAAGAATATCACTTGCTAGCAATACACAGTGCAATCATTTACAAAGGATCCTTGGTATACAGATCTAATCTTCTTCCTCCTTAATAATAGATGACCAGATGGGATGAATGCTACACAAAGGAGAGCATTGAGGATGAAGAGTACTCATTATATGCTTAAAGGAGGATCCTTATACAGAAGAAACTTTGAAGGTGTTTACTTGTGTTGCTTGGATCAGCAAGAAGCAAAACATGCCATTGTTGAGTTTCATGGTAGACATGGCATGGGGCATGGATCTATTGATTCCTTAGCACATCAGATTCTTAGATCAGGCTACTATTGTCCCCACATGTTTCGGGATGCACACCAACACATAAGGACATGCTAGACATGTCATACCTTTGCATCCAGGGAACGTAATCCAATGATGCCCTTACAACCAGTGTATGAGGTAAGACCATTTACCCAATGGGAATTGGATTTTGTAGGAGTTATTAATCCAAACTCATCTACAGGCCATAAATTCATTTTGATAGCAATTGACTACTGCACGTGCTAGACTGAGGCTCAGCCCTGCAAAAATAGCACCGCAGATGTGGTCATCAAATTTCTCAATGAAAGCATCATAACTAGGTTTGGAGTACCATTTGCCCTGGTATATGACAATGTACCTAATTTCTCTTCTGTTGAGTTCATTCAATGGACCTATGAACTCAAAATTGTCTTGAATTATTCTTCTAATTACTACCCTTAGGGAAATGGAGTAGTTGAGTCTACTAACAAAAACCTGTTGGAAGTGATTAAAAAGTTGCTAGAAAAAAACCCTAGAGACTGGAATACCCAACTAAGATTTTCCTTATGGGTAGATCAAACTCACATTGAAGCCGCCCTAGGGAATTCACCGTTTAAGTTAATCTACGGCCAAGAGCCGAGATTTCCTATACATCTACAGATACCTATCCTCAGGTTTATGCAATATTTGTATTCAAAAGATGATAGGATAGAGGTTAGGCTAGCTAATTTTCTAAATATGGAAGAAAAAAGAGATGTTGCTTTACAACAATTCCCTAAACATCTAGCTATCTTCAAACGTTGGTTTGACAAGAGGGAAAAAATTAGGGCCTTTTGGTTATTAGATCTTATGTTGTTATGGGATAAAGCTAAGGAGAAGAAAGGAGACCACCAAAATTTTGATAAACTTTGGTTGGGTCCACATCAGATAGCTGAATCCTAGGTGAGAATTATTTTCATTTGAGCACCCTAACAGGAGAACCTGTTCCACTACCTGTCAACAGTTAGTTTCTCAAGCATTACTTTGGCCCATGAAGGACTAATTTTCTATTGGTTGTACATATGTAATTAGTCCTTCCTTAGTTTTGATGTGTTGTTTATTTATTTATTTTTTCCTTTTTGTTTTCTTTTTGTTGTTTCATCTTGTTTTGTCTTGGTTTTTGGGGACCTTCATTTTCTTCCTTTTTGAAATGAAGGGGTTGTTATTCAAAGTATGTTGCAAGCACTAGGAGAGAAATTGATTTAGGTATTTTCAGGTATATCTATTGAAAGATTTCATTCTAAACTTTTATCTTATGATCATTTTAACAATAGTTTGAAAAGTTATTAAGAATAAGGTATATTGTAAACAATCTCATGAACCATGATTGAAATTTGTCACAAAATAGATAAAACATCTACCTATATTAAAAGCCTATTTATCTTAGGGTGGTTGTATCTTTGATTCAAGTGAAAATTTTGATTCCCAACACTGTCATGAGGTAAACTGTAGTTCTCGACCCACATATCAGATTAATTATATCTGATTATTGAGAAAAGTTAATAAAGAATTCCCACAAGTGAAGCCTATAAAAGAAAGAGAAAAGAGAACAATTCAAAGAAGGCAAACTCAATATCAAATGGGTGATTCAAGTATCTCTATCGGGGCTATGGATGCTTGTCTGGCACTAAATAAATACTTTGAGAGAACTAGAGGTATCTCTATCAGGGCTATGAATGCATGGCTGGCAGCGGAGCAATGCCCAAGATTTCATTACATGATAGCCAAAAGACTCAACTTATGTAGCTTGAATCTTAGGTATACTTTTTTGGAGGTAAAGAAATTTTTTATGAAGAAAGATGCACCATATATGTACACACTCAGATTCAAAAGTAGTTCATGTTGATTTACATCTGAGATTCTAGCTCAACCTTGCTCAATATATCTGATCCTACTTAAGTTAGCAAGTTCATAAACCAAAGGTTCTGGGTGACTGAATTCTTTAGTGTCTTGAAAACGGGTAAACTATTTTCCTAGCTAAGTCACCATTTTTTATGCCTTGCATAACCACCCCATTTTGTTTTGGATCAAAATGGGTCCCCCTTGATTTTGTTTTGTCCTTGGTGTTTTGTTTGGGTCTTAGGAGTTGTTATTTTTCCTCCTAAGTCCTTGTTTCTTTTGGTTTGGTATAATCAGAGTCGAAATGGAAATTGGACTTAGAACTTTTGAAGTTTCCAGGTCTAGATTTAGTCTCAGTTCCGGTCTCGCCATTGTTTTTGTTCTTTTCATTGTCTTTTAGTTTGTCTTGCGATCTTGGGTCCATTTCTCCGATGAGTTGTTTCTCATTTCTCTATGTTTGTTTTTTATCTGGCGGAAGCAGAACTAAAGATGGAACTAAACTTGGGACTTCATAAGGATTCAAATTCTATTTTGGTTTTGATCCTACTCCCACTCACTTGCTTTTTGTTTGTCTTCATTGGTGTCTTGGTTGGGCTTCATTTTTGTTCTAGTCCCGCTTCCCGTCGTTTCTTTTGTCCTGGTCTCCATTTTTTTTCCTTTGTCGAGAGCAGAACTAGAATCGGAATTGAACTTGAACTTTGTAAAAGTTCCAGATCCAGTTTTGGTCCTGATTTCTCCCTCGTTTCTCTTTGTTGCATGTCCCTACTGCAAGACCAGAGCCAGGTTTGGAGTTGGATAAGAGCCTTGGATAAAGTTTCTTGTTTCATTTTGGATCCATGTCCATGTCTGCCCCGCCTTTGATTTCCACATGGGTTGATTACTCGTTTACATTTCTAGTTATGCTCTTGATCAACCACATTTATTGCATTAATTATAGCCTCCTCACACGCACGAAATGATTTTAAAACCTTAATCAAGGTTAACAAGCTCATTATATTTATTGTCAAAAAAAATTTTGTGAACCAGAGCTAGGGTAACTTTGAGAGGAGCACAATTTGATCGTGGAGGCATGTTAGTGAGCAAATTCTTATCCAATTTCGACCTTTCTTATTGGTGTTTTGAGGTAGGGTATTTTCCCGTTCTTTTCCTATTTATTTTTTTCATTTTTTTCATGTTTTTGTTCGTGGTGTTCTTGCACATTTACGGGACCTTTTCCTATGAATCTTCGCTTGTTCCCTTGTGTGTTTCTATTTTTTCTGTCCTTTCCTATTTTCTGTTTATTTTTTTTAGATTTTCTGTTTGTTTCTTTTGTCGTTCTACTGTCAATTTCATGGCAGCTTCATTCTGTCGTGCCCTAGTTTCTAACTAGGGTTCCATTTGATGGGGTCCTCTATGCTTTAAATGCTTTCAAATATATTTTGTACCCCCTTTGATCTTATTCCCATGTTGGTTCAGTGATTTTCATGTCAGGTTTTTGATGCCCTAATTACCTAAGTTGACGCGTCATGTAAACTAGGGTTCATGCAACGACCATTACAATATCCAACCCCTAGAGTTAAATTTGGTATTTATTCTATTAAAGGGTGAGGTTAAGCCCCTTTATTTAAAGTTCCCTTATGATCCCATGTGACCCAGGTCCTTAAACTCATGTGACCACATCTTCAAGAAATTTCTTCTTTTGAATGGTAAACTGATGGAAGTGAACCCAGGAATGAACTCGTCCCATAAGTGTTTACATGGTAGTTCATTCCCAAAATGGTCCTGCCTTCGATGACTGTTGACTCTAATCTTCGTCCTTTCCCTTTGGCATAAGCAGAACCGGAGTGGGAAACAAAATTGGAACTATTAATTGGTTTCATCTTCAACTTTAGTTTCTATCCCAATTCCAGTCTCATTTTGGTTCCAGTCTCGATCCTGCACTGTGTTAAATAGTTCCTTGTTCCTGATTCTTCTTTGACTCTGCTTCTGATGAATATGAAATTTGACTAAGTATGAAAAGTTATCTTGAGGGAGTAGAGAATGGTATGAGAGGTATTGGATGATGTAATTATTTTCATGCCTTTCTTCATCTAATCCACAATTTTATTGTAGGAATAGAGGATGTCAGGAGCATTGGAGGAGGCTTCTCAAAGAATCCAACCTACAGAAAGTTCAAGGCAGGGAACCAAGCCTAAGAAGATAAAGGTGGAACAACTTCCTTATACCTTAAGGTATAAACACCATATTCCTATAATTACAACTAACAAGGTGGATTCAGATTGGGCAGATATCATAGACACAAACCTGGGCCCATTTAGCTATGAGGAGTTGCGAAGAAACCTTCAATGACGAGGTAGTAGGAAGGACACAGAGAATTGTTCAATATGGATTGGCACATTTTTTCATTTTTACTCCATTAGTCCAGTGTCTAGAATTGATACTTATTGCAGTTGGGGCCTATAGTCCTACTACCAAACAATGTGTGGACTTGCAGGGGAACATCATCATTGATCTAACACCACAGATGATAAGGTTCATTTTCAATGCACCTACCCCGCAAAGCCTTAGGCAACTCAATGAGGCAGAAGCCCTACAACTATATAGCAACAAGAAGGAGGCTAGCAGGACTCATATGAACAATCATTAGATGAGAGTGGAGAAGAAATCCCTAGCCAAGCTCCCTGATTAGCCCAAGAGATTAGATTTCACCAAGGAGATTGGTAATATAATTATGATGCTCTCCAAAGTGTTTGGGAAAAGGGATTCCTCAGTTTAAGGAATGGATGTTCCTATTCATTCAAACAATTTTGGATGGCAAGTAGCAGTTTGATTGGTTGATGATCTTGTCAAAGTGCCTACACAATCAAATGTTGAAACTAAGGGAGACAAAATGTTTCTTATGACTTCCTCTGTCATATATGCAGCTATAAGAAGAGGCATCATTCCTAGTTTGAATGCAGTTGGGATATTGGGAGAAGCCCATGGACAGAAAAAGGTGTGTGATTATTATGATGAGCTAACCTTTCAAACTTCTAAATCACACTATAGAAGAGTTAATGATGCATTCTTGTATGTCATCATTAACCAACTAATAGGAGATGCAGGATATAGATTCAGTAGAGATACCATTACCTTTATTACAAAATGGGGACATTGGTACATTCAATACCCCAAGTTCACTTATTTTAGGCTAGCTGGATTTTATGGTCACCCTCATCTACTGCCCAGGTGCTACAACAACAGAATTGTCTTGATGGAGTTCATTTACCAAGCCATATGGGTTAACACTAATATCACCAATAAGCACAAGCCTAATTGTCACAAATTCACCATGCAATTGGGTGAGTACAGCTATGCACACAATGTGGCAGCCAAGGTAATCTATGATGAGTTAATCCATTTGAAGTTGGGCTTGTACACCTCTAGGAAGTATTTTGATCCCAAGTACAAGATGCAAGGTTTGCTTCCTATTATTTTTGACAAACACTTCAATTTTCTAGAGGATTTTTGGATGGACTTGCAGGATGAGTATGATATAAGAAGAAGGAATTATGAAAGATTGACCATCCTACCTACGTTTGAGTATGGGGTGAAGGAGGAAATTCCTAACACATTGTTAGATGATGGTGTAACCTTGGATCCCCAATATGATGCTAAGAATATAGGCACTAAGGACTTGGATCCAGTGGATTGGGATGTAGATCAATCCATTGATATCAAGTAGATTGCAAGGTTAGTTCTGGATAGAAGCATCCAATGGGTAGTTATGAGAATCAAGGCGCCAGAGGCTAAGACCTCTAAAAAGAGAAAGGTTGTAGGTGTCACCTAAGGATATAGGAGAACAAAATAAAGAATTTCTCCTAAGGAGCCCTTGGAGTTTTTCCCTCCCAATTCTGGAGAGGAACTTGAACCTGTAATTCTTGCTCAGGATCTTCCTGAGTCACATGAAGAGGAGGCTACAATACAAGCTCGAGGTGAAAGCTCAACTCAACCTCTTCTTGCAGGGCAGCCAATTGAGGAAATGCCTATTGGAACCCTTCATAAGGAAGTTGAATCCTTGAAAGGGAAGGAGCCTGAAATTGAAATTCATGACATTGATACAGATTTTGAGGCTACCCAATTTGATAAGGAGACTAATGCGGTTGCCTCTCATAAGGAAACTCAGGATATGGGAACTAAACATATCCTCACCCCAAAGGATCGATGGATACTATTTGAAGAATCTAAACAAGAAGAAATGGCCAAAGCACAAGCATAGGTACTTGCTATGAAACAAGAATCTGATGCCAAAGCTAGGGAGGAAGAACTAGCCAGGAAGCAAAAAGAAAAAGAAAACTTGTTGCAACAACAAAGAGAGCAAGAGCTGAAAACTAAAGAGGAGAGAGACAAATTAGCAATGTTGCAAAAGATCCATGATTTAGAGGAGGAGAAAGCTCAAAAAATAAGGGAGAGAGAAGCCCTCGAGGCTAAATTTAAGGTTATTGAGGGATCTCATAAAAGGAAAGAAGAGGAAGAATGCCTGCAAAGAGAGAAGGAGGTTGAAGAACTTGCTCAATATGTGCAAAATTCTAAAAAAGCATGGGATAAAGTTAAAGAGCTTGAAAAGCAAAGAGACCAAAAGTATGAGGAGAGAAAGTTGGAAGAAGAACATTTGAAAAAGGAGTTAGAAGCTAAAAAGGTGCAAGAGTAGAAGGACAAAGAAGAAGCTGAAAGACTTGCAAAAGAAGTTACAAAAAGGGAATAATAGCATGTACAATAGGTTGATTCTCAACCTAGTACCACCATATTGCACACTCTTTCTTCTTCCATTGTTACCTCTTCTTCTACACAAGTGGTCACCACTCCTATTGCTCCAACGTGGCTAAAACTTGATCTTGAGAGAAAGAAAATAGTTCAACCTTAGCCTCTGAATTGGGATGAAATTATGAAAGAGATAGAGAAGGAGAGACCCCAAAAAAAGGCTAGGGTCCTCCATTCTACTAAGCTCACAGATGTAGGTGAGATTTTTGTTGAATGTGTAATCCCAATGGTTGATAAAGACAGACAAAATATGTAAATAACTAATTACCAGTTGGGCACTGTCAATTTGGGGAGACCTACAAGGAATCAATAGATGAACCTCATTGATATTGTAGCATCCTCCACCAAATCTAGAATGATCAAAGATAAGCATAAGTATAAACTTAAAGCCCAATCGGATCAGTTGCACAAATTCTTGAAAGATGTCTCCACCCTGGTTTCTCAACAAGTTGTTGCTCCAAAGACCCCAATCTTATTGAGCAAGAAAGAAGTTGATGACTTTGTGCAAATGAGAAGGTGGGGCTGCTTGATAGGTGGATTGATCGGCTCAATCAAGAGGTTGGTGAGGTTTTTGCTGACAGTTTTAAAGTCCATGAAGGTGCACTTGAGTTGGTAGAAGAGATGAATCAACACTCTGAGGTCCTAGAGAAACAAGATGAGGAGTATAGAGAATTGTTGTGCAATTTGCACACACGCCCCACTTGGAGTAGGGACCCTCTTCTTGTCTTTTGACCTGTGGTTTTATTGGATTTCTCTTTTCGGGGTCTTGGGATGTTGGTCTTTCTGGCTTTGTTCTTGCCTTGAGGCTTGAATTGATTAAAGTCTGGTTTTAATGAAAATCTAGGTTTTGACCTAAATCCGGGATTTTTCGGTTCTGGCGGACTTTCCGGGTTCTGATTCATTGTACGTTTTCTGCTTATCCCTCTAAATTCGGGTTTCTGCTTGACTCCGAGATTTTTCGGTCTTGGCGGATTTTCCCGGACTGCATCAAAATCTTGAACTTCATTAAAATCTCAGTTTCTGCCATGTCCGCGGAATTCGTGTTTACCCGAATTTTCCGTCTGGCTTTTTTTTTCTTCGAAATTTCGTCCTAGGCTCGAGTTTCCAGATTTTTCTGACATGTCTTGTCGCTCATTAATGCTCAAAGTACCTTTGCTCAGGCACGAATATGGAGAGATTTAAGACCTTTTGGGCATCATTTTGATTTCATTCTTCACTTGCTTTCTACTTTGGCATTTGAGAGTCTCCATTTGAGGTCCTGATTGCTGAATTCGAGCTGCCACTTGTGGATTGATTGAGCGCTGGTTAAAATTTTGTTGCTAGGGCATACGGTTTTACAGTCACCTCCTCGAGCTTGAGCCTTGTTCGGATTCCATGGTAAGTCATCGCTGACCCCTCCCATTGTTTGCATCATGATTGAATCTTTTTAAGTTGATTGGTGGTTGTCCTAGGCCGGCCTTTGCTTGGTTACGATTTTGTATTTATCAAACTAGGGTTGGATTTAGCTCCTTACCAAAACTTTATCACCCATACCATGCATGTTGGTGTTTATCGATTAAATGGCGGGTGTGTAAGTCTAGATGGTGTTAGGGGTCGGACTTTACCTCCTAGGCATGCCATTCATTTTATTTTGTGAAGATTAGGGTTTCGGTTCATTTACTCGAATTTGCCAAGGTTTAGTGGGTTTATCGCGATTTTATGGTTTATGATTCAGCCCAACCTGCTCATACCTTAGGAAATCCCTGTGTGCTTCGACAGATCGTCTCAGTGATAGTGTTCTTTGAAATCTTAAGCTTACTCTGGTTTTCGTGGCAGAAAGTTTAGTCATCAAATTAGGGCATCATTGTTTCGCTATGAAGATTAGTCATTTGAAGGCTTTGAAATTTGAATTCATGTGTATTTGAGGTCTTGCTTATTGGCGTTGATTTTGGGACCATTAGAATCCAAGTAGAGAAGTTTGCATGAGCGTTTGATTAATGGTTCGCGTGTTAACATTTCATCGGGTTTCCAAGGTGTCCGCGGAATTCCTGCGCACCTAGATTTTCCCAGTTTCGGCCAATTTCGCGGAGTATGGAAAATTTTGGAGTCCCAAACTATCTGCAGAAATCCGTCCTGTCTGGACTTTCCTGGTCTTCTTGTCTAGTTTCATTACTTCGATTTTTCAAAGCTAGGGCTAGTGGGGTAAAGTGCTAAATGATGATTTCTTGTTGCTAATGGATGAATTTCATGATAATATTTTAATTTCCTGTCTGTACTAATGATTTATATGGCGAATGATGTCTTGGTGGCAGGAATCCATCTGGGTCGGATTTCTCCAAAATTTCACCCCGACTGGATTTTCCCGGGTTACCTCATTTTCCCGAATTGCCTCATTCTCTGGATTTTCAAGGATTGGGGATTTATGATGGATCTTTATTGCTTCATGTAATTTTATGCTAACCCTTTTATTGGAATATGTGTGATAATTGGATGCTTATGACCCTCTTTTGTGAATGCAGGCTGAATCAAGTAAGGCTGCTGCAGGAAAATCCAAAGGTGATATAGAGGGATCCTCCATTTCAGAGGCAAAAAGACTAAGATTGGATACCAAGAGTCAACTGCCTGATAGCAAGGTATCCTCTATGTGGTCTGAGGTTTCGGACACCAATGTTGGAGCATGGAGATACGAGGAGTTCAAAGAGAGAATAGCTCAGAAGGATCTGTCAGTCTTAAGACAAGGAATGATGAAGTCTGGACTAGTCCATGTGGTAGGGTTCCCTCCTGCAATCCAGTGCTATGAATTAATACTTGAGTGTGCCCAACAATATGACTTTGACACACAAAGGGTTGTTAGCACAGAGGGGAGAGTCTTGGAAAATTTCAACCCCGTTTCTATTGCTCAAGCCTTTAACATGCCAGATTTGCCTTCTGTGTGCACCTTAAACATGGATCTAGCTAGAACCTACTATGAGAATGAGCCCACCAAAGCTCAACAAATGATTAATTCCTGGTTGGAGAAGCCAAAGTCACACTACTCCAAACTGCCCAAGCAATTGCACAGGATTAAATTCAGGTCAGATATATACGATGCAATCACATTCTTGAGTAGAGTAGCAGGATTGAAGAGTGCTGGTGTGTTAGAAAACTGGATGGTGCATGTGATCAACAAAATTGAGCAGGGTACCAATTACCATTGGGCTGGACTTATCAGTGTTGTAATTGATGGACAGTTGAGGGATGTCCTAGAAACAAAGAAGTTCACCATGTCTTCTTATGTAATGTATGTGTTGGCTAGATTCTACCCATACAGGGGTTTGAATCCATAGGGGACATTTGGACAAGATATAGTCTATGAGATATACCCAAAATTACGCTTAGGACATCAGAATTACAGAAGAGCCAATGATGCATTCATAATGCATATCACTAGGATGCTTCAAAATGCGGAGCATGTGAGACTGTCGGATGGAGCGAAGGAATTGATAAAGAAATATGGAGCCTGGTTCATTCAATTTCCCACCTTCTCTTACATCAGAATTGACGGATGCCCAGCTGCTCCATACAGGTTACCTAGGTACCCTACTAATCATATTGTGTTATTGGAAGTTGTTAAATAGATATGTGAATTTGATGCAGTTGTCAAAAAGGAAAAGCATAAAACAGGTTTTGGTGGGGATTTCCCTCTTGGAATTAGCATGGCAGAGGTGTGCCCTTCCATCCAATCAGCACATGCAACAAAGGATGAATTGGTGGCTCATGGTTTTTCCTTCCACTCCGAAAGGACAAATTTTGATATCACCGGGGAAGCACAAAAGAAGGCCACCAAAGAATACCGCCACAAGGATGACCTAGAAGACTATTGGGCCAATATCAAAGATGATTTTGAGGCAAGGAAGAAAAGGTACTCTAGGCTTCCTATTGATGTAATTAAGCAATACAATGTCAAGTTAATCCCTAACCAGCTAGAGGATGATGGAAATTTGGTGCAAGATCATGCCTATGAGTCTGTTAAGGACAGATCAATTGGGGAGATAAGTTGGAATGATGATGAGGTCACTGAGCTGGAAGACCTAATGGCCCCCGTCATGAGATTTACTACTTCATGGTTGAAACACAAGGTTTGGGAGTTGGAAAGTGAGAAGGTACCATGTACCTTTAATTTGATGGGAAACCTCAATCCTATGTCCACTTCAGAAGAATCCAAGGAAGATGACCCAAAAGGGAAAACTAAAGATAGCTCACCCTTCAAAATAAAAATCAAAGGCCCTAAAGAAAGTGAGCCAGAACCAAAAAGAAAACCAAAAGGAAAGAAAAGAAGCCGAGCCTTGAAAATAGGCAAGTCTTCTGAAGAAGAGGAAGTTGAAAAAGCAAAAGGAGAAGATGCTCCTCCACCGCCAAAGAAGGCAAGGACAACTAGGGTTTCAAAGAAGAAGGGTCAGGATACCTCTAAAGATGAGACTCCGATTGTTGATGTGGAGAGTTCAGGGGAAAAGACAAAGGTTTATTCGAGGAGATCAAGGACTCCATCTCCTAAGGAAATTGTGCAAAAGATGGATCCTTCTCCAAAGGCACCAGTTGTGGAGCAACCCAAGGCTACTTCCCCTTCGCCAAGCGTGCCTGAACAAGAGACTCTTGAGGAACATGAGACTAGTGGAGAGGTAGAACCTTTCAAGGAAGGAGAGCTTTTTGGTGAGGCCGCTGAGCTTGAGGTTGAGGAGGTAGAAAGACACCCTTCTCCATTAGTGCAATATGAGGATTCCCCAGAGAATAGCAAAGGAGACAGATCACCTGAAAAGGAGAATATCCCTGTTAGGACCCCATCACCGGTGCAAGAAGAGGAGATTGAAATAGGTGATCAAGGTGAACAGTCTCCTGAGAAAGGAAAAGATGAAACACCGAAAAAACATGAAGAGGTGAAGACAGATGAAATCCAGGTAGAACTTGCTGTCTCGGATTGGTTAGAAAAGGAAATCACAAGAAAGAAACAGGTTGTTGAAGACACTCGTCTGGATTGGGATGAGATGTTATCCAAGATTGGCAAAGGAAAGAAGAAAAATATGGCCAAGGTAGTTTCAAGAATAGAAAGGGATGAAGTGAATAACAGAGTTCTCCATATTGCCACTCATGTTGTTGATAAGAGTAAAGAAGAGGTCACCAGAAAGGATTACAATGTGCAGACCATCAACCTTGGGCCAGCTTCTGTAGAACAGGACATTAAGGAGTATGAGGGGTCTAGTGCAGTAATAATTGGGAGACTAAGGAAAGAAACTCAGACCAAACAAGAGCTTAGGAAGGAAAATGAGAGGCTTAAGAAGTGCAATCTCTCCACCCCTCTTCCTCTGTTACTCCTAGTTTCTTGCCCAAGGAAACTATTTTCGAGATTGAAAAGATGAAGACTTCTACTCAGACTACGGTGGATTGGTTGAAGGATGTGCAAGTGAAAGGAGATAATGCAATAAAGGATGTCCTTTCAGTTGGAAAAGATGAAATCAGAGCCAAGGATTTGTTGGAGCATGTGTTATCCCAGGACAAGGAGGATATTGACCTTCTGTTGCAGAAATCCAGAGTGGTCATAGAATATGGCAAGGATCAGTTGGCTGTGGATGGGATTCTTCCTTCCTCTAGACTTGATGAGCCTTGGGAATCGTTTGAGGCTTTGCAGATTCGGCAGAAGGCCATGAGGAAGATTCAGAAATGAAAGAAATTAATAGATGGTGATTTAACTGGTGTCTATGAGGGGTGCATTGCATTTTTTGAGATCATGACTGGCAGGAAGAAAATTGCTCCTAAGTATCTAAACCTGGAACAACTAAGGAAATGGTGGCATGATGTATACACCCCAGATTCTGAGAATGTCATAACAGGGCACTAGTTGGACGATGCAGCAACCTATTTGACAGTGATGGATAAGTATCAAGCCCACAAAGATGATTGGAATAAAACTGTTGAACAGTCAAAAGAGGATATTGGTTCCATTAAATGCCGGCTTAGGATCTTTCCTTTGCCACCTGTCACCAAGCTAGATAAAGTATTTTTGAAGGTTCGGGGATGATTGGCCCAGAGTAAGGATAAGGGAGGCGGTACTTAATGCCCATTTTGAAGATTTGTGCTTCCCTATTATTATAGGGCATGTGTTGATCCGGGCTACATTGGAGAATGTGTTTAGGCCGACCTTGATGATGTATCGGCATTTAATGTGTGCCTAATTTTGAAATTCATAAGGCCAACTTGTTTTGGTTGATTTATTTTTGTAAATGTTTGGCTGGGCCGACATGTCTTGAGAATTTGCTATAAAGGGCATTCTTGCCTCATTGTAAGAGAGAGCTAGAAAAAATAATAGAGACAAGTAAAAGTAGAAAAGAGCTAGAGCATTTAGTAGTAGAAGTAAAAGTCAATTTCTTGAAGCAAATATTGTAATAGAACAATGGAATTGTTGCAGCACTTTGGTGATCTAATACAATTGAAGACATTGTGGTTTTTTCCTGGTGAAATCTCTTGTGTTAGTTTATCTTGCATGGTTCTAATTATTTCATCTTTCAAATTGCTTAAAGATTTAGAATTTAGTGTTTGGAGTTGGATTAGTTTGGTGGATGATGTTCATGATTTCATATTTGGAATGTTTGTAGCAATCTCTGGTCTATACTCCCAGTAACTATCTGATTGTAGTAGACTAGTAAAGTGAACCTAGACCATACATTCATTTGTGCCTAGTTCGATTGTGGATGAATATCTATGATTTGAAAATCTATATACCTTAGAAGATTGCACCGTTCTTGTGATATCGCATTGTGGGTTAAACAAGAGTTGGTTATTTGAGATTGGTCCATTCCAGATATCTGTCATTTGCATTGTTCATTCTAGGAATAGTTTAGATCTTTTCATAACTTCGCACCCTTATCTTTTGCTATTTCTTTATTATTTGGTTAGATTTAGAATCTGAGATCATCATATTGCAAGATCTGATAAATTGGAAAATACAGTTTGCTTGTAGTAAGGTCCGATTGTGATTACCAGCATTTCACATATTATCTGAGTTGTTTATGCATCATCATGACCTGATACCCGAGAGACCTTGGGGTGATTTTCAGTAGTTTATTGTTGAAAATAACCTTTCAAGAGAGATAGAATATTGCATTCTATCTAAGTTGTTGCTGTGCAGAAAACACCATCAACAAGAACATGTTAAGAAACTAAAGGACATCAGCAAGGTGCCCAATCCAACTCTCTTGGAACAATCAATCCTTGAAGAGGATAATGCAGATTTTGTTGAGAAGACATTGAGCATAATTAGATTTAGATCCAAATTCATCTATGAGCATAAAAATGAAGTTCAAGAAGCTAGTAAGGACTTGAATGAATAGATTGATTTATTGGAGGCGGTGGTTGCTATTCTGGTTAATGTGGACATCCCGGTCAAAGAAGGTCTTCCTCTAGAAATATTGAAGGAGAAATGGAGTAACAGATTTGAGGAAGTGATGCAGAAAGAAGATGATGGTGAAGACTTGTTGTTGGATAGACTCATGGATATCAAAGATGAGGTGAAAGCTACTAGGAGGGAGTTGATCAAATTGAAAGATATGCAAGAATTTTCCTCAACAAAGTTGAAAAGAATAAAATTTCAGGATAATTGGGTAGATGGACCTGATTTTGACATTCTTCAACAAGTATTCTCCAGTTATGATGAATATCTCCTTAACCAAGCAACGCAGGAATGAGCAGAAAAATGAACGTTCTCTTCTTGGTGGAAAACTTCCTCTTCTCTCCAATTTTGCAGGGTTATGACATAAGTTGAAGTGCAGATCTCATCCAGTAGTTCTACCTTCCTCCTTGGGCATTAGATTTTGGACAACAAGGCCATTAGTTATTAAACTAAAGATCAGCTAACATAGTCACTTCATACAGTTTTGGTTCCTTGATTAGTGGACCATCTCAGCTTTTGATTAAGAGAAATTTATGCATGGCTTGCCTATATCTAATTTTGGGCTCCATTTTGTAAAGTTCAGTTGATTGAAGAAGGATTAGCCACGTGATGAGATAGTAGATAGTGATTATAGTCTTAGTATTTTATAAGCTTTAAGCAAGATACTTTGAAAACTCTGTTGTACTTAGATAATTTTATAGTTCTACATAGTTGCATGTTCTTGTCAAGTTTGGAATTGAATGATAATATTAATGAATTATAATCGTATGTATGCTAGTGGATGTTTTGCATAATTGTTTTCTATTTGATACAAATCAATAGGGGAAACCAAATCTAAGATTATTTCATTGAATTCTCTATGAATGGAATTCATTTATGTCTATTTGATCTTATTTTAGCAATGAGTGGTTGATATGTTTTGATCTTAAAGTAAATTTTTGATAAATGGTTGTGATTGTTGAACTAGCACTGTGAATGTATGCAATGGTGTATGTTATGCTATGGATTGCATCATGTTATGGTTTTGGCTAGTTGGAAAACCCTCGTTGTTAAAATACATGTCTAGATGTGCATAAGTTTATATTCATGTTTTACTGTTCTAAGGCTTTGTTCTATCTTTTTCTATTTCCTTATACCCCCCAAATGTAGGATAATTGATATGATGCATTTTGTATTCCTTTATACCAACAAGGCTCCTTGAATATTACGGTTGCATTGGCCATTTAGTAACACCAGTACAGTTGAGAACGAACTACCAGGACGTTGGAAGACAGATCACTTTATGTTATCTTTCTTTTTCAGGAGAAATAGGATAGAAATATTTTGTTTAATTTTGGTGTGCTATTTTGACCATCAACAAGTAACTCATTGATCAAATCTTTCACCTAAAGGAGGTGACTTCTAGTATCCATAGGAATGAATATAGATGCCATTATAAAAAATGTTGTCAAATCCACCATTAACACCACAAGATCTATTACATTTACTATCCTATTAGACTTAAAAAACCTAATCATTTATACATACCTTACTACTCTTATTTTCCATTTATCATCCAAATTTAGCATTGTTTATCCACCAATAACCTATAAAACACATTATGATGAGATTTCACCAAGTTTTTTTATTATCAAACATAGATCTTTATTGTATGCATTTAATGCCTAAACATGCTCCATTAATACTTTGAATTTTTAAATCATAACACTAATGTAACTTGTACCTTGTTTTGAATGAACTTAGCTTTGTTTCTCCATGAATTCATCTTTGTGTGAGCCATCACTAGCTCCTAGTGATCTACCTACTTGATAACCAAGTAGATAATTGGGGTGAGGAGAATCACCCTAACTAGTAAATCCCACCCTACCATATTTAGATTATGCTAAAATATTTATTCCAAAAATAAACTCTCTCAACCTTACACTCTCATTATCATTTAAATCATTTCAATATAGAATTACCTTTATCTTGATATTCTCAAGCTATGAACATTTAAATATTTTTCCAATGTAGTGGTCAAAATCCCCTCCATGGAAAAGAGGGTCCCTAGAAATTCATCTTCCCACCAAAAACCTACAAAAGCATTACATGACATTCACTTTCAATATTTATTAGTTAAATTGAAATTCTAATTTCATGATAATGAGTTATAAATTAATTTTCTTCAAGGACTACTTATGGGTAATAAGAATAGCATCTGTGTTTGAAAAACTACCCTCTTTAGATATATGCGTACACATATTTGAATAATCTTGAGGCCAATTTTTTTAGAAATAAATATAATTAAATATTATTCATCATCTAAATCATCTTACCCTTCCAAGTTTTGAAAGCCAAATAATTTCTTGAAGGGTAATCATACAAAGGAATATGTTAATGAAGTTGCTAATAATTCAATTTTCCTCTATTTTAAAAATAATTCTCTAAGTTCACTAAGCTTCATAAATATTTGGAGGATTTACTTGAAATTTTATTGAGCATTAATCTCATTACTCTCCCTCTAGTATATCCATTTGATCCAAATAAAAAAAGTCTTAAACATATAATGAGAAACTATTATAAAACTTCCACATAGTCAAAGGTCATTCTATACATAATCATGTATTTAATCCTCAAGTGTAAAGTACAAGATTTTATAGATAAAAATATGATAAACATGTTGAAGGTGTCAATGAAAATGGAAATCATTCATTTGAACCAACAAATTAAAGATTCAAAATTCCAATATGGCATTTTTCATATGATA
Organism: Sequoia sempervirens; assembly: GCA_007258455.2. Taxonomy (NCBI): domain Eukaryota; kingdom Viridiplantae; phylum Streptophyta; class Pinopsida; order Cupressales; family Cupressaceae; genus Sequoia; species Sequoia sempervirens. The sequence continues at coordinate 740,334,590 of VDFB02058242.1, read as the reverse complement.
CATTTATAATGTTGAGGTATGTAATAATAGAAGTATATAAATTGTATAATTATGTTGAAAATAAAGAAATATAGCATACACTTACTTTTGTGAGGGAAATTAAAACACTACCAATGCCTTGAAGAAAATTAAAATACTTTATTTATTCCCTAGTTACTCTTGGAATGTAGAAAATTAAAATACTTGATTTCTTCCCTAGTTACTCTTGGTAATTCCAAGAATCTCTTGGAGCATAGTTCCTAAAATGAAACTCAAAACACTAAGGTTACAAAATAATGACCAAATGGTAGTGCAAAGAGTTATCGCCACCATACTTAAATGAGTTATAGTCTCCCCCACATGTACATGCAACCTATTATCTAATAATTATGATGTATATAGGACCTTGATCATTTGAAAGATAAAATAATACTTGTATGGTAGAATCAATTGGGAAAAGTGCTAAAAAAATATTTGGCATGATAGATGCATCAAGCACAAGGAATTTCACAATAATGAGATGATAATTACTAGGCTAAAATCACCCAAGAAATTTAAACTTTCTCATTGGCTAGGGTCTTACATTTCATCAAAGATTTCACAATGTATAGCATAGTTAGGAACTAGACATAATTAATGGGAAAATGTGTTATTACATGAATGGTTTGATATTCAACCTAATACATACTAGCTATGTTTAGGTTATCACCAATTTTGGGTCAAAGAATCTTTAATATTCCTAAAAATACCTTCCAGACTCATGAAATCCAATTGTGATTTTTTTCCATGACCTTTGGACTATCTAATGTCCCCTCTACTTTTTAGAGTCTCATGAACATAATGTTTCATGGCTAATAATACAAATTCATATTGGTCTTCCTTGATGATATTCTCATGTATAGTTAGACATGGACCAATCATCTTTGAATCATGTGGAGATTTTCCCTTTAAATTTTACAAGATAATTTTCTCCTTTTCAAGAACTCTAACTGTGCCTTTGGAGTATAAAAAATGGATTATTTGGGCTAAATTATTTCACAATATGGTGTCTAGGTGGACCCTAAGGAGATTTCCATAATATAAGAGTGGGCATGACCTAAGTCTCTTAAAGGATTATGAGGATTATTAATTTTGATATGGTACTATTATAGGATTGTGCAAAGTTATGGTAAAATTATTAAGCCCTTAACAAAATTTATAAAAAAGGACCCATTCGATTGATCTAAATTAGTGTACTTGGCCTTTGATGTACTTAAAATTTATGTGTTTTAGTTCAAATTTGTGTTGCAAGTATGAGAAATTAGTGTTGTCATTGATGTCTATTGTTGGGTGATATTTTCGTAAGAGAGTGAGCAATTGATGTTATCCATGCTTTGATTAGTTGTATTATGTTGTCATAAGTAAAGCTTCTGGTGTCAACCTCTAGTGTTTCTTTGATAAGCTTTTGTCTATGTATGTTTGGTTAGGTTGCTATGTTTCAATTGGTTCAATTGTGTTGAGTAAGTGATGAATATGATGAGGATGTGTCTTTGGTGCTTGGTTTCCAAGTGCTTTTGAGAAAATTTGATTAAAAGAGGAAATAATGTGTTGCAGCGGTGTTCTATGTTGCAAGGGTGTGTTCTGGTTTTGCTTCACATTTCTTCTAGGTTAAAGGTATTCTTGTGTGTTTTGGATATGTTGATAAGAGATGTTTAGATGTGTTATATCCATAATTTGGTGTGTTGGATCATTGTATAGAATAAGTTGTGTTCACCAACATGTTAACTGTGCATTGTAAAGGTATCTGGGAGAAATGTCCTTGCTCCATGTTTCTCTACAGTTATGTTTTACATCTTACAGATCTGAGGGTGTGTTGATTGTGTTGGTATCTTTGTTCAATTGAGGTTATTTGTGGTTTGGTGCTTTTGAAGTTAGTTTCTGAAGTTACAGTGTATGACAATTGTCTAAGTGTACTAGATGTGTACAGTCTTAAGGTGAAAGTTATTGCGAAGGATTTTATTGGATTTCAAAGTATTTGATGAATATTCTAGATCATGTTCAAGCATTGTGTGTGGTTTGCAAGTCATCCTTAGATTTAAGGAAGCGTGCACTTAAAAGCTTAATGGTGTTTACATAGGTATTAATGGACCTGGTGTTTACACTAATTGCGATGGATAATTATTGTTTATAGAAGCATGTGGTTGAGTGGTATTGTAGATTTAGGTCCCAAATAAGGTTTGATGTGGTATAATTTCACTTCTATCCACCATGGAAGTGTTTTGGCACCAACCTAACTTGAATTTGCATAATTTATGTGCATAACCAATCTTGGAGAAGGGTTTCAAGGTTGAAGATGGTATAAATAAGAGTTGAGTTGTTGATGGATGATGATATAGACAAGAGAGATGTGAATGATGCAAAGTGAAAAGTTATAGAGTGTGAAATTGAGAAGTGCAATGAAAGCTTTCACGTGTTAGATTACTAGATGCAGTGAGAAAAAGGTGTCTACAATTCTTCAATCAAGATATGAAGGTGTTGGTGACATCATGGTGGATTCTTTGTTGAATTGAGATTATTTTCTTTGTGTAACATTCTTCTCCAACTTCTTTTCATTCTAGTAGTGAGCCTTTCTTCTTTGGGTAGTGAGTCATACGATAGTTAGCCCTATTGTATTTGGTGTTGATATTACTTATATTGTGAGCTAATCCTCACCGTTTTTTTTTTCCTTCTTGGTTTTTCCATGTAAATATGGTTTTTTCTTGTGTATGGTATTAATTTGTTTCAATTTTTTTGTTTTCTTTTCACGTTGAATCATCATAACATATTTAATGGTTTAATGAATGAATGTGGATCTAAATGTGTATGAGGGTTTTGAAGTTTTAAGGTACAAATAATTCATCCCCCCTCTTAGTTGTCTTGTGCATTCAACAATTGGTATCAAAGCAAGGTTCCTTGGAAGAAGCTTAACCACTTAAGGTAGGTCTAGGATGGCGCACAAGAAGGAGATCCCTATGTTTGATGGAAAAGACTATGCATTCTAGAAAACGAGGATGGAAGGCTTTCTAAGTGTAGACACTCAAAATATCTTGATTGATATCATGCACTTGATCCTGATTTACTAACTTTGATTCTTCCTTGATCATTTCTTTACTAACCAATTAATTGAATAATCTTTATTTAATTAATTCATCAAAATTCCTCCTTTAATTAAATAAATCTACTTTATTTAATTAAATCCTAATGTTCTTCCTTTAGTTAAATAAATCAACTTTATTTAATTAAATCCTAATGTCCTTCATTTGATTAAATAAATCAACTTTATTTAATTAAATCCTAATGTTCTTCATTTAATTGAATAAATTAAATTTATTTAATTAAATTACTAAACTTCCAACATCCTCTCATTTGTTTTAAATAAATTCAAACATCTAAATCAAATGTCACCAATCAAACTAATCTCCTCTAAGTTAATTAATCCTAGATTAATTAGCTCCTAACACTAATCCTCCATTCCTCTAGCTTTTGCAAGTTGCACATATAAATAAATTTATTTGATTTTAAATTCCCTCTATTTTCATTCAAATATGGCATATTCATTGGAATATTCCATCCACTTGACTTTTCCCTCCCAAAGGACTTTTTTCCTCCAACTTGGCATTAAAAGTCCTTACATGTCCTCTTACACAAGCCAACTTGGCATTAATTCCTATTACATCCCTCCTTACACAAGTCACCTCTTTAAATTCAAATTTCACCTAAATGCATTCAACATGCACATTGTTCAAAATGTGCTCCACTCTCCTTCATTAGCATGTTGACAAGTGGCACAATGCCATTGGTCCCTTCTTTAATCCCACATTTATCCTATTCTTCATTCTTCAATCCTTTTCCATTATAAATAGAGGCCTTCTCTATTGATTTGGCATCCACAATCCATGTAAGATCATTATGCTCATTTGAATCCACAATCATTCACAAGTTTATTATACACATTTTCATCCACACTTTCATCCAAGTTAGCATAGAATTCATCATCCATAGCTAGGTGGTGCAGGAGCACCTACACCCTTAATGCAAAATGTGATTTGGTCAGGTGTGGTCATAGAGTGTGTTTAGGTTAGGGGTGTTAGTGTTTTGTTTATGCTAAATAAGGTTTCAATTTCAAAGACCATTTTACTATGTGGGAAAACATTGGGTTTCAAATGTAAAAGTTGAACAACAAAATATAAAGTTGTCATTTTGCAATTTTAGGAGAATATGAGGGGTCAAGGAGATCAAAAGTTGGTTGTGGATGTTGGAAAGGTAGTTTTTGAATTGAAAATGTATAAAATGCCTCATAAGGCTTGAATTGAAGTTGTTGTTCACATTTGAGAAGAATTCCAATAGATTTCAAAACGTTTACAAGCAATTTTCCTAATTTTTCTAATCTTTCCTTGATGTGTATGTGTCCGTACTGGTCCTCATTGGTCTGAAACTCTAGGTATAATGTGTTGATATGTAATAGCTTGTAAATTCAGTCATTTTGAGGGTTCTTAATTAGTTTTAGTGAAAGAAAACTTGATTTTTCTTGGCACTGCCTATGTAAACCAGCAAGGGTCTGATTTGAGGTTTTAAATGAAGAATTAGCCATTCCTCCTACTGTGGAATCTGTTACTCAGAGGAATGGCATGATTTATGTTAGGTAAAGTGTCTAAATAGGATAGGAGTCAAAATAAGACAGTTTGATGGTTGGGAAGTGAAGCCCTAGGGCTGGGCAGAGTAGTTTTATGAGAAAATTGAGTTGTTGAATGAGGGTTTGAGAGAAATATTGAGGGAATGGTCTTTGTAAGGGTTCATTGAGTATGTGAAGGATATATGTGGAGTGTTTGGAGCATTGTTTTGGTTGGGTAAGCACCAGAGTTTGGATTTTCATCAAAACCCTTGTGTATTGCATGAAAAAGGAGGGTTTCCTCATTTGGCATTGTAGCAGCCTTGAAACAGCAAACAAATGGTGGAATCTTGTGTTTTGACACATAAATTGAGACTGTTTGATATGATTTTTTGGATAATAGGTCGTTAAGGGGGACCTCCTTTGTAAAAGTAGGCTAATTGAGTAGCCTTGAGCAGGGTAGGTGTACTGAAAGTCTATGTTGGTCCAAAAGAATTACTGTTGGTTTTTAGATATGTTGTGTAGGCCCTAAAAGGGTATCTCAATCCATATTTTATTTGGTAAGTGTTTTGGACAACTTGAGTGTAAAGTGGCTTAAACCAGGTTGCCTATGCTACAAGGAAGGGCATGCTCATATGGTGGAATTTTGATGAGTTCTTTGAAACCCATGTTGAAGTTGATCTGATGTTCATTTGTGAGTCATTTTGAGAGGGTTTCCACCTTCCTCTACATCACTAGGTTATTGGAATTTTGCACCAAAGATCACACATTTCATCCATCAAGCTTATCAAGGAAATGGGAAAGGGCTTCTTTCCACATCAAAGAAACACCAATTCCCCCATGGGATGTTGGTTTGAGCATTTTGAATAAGATTTCATTAGCTTTTATTTGATATTTTACCTTATTTTCTTGTTCTTTTGTTTGAATGAACTTCATGGGGAATGTTTGGTTTAAACTTGTTTAAGGACTAATGTTTGATTGTTTGTTCATGTTTGAGTAGGTTTAGACAAAGAATTCTACATTTGGTGCTAGAAGGAGGGAAGAAATCTCAAATTTAACACATTTTTTTGGTCAATTATTCTATTTTTCTCCATTTTCTATTCTTTTAGGACACACTGACGCTAAGGAGGAAAAAAAAGTGACACTATTAGTCCAGCGATGCTATATAGTGACACTGCCTCTATATCCAAAAGGCGACACTGTTGTGTTTCTCCTGAGAGTCGAATCATTCAAATTTCAAATGGCGGCATTGGGTGATATAGCGACACAATCGTGGTCTCTATCTTTCCACAAAGCGACGTTGATTTCCATAGAGCAACGTTGAAGCTCCAAACAGCGACGCCTTTGCAGATTGTGACGCTGGGTTGGGGTAAAAGGTCAATTTTTAAATTTATTTTAACATGTGCTTTTTTATTTTGACCTCCTTTGACCTTTGACCTATTTCATGGCTCTATTTTTGTAGGCTGATCAACTTTTGCAGGTTAGGTGATCAAGAAGGAAAGAAGGAAACAAAGAAGAAGGCTTCTCATGGCCCTATTTCACAATTGTAACAAGTGTTTTTAAACACTTTGGGGACACCTATAACCCAATCTTTAGGATCTTATTATCTTTAGCTTTAGAACTTAAATACATTTTGTTTGGGATTTAAAAAGAACATACAAAAGCTTTATTTTTCCTTGAAGGGTTAAAAAGAACATTAGAAACTCACTAGATTTGATTTTGGGTCTTAAAAATTGAACAAACAACTTCAAACACTTGATTTTGGTGCTATAAAAAGAACTCATTACTGCTTTTGAGGTCTAATATTTTTTTACAAACTAATACCATTGAAATGTGTATGCACTTCTCTCACACTTCATGGTGATCTTGAGAATCAAAATCATTTTGGTGATATTAGGTTGTCTAAAGGATTGCCTCCACATTTCAAATTTGGGCTCTTAAAATTGAACAAAGCTTGCTAGTGTGAGAAAGGGCATTGTGTGTGTTCTCTCTTTGTTCACGCAAATAAAGATTGACCAAACTACAGATGCACCTACTCACTTTTGTTTACCTTTAGAGGTCCTTCCTTGGTGGGAAAAAGTACTCACCCCAAGGGAACGACCCAAGTAGTAACAAGCATAAGCCAAGCTCTTCCAAACTACTATATAAATTTGTGGTTGCAATGAAAATCATAAACAATGGGAAGCAGTGCATGATAACTCTCCCCCTATGTCTTTATGATGCATAAAGCCCTTGTTCTGAGGGTTGGGGATCTCTCACAAGGATTTTATCATTGTACCCCCTAAACTAGATGCCCTTACTATGAACCTTTGTTTAGAATCCAAAATCTCAATATTTTTGGCATTAGGAGGTCAGACCTCCAGATCCGTCCCACATACTTGCGATTCTTTGTAGAGATGAAAAGTTCATCATGGGAGATTCATGAGAACTAAAGCTTGGTTGACCCATAGAAGTGAGTGTCGTGGAGGGGAGCTAGTGTGGTCAAGCTTCTAGTCATCCACTCTGAATAAGCACAGTTGGATTTATCCAAGTGGGAATTCAAAAAATATTTTCTTTTTCATCCTAGGATTGTGCAATCTTTGAGTCAATTAAACACTTTGCTTGGATCTAAAACATTGGAAAACAAACATTCAACAAGATCATTAAATTTAAAACCCTATAGTAGAGGCAAATACCTTTGAAAAATCCAAGTGTTACTTCTTGTCCCTAGGGATTTCATCCTTAGAGGCTTCTAAGTATTTGGATTTATATCTCAATTTTCTCTCTCTAAAGTCAACATTAGGGAACTATTGCCTTGATTCTCTTTATTTCCACATAATGGACTTTGTGGGATGAAAAGAAATTGAGAAATAGACATTTAGTTGAAAAGCTAAGCAAAAAAGTGTTTCTGGTAAAAGAACTCATTAACCAAAGATAAAGGACAAATTGAACCCCACACATGTGTTTGTTCAAATGATTTCCCGCAAGATCAAAATCCCAAAACCAAGTTCCATCAATCAAAACAAGCATCTTAGTCCAAGAAATCTCAAGAAATGTCAGTCTATGCTTTACACAATTAGAGAAAGATTGGTCTATAACTTTTACAAGCGTGCTTCAAAAGACAATCCCAATTTGTATTCATTCTATTATTGTCGAAATCCAAGTCTTTTTCAATATTTTGTGTATCTCACTTTGTAGGGTTGAAAGGTCCTTAAAAGTATAGCATGTTCTTCAATACTTAGGTCTTGTAAACAAAAGTCTCTCTAAGTTCACTTAGGATCAAAATCAACACTTTCATCCATCTCCCAAACAACAATCAAATCCCATCTCACAAACAACTCTTAAAAATCTTGGAAAAAATCTTGAACATGATGGGCTTTTGGAAAATCCTTCTAAATCAAAACCAAAATCGTCTTGTTTGATTGAGTGTGCATGGATGCATCCTTCTTTATACACTTAGTTAAATTATCATCTTGTGGACAAGTTTATTCCAAGACAACATCTAACCTCTTGGAGTTTATGATTTCATTATCAAATCCAAATCAAATCCAAAATCAAAATCAAAATCCAAATCAAATCCAAATCAAGTCCAAATCAAGTCAAAATCAAAATAAAAAATCCAAAAGTCCTAAAGTCTAGTATCCCTCCAAGGTTCTTAAGAGTTCAATCATTCACATCACTCATCTTTCATTATCTCATCACCATCATTTGATCCTTAACAGCTTAGATTTTCTTTTTTGTACCTAAAGTTTAGACCAATCTAAGGAGTTTGAGGTTCACCTCCCACATTCCTGAAAATTGATCCTTATTTTATGGTCCAAACTAGATCTCAACACAAGAAGAACATGTAAACAAACAAAGAAACATCAACTTCAAGTGACTTGAGTCAAACTGCACCTGAAATCAACCCCATTAGATCTAGCAATCCCCCACTCAGCCTTCCTCAACTTCCACAAGATCTTCAAGAGGGAGGTTGCCAAGTGGAGGATATCACCAACAATGTCCTAGGAATGACTCACGATGAAATCAAGGAAATGGTCCAAAACCCTGAAAATCACAAAATTGTCAACACAATGATGAGACTTAATCCTTCATAATACATGTTGGAATTGGCTAAAGATGGGGCTAAACTCCTTTCTGACTATGATGTAAGCAATATTGTGGAGAAACCTCTTGGGATTATGCCACCACTTTCATTCACACCTTCCTTCCAAAGCATCATTCAACCCATCCCGCAACCTTTCTCATCTCATGCTCCAAGTCAACCCATAGTTACCAAGGGGAGTTCATTGCTACATGCTCTTCAAACACATCCCCTTGTAAACAACCAAGACTTGGATGCGAACACCATCTTGGGTCAACTGAATACCATTTCTCAAGATCCGAAACACCCATATGTTTCACTTGTCTTTCATGACACCAACAATCCATCCACTTTCTCTACAACACTGGAATATTCCCTTAACACACAAGTCTCTCTCCCCATGACTTCACAAGGACAAGGGGGAATCTTCGATCCCTCATCATCACTTTCTCAAGGAAACACACCACCCATCTTCCCACTGTTTCCCCCTCTACCATTGACATCCACACCAATTCTTGGTTTAAGGCAACCCCCTTTACCAATCCACAATCAACCAAATCAAAGCAATCCTCCAGTCATGAATCAAACCAACATACCAAATCCTCTGATCATGCCATTGACATTGCAACCCAAGTGGAACCAATCCAAAAAACACAATCAATCACTACACCATCTATAAATGTGGTCTCCTGAGGACCTAGCATAACAACCGCACCATCCACCACACAACCCCCTATCATCAATCCAACGACACCTCAAAAAACTCTCATCACAACATCTCACACTATTTTGAATCCTCCACCTCCACCACCAAAACCAAACATGGAAAATCAATACAGTATCACATTGCAAGTTGCCCAAGAAGCCTATCAAAAGACACTTCAACAATTTCAAAATCACAAGCTACACAAGTTGCATAGCTATCTGCCCAACAAGCACAAACACAAAAAATCATGCAACAAGCATAGTAGGCTGCCCAAGCCCAAGCTTTATTGCAACAACAACAAGCTGCACAAGCCGTACAATCTACACAAGCCGCACAGGCTTCCCAAGTTGCACAAGCTCAATATCAAGAGCAGCAATCTCAAGCACAAGCACAATACCAAGCACAACAACAAGCAGCTCAGCAACAAGCCTATCAGCAAGCTTTGCAACAATACCATGCGCAACAAGAAGCGGCTCAACTATTAGCCCAACAACAAGCATTTTTGGCACAACAAGAACAAGACCAACAACAAGCATTGTTGGCACAACAACAAGAACAACAACAAGCGTTGTTGGCATAGCAACAATTGTAGGCATACCAACAAGCATTTTTCGCACAACAAAATTTGCAACCGCCTCCCACAAACACCCAAAACAACCCACCCATCAGTCTACAATCAAAACTGCCTCAAACCCCATGCATCCCACCTCTCGATTTGAAAAATGATGTTTCTGCACAAATCAAATTGCTCTCACAATAAGTGTTAGACCTCCAATCGGGGAAGTCAATGAAAACACAAAGAAATTTGTGCCCTTATCCATTTGATAGAAGCGTTGCAATGGTTCCATTCCCAAAAGGGTTCGAGATACCTAAATTTGACAAATATCATGGGATAGGTAATCCTAAAGATTACATCAGGGAATTCCAAGTACATTTTATGGAATTTGCATACGACAACACATATCTAATGCGACTATTCCCTTAAAGTCTGGTTGGACCAGAAATGGAATGGTTCTCGCCTTCCTCCCGGAATCAAAAAGTTCCAATAAATTGTGGATGCATTCATACAGAACTATGCATTCAACATAGGCATGGACATAAGTCTAGAAGAACTATCTACTCTCAAACAAGCTAAGGGGGAAACATTCACATCCTTCTTACAATGATGGCGATCCAAGGCCAACAGGAGCAAGTGGACTATGCCAGAAGAACAAATTTGGACTATCATCGCTAATCTCGAAGGAACTTTGTCCTTCCATCTAAAAATGCAATGCATCACCACATACAACCAGTTGATCCCCAAGGCGCTCAACATCGAAAGAGCCCTTATCGCACAAGGGGGGACACCTACTTATCAAGACAAACACCCATCAACCAATTATAATGAAAACCTTGCACATGGGAAAAGAACAAGAACATTACTAACGATGGTGTTGTTGATGCCAAAGTTGTTATTAGTGCTCCAAGAAAAAACACACAATCATATCAATAACCACAAGTCAATAACTGAAACAACACACAAACCAACCCAGTATTGCAACAACCAAACAACCAAGTGGTCAATAATCTGAATAATCAAGGGGGACCACCCACACAAAACAAGTATCCCCCCAAACGAAAATACACACCCCTTGGGGAATCAATCAAATTTGTCATGAAAAAACTGGTAAAGGAGAATCTCATTAAAATCCCAGTTTATGAGAATTATCAAGATCCCAAAGTGAAACCACCATGGTATAACAAAAATCACCTTTGTGATTTTCATAAAATCAAGGGGCACACGATGGCCAATTGCATGAGATTGAAATTTTTGATCCAAGACCTTATCGATGACAGAACCATAAACGTTGAACAACCTGCCAAAAATCAGGACCTTAAGATATACATGAATCCGATGTCAGATCACAATAAAGGGAAAAATAGTGGAAAGGTAAAGTATACAAATGTAAACCATGTTTACGATCATGTTGTTGCATCCTTAGATGAATGGGTCACTGTTTTCAACGTCAAGGGAGCTAGAGCCGACTATGGAGTCACCACACGCAGTAGCAGAGTTACCATTCATGGACCTTCACAACCATCTAAGGCATTGACCTATAATCCAAAAAAATTTCCCAATGGTTATAATGTCTTGGACCAGCTAAAAAGAACCCCCACCTAGATCTCCATCATGGAGTTGCTGAAAATCTCACCTGCACATAGGAAGATCCTAGAAGAAGCATTAGCCACATCCTCCATCCCCATGAATCTTGATGCAGACCAATTCCAAGCTATGGTTGGACACATCACCACACCACATCTCCCGACATTCTTCGAATAGGATCTCCCAATGCAACCATCTCATAACCATGCAATCCATCTCAAAGTCCTAGTCCATAAAAATAAAGTCAAAAGAGTCTTGGTGGATGGAGGTGCAGGTCTAAATATTTTTACTCTCAAGCTAATAAAGAATATGGGATTCTCTGAGGATGTCATTGAAAAAGATAAAGGTATAACAATCAGGGCATATGATGATCAAGAAAGAGTGTCTTAAGGCACTATTCAACTCCCTATTCAAGTAGGGCCAACTATCATGGAAACTACATGCCAAGTCCTTGATCTAGAACAACCTTACAATATCCTCCTGGGGCGCCCATGGATCCATGGGATGCAAGCTATTGCATCTACCTTCCATCAATGTGTCAAGTTTCCTTATCAAAATCAAGAGGTCACAATCTATGGTGATCCTGAGCCATTTTATTATTGCAAGAATTTGGAAGCCAAGTACTACAAGATCCCTCAAGTCCCAAAGAATGATGAAGGCCCTATGACTCCATATGTAGACCCATCTACCTTAGCCTCCACTTCTGAGACAAAGACACCTACCATTCCTAACATCTCTAATATCAAAGTCATTATCTAAGATAATGGGTGTAGGGATTACAAAATGAAAAAGAGTGCCTTTGTAATAGGAGAGTTGCCTCAATCCCCTCGATCTCATGGGAAACCACATCTAAATAACACCTCATCTCAAACCTTTAAAGCAGACCCCTCTAGATTCAAGTCTTGGGGGGACTTAAGCTGGGAAGTGGTAGATGAAAAAGACATATCAAGTTTGATATACCAAGATGAAAGGCCCATGCTTGATCTTCCCATGGATGATAACAACAAAGGACTATAGATGATGCAAGGATGGGGCTATAACAAAAATGAAAGGCTTGGACAAAATGAAAATGGTCTTCTAGAACCTATCATTCCTAAGAAGTGTGTAAGAAATCTTGGCCTTGGATGTATCCCTTCGAAAATGACCATACTTGGCAAAGGTGCCTTGGTTAGAAAAATCAAAGTTCCTCCTCAGTTACCAGTGTTCACAGGTTTTCCTTTAGACAACTTTACCTTTGACATAACCAATGTATGTGATGAGGATCCCATAATTGACCTACCCATGCTATTCGAGGATTCCTCCCTTCTCATAATTAGTACCCTATATTTTGAGTCGAACAACCAAACCCATGAGCTAAAACTTGTCTACCCCCAACTCATCGATTATGACCAACGAGGACCACCGATTTTAGACATGTTCAAAAATGATGAAGCTCTCTTAGAATTCATGGGACTGTGGGATACGATATTGTGTGGAGACCATAAAGTTGGGTTTGACATTGAGATAGACACACATGCTTACTATGGCAAAACAATTGAATCCCTTAGTCACAAAAGTGAAAATTTAAGAATAATATCTAGGTCTTTGAGTGAAAACAACACCATGGCACTCTCCGACCCAAAAATAGTAAAATCAAAGGACGTATCCAATGGTGAAAACCTCTCTAAGGTGCCAAAGAATGAGGGATTCAATCTTCCCCTTAGTGTTATTCATTAGGAGAAGTTAGCAGTCTTAGTAGAAAAGTGCAATCCAATCAACTTAGGAACAGATGAAACACCGCACATAACCTTCTATGCAGAATCACTCTTGACAGAAGAATAGGTTTTCCTAGTTGCTTTTCTAAGAGAAAGAAAGGTAAAATTTGCATGGACCTATGCCGACATTCCTATTCTTGATCTAGAAGTTGCGGTTCACCATCTAGTCGTCTATCCAGAAGCAAAACTAGTAAGACAAAAACTGAGAAAAATGCATCCACAAATAGCATTACTAGTCAAACTTGAATTACAGAAGCTCCTTGATGTCAGCTTCATATGGCCAATTGATTATCTAGGATGGGTTTCAAACCTGGTACCAGTCACTAAGCCCACTAGGGGCATTCGCACCTACACTGACTTTATGGACCTAAATAAATCATGTCCTAAAGATGACTTCCCTCTTCCCAATATCGACATGATTGTGGATCAAACAACAGGGCATGAAATGTTGTCATTAATGGAAGGATTCTCAGGGTACAATCAGATCATGATAGCTAATGATGACCAACACAAGACAACTTTCACTTGTCCATGGGGGACTTATTGCTAAAACATGATGCCATTTGGGCTGAAAAATGCAAGACCTACCTATCAAAGATCTATGACACTGATCTTCCATGACATGATTCACAAAAATGTGGATGACATATTGGCCAAATCAAAGAAGCGTCAAGATCACATACTAGTTCTAAGCTCCATCTTTGACAAGATAGAAGAATACAAGGTCAGACTCAATCCAAAAAAGTGTGTCTTTAATGTATAGTCAGGAAAGCTCCTCAGGTATATTGTATCTATGAGGGGAATTGAGATAGATCCTACTAAATTCAAAGAAATTCTTGAGATGGAGGCACCAAGAACATTGAAGCAATTAAGGGGTTTGCAAGGAAGACTCCAATCCATTCGTTTATTTATAACACAGTTAGCAGATAAGGCTATCTCATATTCTCATCTACTCCACAAGGGGGTAGCATACAAATGGGATGAGAAATGTAATCAGGTGTTCAATAAAATGTAGAACTTTCTCACACCACCAATTATTATGCCACCAATTCCAGGTAAGCCATTGATCCTCTATATATTAGTAATAGCAGTAGCCTTTGGCGCTCTCTTAGCACAACATGATGAAAATGGGAAAGAGAGCTATTTACTAAATCAGTAGAACTATGGTGGGACATGAGTTGAATTACACATTCATTGAGAAGGCTTTCCTAGCAGTCGTGTTCGTCGCACAAAATTCAGACACTATATGTTGGCACATCAAATAAAACTCATTACCAAGATAGACCCTCTCAAGTATCTACTTTCCAAAGCAATGCTCATAGGGAAAACAACTAAATGGGTCATGATCTTAACAAAACACGACATTGAGTATGTAGAACGAAAGGCCATTAAGGGACAAGTAATTACAGACCAGCTAGCAGAGGCACCGATATATTCAGAGAACCCACTTGTATCAGAGTTTTTTGATGATTCAATCTTTAACCTAAGTGTGGAAAATCACTGGAAAGTATATTTTGATGGATCTTACACACAACATGGGTCAAGAGCTAGAGTCTTCTTCATTATACCACAAGGAGATTGCATACCCAAGTCATATAAGTTGTCCTTTCCTTGCACAAACAATATTGCAAAGTATGAGGCTCTTGTCATATGACTTAGAATAGCAATACAATGGCAGACCATGACACTCAAGGTCTATGGAGACTCGCAACTAATCATCAACCAAATCAATGATGAATACCAAACGAAAGATGATAAATTGACCCCATACAAGAAACTGGTGGAAAGCCTCAAAGAATTATTCATTGGCATCACGTTTGAGAAAATACCCAAGGCAAACAACAGAGCAGGAGATGCTATGGAAACAATTAGATCACTACTGGATATTCGACGCAACATCCCAAAGCAAGAATTCCTTGTAGAGCAGCTTCTCATACCAACTTTCCAGGTATCAAAATTTGAATTCGTGTGTGAAATTGTTGGTCCTGATGACCCTTGGTATCATGACATTTACACCTACTTAAAAATAGTATTCCTCCTCGCTGATATGATCCCGAACCTTAAAAGAAAAATTTTCAAGAAGTCATCTCGCGTTGTTATCTTAGGAGACACCCTATATCGTAAGAGTATTGAAGGAACCCTTTTATGATGCCTAAATGTTGAGGAAGCTTTGACTACTTTACCCAAGGTACACAATGGCATTTGTGTGTCACATTCGAGTGGTATGACCTTGGCCAAGAAACTATTGAGGACTAGGTACTACCGGCCTATGATGGAAAAGGAAGCTCATGACTATGTCCGAAAATGTTTGCAATTTCAACATGGGGATCGCATTCATGCACTAGCTCGGGAGCTCCACCTAATCATTACACCTTGGCCCTTTTCACAATGGGGGCTCAATCTCATTAGAAAAATCACACCCACCTCATCCAATGGACACAACTTCATTATTACTGCCACTGAGTACTTCACAAAGTGGGTAGGGGCCATTCCCATGACCTATGTCATAAGGAAGCAGATTTCCAATTTCATCTTGAACTACCTAATTTTCTGCTACAGAGTCCCTCAAGCCATTATCTCAGATAACAAGACACCTTTCAAAAACCAGGATGTTCGATACCTATGCCCAAATTTCAATATCCAACATCGCTTCTCCACCCCATCTTACCCTCAAGGTAATGGCCAAGTTGAGGCTACCAATAAAACCATCTTTAAAATCCTAAAGAAAATAGTCAATGAAGTTGGTCGTGACTAGCACTTATAGTTGAACCCTACCTTATGGGCCTACCGAATGAGTATCTGCATGCCTATAGGTGCAACACCCTTCTCCCTGGTCTACGGATCATAAGTCATACTCCCCATTGAGATCGAGCTCTTATCCTTAAGAATGTCATTGCAAAATCTCATTATAGATGAAGATTATCATGTGTCACGATTGAACGAGCTAGAACTACTAGATGAGTGGTGCATGGATGCCTTAAACCATTTGAAATTCTACCAGAAACTTCTCAAGAGGAGCTACAACAATAAGATCAAGAGTCAGACCTTTCAAGTCAGAGAGCTCATGTTGAAAGAGAATCAGAAAAATGTACCCAATCTAGATTGCAAGGGAAAGTTTGAACCCAATTGATTGGGACACTTCATCATCATACTAAGCTACAAGTCAGGAGCATATCAGATATCTACACTAGAAGGTGAGCCTTTGTAGGAGCCTATCAATAGCTCCCATCTCAAAAAAAATTATGCCTAAGCTCGCAAGGTGTAAATCCAAAAAATCCAAAAAAAATCTAAAATCTAAAAAAATCAAAAAAAAGATTGAAAAGAGTAAAGAAAAAAAATCATCCTCTAGTGAAAACCACTTCGGTGGCGCTTTGGGAAAGTACCTTGGTGAAAACCTGGCAAACAAGTGTCATGTGTAAATAAGCACTTTTCATCCATCATGATCTCTATGGCTTGTTCTGCATCATTCATCCATCACACTTCCATATCTCCATCCATCACCCATTTGTGTCTACATCATAGCTTGACCTTGTGTTTGTATCATGATCTCTCCTAATACTACTCAACCCATTCCTAAGGTCAGTTTATCCTGCCTATATTAGAGTAGTCTATCATACCACACTAGGGGCATGTTCTTATACCTACATTAGATCGGATTTGTGTATATTCTTTAGTCTTCCTTAAAATCACAAAATCCAAAAAAAAAGCATTCATAAAATTAGAAAACCCAAAAACATCCAAAACATATCAAAAATCCAAAAAAGCCAGGTCAAAAGGTCAGAAAAAGTCAAAAATAGAGTCATATTGTTGAACTATGAGTCTCTGAGCTCTAAACGTAGGAGAGGTTGGTATTTGATCATCCCCCAAGACACCTTAGATCAGTCCTTAGGATTCCATCATAATAAACTAGCAATCCATTCATTCATATCTTCATCAATAAATGAGTCTGTGTCAGTCGAACTACCTGGTCTTTGCATGTATAATGTAGGCAAGGCTAATATTTAATCATCCCCCGAGGCCCCTAGGATAGGTCTTTAGGTTAGGTCCTTGGTCAAAATCTTAGAAAACACCAAAACATTGGAAAAATTCAAAAATCAAAACATTCGTAAAACATCTCAAAAATACCAAAAATAGCCTCAAAACATTTCAAAAACATCAAAAAAATCCAAATATTTGAAAAAATCCATCCATCCCATTTTGCATTCACCTGCAATAAACTTCCACTCACAATAAACAATTGTCACCCCTAACCTTTGGTGAAACAATCGAAAACAAGTCTAGCAGGTTAAAAGTGAAAACTCAAATATCAAAAGTCTCAAGTCTAGGTCAATAGATAAAAAAGTTGGTAAACTCTTGGTATCAATAGCCTATCATCCAGTCAATCCCAAATCATCTAATAACATCATGTCCTAGGATGCATCCTTCCTACAATGGACATCAACATCAGGCATCACCATAGTTTAGTCTTGGCTAGAGGTATGAAGAACATTGGCTTGTTTGTTTACTTGATCTGTCTTGTTGGTTTATCCTATTGCGCTCATTCCAATGACCTCTCAATGATGTCTAATCAAAAATATTTAGAGAGAAAGGAATGGGGCATTGATCATTATCTTTTTTCTGTTGTGCTTGTTGGATATTCTTGTAATATAACTTTGGTCATGCTTACTTTGTTTGGTTTGTAGGGAGGGTATTTTGAGTATCTTGTTGACCACATGCGAAGGTCCTACTTTTCTATGTTTTGGTCTGAGATGTTTGAAATATCTAAACTACATCCTAGATAAGGTTTTGTATGTCAGGTGTGAACAGGGATAATCCTATCTAATTGTCAATTCAAAGTCCATCACACTAGGTACAATGTCATCCTGGTTCTTTATACCTTGATGCATCGTGCCTATGTGTGTTATCAAACATAAGGTAAGTAAGCCCTTTTAAAATCCCAATCCCTAATAAGCAATGCATTATCATCATTCATCATCCTATCTAATAAATTCTTGATAGATCATGTACTTGTTGGATCCTCTTGTCATCATCTCAGTTCTTCTCTCTCTGTGCTAACACGGTACCATGATAGTCAACTAAACATCACCAATCCATCCATCTTGCATCCACAAACCATCAACATATCACATATCATACATAATAGGAAACATTGATCATTTCACAGGCATTGAATTTCCGTCATTTGCACCATAATATAAATTGTTTATTTTTAGCATCTCATAAGACATACATTTGCATCCATTGCATAATCATATAGGTAGCATCATCATATTAAACATAGAAAAGATACTGAAAAAGAAAAAGAGCATATCATAACATCCCATTCATCTCATAATCATAACATATCACATCATCCATTTTGCATTTGGGGCATAATATAGATCTGTTAGTCTAAGCATCTTAGAAACATTTGTATACCATAAACAATTGCATCCATACATCCATACTACATACATCATCACCATAAAAGTACATAGAAAATACATAAAAGAAAGGCATCCATAACATCCATGAACATATGCATAATCATCCATCACATAAAATAAAATCCATACATCACATCACATCATATAGAATCACATGGCATATACATAGAACATCAAATGCATCCATCCATAAGGCATAAATAAAATAGACACATTGCATCATAAATCAATCATATCCATATCATATATATCAAAAATCATCAATGTCATGATACAAATCTGACTCAAATGTTTGTATATCAATCGAGGTACAATGCCTACAGGGCTATCAAAAATGGAGCATGTGATTCTATCTCAAAAAGAATCAATCGTTGATCAAAAACTATACACAGCTATTAGCCCTGGTGACTACTCCCCTCACTTACTTGCATCCCTATCTGCTAAGAGTAATATGGCACCTGAACAACCGTGGGTATAGCCTATCAATAATGAATTTTGTAATACTCAGCGTCTCGGACTGCTTCACGGTACATCCATACTAGCATGGTCCTCCCTTGGGATGCAACACGGTCCTCCCCTAGGATGCAGTGGCCATACTCTCTAACTACTACCTCCGGCCAACCTCTTAATCTAACTGTAACTCTGTGGCCTACCTTTGTTGGTGCTCATGATCCCTCTCGGCAGTAAGGGCCTGGAACTACTACCTGGCCTGATCTCTCTCTAAAGTAACTACCTGCAGCTATGCTTGTAATCCTTGTATTTGTACCTGCAACTGTTGTATCTGACCGTCTTGAGGATCTAGCTAATGTGGTTGTTGTGGCTGAGGCTGCAGATCTGGCTATTGATCTGGCTACCGTGGAGGCTTCCCATCTCTAGGTGGTGCTCCAAGATCCTATCTATTGTGTCCTACCTATGCTCTCTAACCACTCTCCCTCGAGGTCTCCCCCATGGAAGTGTCACTCCTGGATCTATCAGTCGGTGTGGAGATCTAAACCAATCATCATATGCACAAGTCATGTTTGAATCCGTCAGTCCTTGAGCATAGGCTCATGGAATAGAAACCAACTATCGAAAGCTATCAACAACATAGGACATTGGAATCATCTGTCCTCACACAATCTCTTAGCATGATCTAGCAAGAATAGTAGTATACTAGTCATCTAGCTGATCTTGGACCTCCCTAAACTGTCGAGCCACCCTATCTAGAAGGTAGCACTCTATGATCGTATGCTCCCTCTCGTGCATTAGTCAGTCTTGTTGAGCATAAAACAATTGCTAAACATTGTCATACCATGCAGGCATTTGTAACCATGGATGCCAATAGAATATTGTCATCTCATCAAAGATAGCGCCAGTGAGGTAGACCTAGTTGTCCTATGTAACTCAAAGTGATTGTACCATATCTCCAAATCGCATGATCATTAGGCTCTGTATCAGCCATAATGACAGTCGATTAGAGCACAACAATATGCTTCTAGGCCCAAATGTGCAACAGTGTCACGTCAGTGCCAATAGCTCGGCTATCGCAATATGCAAAATCATGCAAGTCATGGTATAGTGAGGCCAACATCACTAGTCCCCAAGCAAACTATGTCCTCCAGAAAGGCATCCTCTCCTAGGCCAAGCCCCATCCCAGACTGAAGTATCTGCCTCATCGATCTGGAGCCACTATCTCGCATATAATGGCGGCAACAATTAGCCTAAAAGTCAGTACTTGACCTCTGTGATAGTCCAAGTTAATCTAGCCCTCAAAAAGTGCAAGCTCCTTGACCTCCATGACCTTAAAGCATGTGTAACTGTTGGCATCTATATCATAGATCAGCCACTCACCATGAATCTACAAATGTAGAATGTGCCAAATGTCCTCCAAAGTAACAGTCGCCTCACTAGTTGGAAGGTCAAACAATGAGGTCTCACTATACCACCTCTCTGCCAATGCAGTCATCATCACCAAGTGGGTATGGACAATGGACACATAGATGATGTACCAAAGATCGATCTCACCCAAGTGCTTTTGTCGTAACTCTGATAGATCGCCTAATCTGCACAAGATTGAGGGTTGATGCTCGCGTGAATGCATAGGCTGGATCACCTCCTACACCCATAAATCCACAGTGTCAAAATTCACAAAAGATCTAACCCCTTTTGGAGTTTTTGAAAACCACGAATGCGTCGTAGTTTTCAAAGACATCGCTATTTGTAAAACTCCAAATAGCAACACTGGACTCTTTCAAAATGCTAAATCAACCTCAGTGTCACCATTTACATATGTGTTGTCGTTTGACTGCTAAAACCTAATCTTAAATCAAGCTAAGCGTTGTCATTTACACTAGCATCACTATTTAAAATTTGAAACCCTAATCTCAAATCGGGACTAGCATCATCGATTTTGCACTTAGCGCATTGATATATAGTGGCATTGGGGACTTTGACACTTTAAAGCATAATAAATGCACTAAAAATTCAAATTTCAAGGTTGGGTTTAGGTCACATACTGGTGGTCCTATGCCTAGAGGTCTCTAGTACACACAAACTCACTCATAAATGTGTCGAGGAAGCACTTGTTGCGCCATTTTGTAGGAGGGTTAGAGCTCAAAAAGGCTAGAACTTTCAAAGTGTGAATGCAAAAATGAATGGAAAGTGACCCCTCCAAGCCTATCTAAGCATGAAAATTAAGGTTTTTTGCCCCAATTTAGTCATCAAACTAGGGTTTTGCACCCTTGGCACCATTTTTTCCCAACTGATGCTTGTTTTGCATCTTTTTTCTACATTTTGGCATATTTTCAACATCCTAGAGCCTTTTTGGACCCATCGGGCAGCTTGTCATCTTTTTTCAAAAAATCACCCAAAAATCCAAATTTTTGTCTGATCTTTCAAGGGGGCAATATAGCAATGTAATTCTTCTCATTGGGGCAGCAATGGGGCATCCAAAAAAATTAGAAATTTTTTGGATTTTGATCTCGGCAATATTATTCTTTCAACCAACGTAGTGGGTAAATTGCTTCAAGAGGGGCAAAATGTAGACACTCAAAATATCCTGATTGATATCATGCATTTGATCCTAATTTACTAACTTTGATTCTTCCTTGATCATTTCTTTACTAACCAATTAATTGAATAATCTTTATTTAATTAATTCATCAAAATTCCTCCTTTAATTAAATAAATCAACTTTATTTAATTAAATCCTAATGTTCTCCCTTTAGTTAAATAAATCAACTTTATTTAATTAAATCCTAATGTTCTTCATTTGACTAAATAAATCAACTTTATTTAATTAAATCCTAATGTTCTTCATTTGACTAAATAAATCAACTTTATTTAATTAAATCTTAATCTTCTTCATTTAATTGAATAAATCAAATTTATTTAATTAAATTACTAAACTTCTAGCATCCTCTTATTTGATTTAAATAAATTCAAACATCTAAATCAAATGTCACCAATCAAACTAATCTCCTCTAAGTTAATTAATCCTAGATTAATTAGCTCCTAACACTAATCCTCCATTCCTCTAGCTTTTGCAAGTTGCACATATAAATCAATTTATTTGATTTACTAATTCCCTCTATTTTCATTCAAATATGGCATATTCATTGGAATATTCCATCCACTTGACTTTTCCCTCCCAAAGGACTTTTGTCCTCCAACTTGGCATTAAAATCCCTTACATGTCCTCTTACACAAGCTAACTTAGCATTAATTCCTCTTATATCCCTCCTTACACAAGTCACCTCTTCAAATTCAAATTTCACCTACATGCATTTAACATGCACATTGTTCACAATGTGCTCCACTCTCCTTCATGGGCATGTTGACAAGTGGCACAATGCCATTGGTTCCTTCTTTAATCCTACATTCATCCTATTCTTCATTCTTCAATCCTTCTCCATTATAAATAGAGGCCTTCTCTATTAATTTTACATCCACAATCCATGTAAGATCATTATGCTCATTTGAATCCACAATCATTCACAAGTTTATGCAAGTTTATTATACACATTTTCATCCACACTTTCATCCAAGTTATCATAGAATTCATCATCCATAGTTAGGTTACTGGAATTTTTCACCAAAGATCACACATTTCATCCATCAAGCTTATCAAGGAATTGGGAAAGGGCTTCTTTCCACATCAAAGAAGCACCAATTTCCCCATGGGATGTTGGTTTGAGCATTTTGAATAAGATTTCATTAGCTTTTATTTGATATTTTACCTTGCTTTCTTGTTCTTGTGTTTGAATGAATTTTATGGGGAATGTTTGGTTTAAACTTGTTTAAGGACTAATGTTTGATTGTTTGTTCATGTTTAAGCAGGTTTAGACAAAGAATTCTACACTAAGTTATCTAGGATACGATGTTTGTAAATCAGTTTGGAATAGATATACTATACCTACAAATGGTCCAAGCACTAAAGCTGAAATCAAGGCCTATGAAAGCAATAGTAAAGCAAGGTATCCTCTCTTAAGTACTCTTACAAATTTTGAATTAGTAAAATTTATGAATTTGAAAACTACTAAAGAAATTTGGATAAATTTGGAAAGCATTTATGAAGGAGATGATAAGGTTAAACAAGCTAAGATGCAGAATTTAAAGATCACATTTGAGAACTTGTGAATATCTAAAGATGAAAATATTACAAGCTACATACAAAGGGTAGATGAATTGGTCAAATCCATCAGAGGTCTTCGTGGAAAAGTCAAAGAATCAAAAGTGGTAAAGAAAATTCTTAGAACCCTTCCTAACGCTTGCTGTCATAAAGTTTCTTCTATTGATGATGATGAATGCATGTTCATGGCTTTAAAAGATGAATTTGTTTCTACTAAATCTGAAAGAGGTGTGAAGGAAAGCCCTCCAGAGACAAAGGTTAAGATTGAAGGTACTTTGGTATTTTCCTTTCATGCTGAATAGGATAAGAACTATTAGATTAATGACAGTAGATGCTCCAACCATATGATGGGAGAAAAGATTAAGTTTATTAAACTTGAAAAGTGTAATGGAGGACTTGTTAGATTTGGTGATAATTCAGGTGCTAAGATATATGGAATAGGTTCAATCAATTTTGATGGAAAGCATAATACTGATGATGTTTACTATGTTAAGGGTTTAAGGCATAACCTCTTGATTTTTAGACAAATGTGTAGCAAATGATACAATCTTATGTTTTAGGATGATGGATGTGAGATCAAAAAAGGGTCTAGAACTATGATTGTTGTTGGAAGAAGGATAAATGGAAATGTTTATCAGCTCAAGGGTGTTGATGGTCATTGTTTTATGACTCAGATCAATGAAATTTTGATATGGAATAGGAGGGTGTGTCACATTAATTTTGATAATCTGGTAAGAATCAATTTAGTTTAAGTAGTGACAGATCTACCAAAGATTACAGAGCCTATCAATGTTGTCGGCAAGGATTGTCAAATTAGAAAGAAAACAACAAGAAATTTTAAAGGAAAAGAAAAATATTCTACCAGATTGTTAGAGTTGGTTCATATTGATCTTTATGGTCCTACAAGAGTAAGAATTCTTCAAGGTGACAAGTATTTCATGCTTTTTATTGATGATTATTCTAGAATGACATGGGTTACTTTTCTTTAAAAAAAAAAATGAAGCCTTAGATAGCTTCAAAGCATTTAAAGTTATGGTTGAGAATGAAATGGACATGCAAATAAAGTGTTTGAGGTTTGATAGAGGTGGAGAGTTGACCTCCAATGAATTTAACATGTTTTTTGAGGATCATGGCATAAAGAAGCACTTATCTACCCCTAGAACTCCTTGGAAAAATGGATTAGTTGAAAGAAAAAACAAGATTGTTCAAGAAGCTGCAAGGACTATGATGAAAGAAGCTAACCTACTAGAAGTATAATGGAGAGAATAAATTCATATTGTTGGTTATATACTTAACAGAGTTCAAGCAAAAGGAAACAACATAAAGAATCCCTATGAGTTGTGGTATGGAAGGATCCCTACTTTCAAGTACTTGAGAGTGTTTGGAAGAAAATGTTATATCAAAAGAGATGAAGAAAACTTGGGAAAGTTTGATGCAAGGTCTGATAAAGGAATCTTCCTTGGATATTCTACCAAAAGCAAAGCCTACTATTGCTACAACAAAAGACTAAGAAATATATTTAAAAGTGCAAGTGTCAAGTTTGATGAATATTTTTAGAACTTAGTGGTGAAAAATGGATATGAATCAAATGAGCCTATTTGCAGAGAAAAATAAAAAAGATAAGGAAAAAGAAGTGCAGATTGAAGAGGAAGAAGCTCCAAAAGAGACACCTAAAACCCCTAAGTATGTGTAGAGGAATCATTCTAAAGAAAAAATCATTGGAGACAAAAGCAAAGGTGTATTGACAATAAGGAAAGTTGTTGAAGAAGAGGTAAATTTGTGTTTAATTTCTAAAGTTGAACCTAAAATAGTGATTGAGGCATACAAAGATGAACATTGGATAAAGTCTATGGAAGAAGAACTACTACAAATTGAAAAGAATCAAACTTGGGAACTTGTCTCGAGACCTACAAACAAAACATAATTGGAACAAAGTTGGTGTTCAAAAACAAACTAAATGAGAATGGAGGAGTGGTAAGAAACATGGAAAGACTTGTGTGTAAAGGTTACTCACAAGTTGAAGGTATATATTTTGACGAGACATTTTCTCTGGTGGAAAGAATGGAAGCTATCATGATGTTTTTGGCTTTTGTAGCACATAAGGACTTTAAATTTTATGAAATGGATGTGAATTCTACTTTCTTGAATGGAGAATTGGAAGAAGAAGAAGTATACATGGAACAATCAAAAGGATTTCAGTTATCAGAAAAACCGAATATGGTTTGTGGATTGAAGAAGGCATTATATGGATTAAATAAAGCTCCCAAAGCTTGGTATGCAAGGTTAGATAAGTATTTTATATATCAAGGATTCAATATAGGTACCACAGATAGTAATCTTTACTTTAAATTTGAAAAAGATCAAATCTTGATTGTGGTTTTGTATGTTGATGATATAATTTTTGGAGGTAATGAAGAGATGTGTAAGAAGTCTGTAGAAGAGATGTAGAAAGAGTTTGAGATGTCTATGTTTGGGGAGATTAATTTCTTTCTTGAGATACAAATCAATCAAATAAACAAAGGTATATTAATTTTATAATCAAACTATGTCAAAGAAATGTTGAAGAAGTTTGGAAAGGAAGACTCTAAAGGTTAGTATGTACTCCTATGGTTATTGGTTGAAAATTGAGCAAGAATGATGAATCTCCTAAGGTTGATCAGAGCAAGTATTGATCAATGATTGGTGGACTGCTATATCTAACTGCTACTAGACCAGATATCATTCATGTAGTTTATCTTGTGGCTAGATTTCAAGAAGATCCTAGAGAGTCACATGTTGCAGCAATGAAAAGGATATTTAAATACTTGAAGGGTGCTCTAGATCATGGCTTATGGTATCCAAAGGATACTAATTTCACTTTGAGTGCTTACACAAATGTTGATTGGGTTGGTTGTGTTGATGATAGGAAAAGTACAAGTGGTGGTGCATTCTTTCTTGGATGTAGATTGGTATTGTAAGCAAGCTAAGGTAACTGAACAACTTCCTACACTAATCTTGATAAGAGAATAATGCAAAACACTTCAAATCTTTAATAGTTACAAAAACTTAAACAACAATAAACATAAATATCATGCATACCACAACACAGTGATTTGTGGGGAAATACCTTTCGAGAGAAAAAAACCCACACTTCAAAGCCACCCAATATATTATTTAGAAATCACAAAGATTACAATATACTTACAAAGCAAGCTTCTCATAGGAGTATCACCAACCAGAGATACAAAGACAACACGATCACTATCAAACTCTCAGAATACATCATCATCTACAATTGTAGTACAATGCTCTCATAAAATAGGCTACCTTCTAAGGCAAGATAGGTCAACAAAATATCCACCATTAGATCTAAAACCTAATAATTAACCATCTAGATTTATAATATCTCATTTATTTAATGTATGATGGTCATTTAGGATTTTTCCAAAAAAGTTAACAAAAAATTGTTTACACAAATTCCACTCCTCCCCTCCACCCCATGCTCCCATTATATATTCACCTATCGATGTAACTAGGATATATATGTATCCTATCAACAATAAACTTTACATAATTAAAAGTTTGAGACACATTTTCTCAAAAAATCTCCCACTTGTCGAACACCTTGCAAGAGCAACAGGAGGGAGTAAAGATTGTCTCTTAATTGCTAGGGGCCAAAAGGCCCATAGTCTCTAAACACCATCTGAGCTTCTTTGTGCTCACGGGATTAGTTAAAGAATCAACAACATTCATCAAAGTATCTACCTTAACTAGTTTCACCCTACCATCTTCAACCATATCTCAAAAAAATGATATTGTACATCAATGTGCTTGGTCTTGGCATGAAATGTCGGGTTCTTGGCTACACATATCTCACTCTAACTATCGCAATAAATTGTCACTGCACCTTTTTTTATTCCAATATTTGAACATAGTATCTTAAGCCAAATGGATTATTTATAAGAATGAGTAACTTCCATATACTCTGCTTCAGTAGTGGACAAAGCAACCACAACCTATCACTTACTCATCCAACTAATTGCACCACCAAATAAAGTAAACAAATAAGCACTGGTGGATTGTCTGATATCAATATAACCTGCCAGTCTAAATCCACATAACCATGAATATCAAGGGAAATCTCATCTTTAGTCATATTACTATGATAACACAAGGAATACTCTGAGGTACCGCATAAATATCTGAAGACCCTTTTAACTGCATCCCAATGAACTCTACCAATATTAGACATATATCTGGAAAGAACTCCCACTACTTGGGAAATGTTTGGTCTAGTACAAACCATAGAATACATCAAACTTCCAACTACACTCTGGTAAGGCACTCAGCTCATGTCTTCCATCTCTGATGGAGATGTTGGACAACCTAAACTAGATAACTTTGTTCCAACAGAAAGGAGAACACACTATAACACAAGGAAACAAGAGCATATTAAAGCAACACAATGCAATAAACTTAAATGTAAACTATGCTAATAACAATGAACAATGAAAATAGCTAAAAACATAAATAACAGAACAATCTCATTGAATATCTACGTAATTACATCCATAACCTCAATTGTCCTTCTCCATTTTGTTGTTGTATGATAATTACCCTCATATTTCTAAGTGTGCAAGTATAGCCTATGATAGTATGATTTAGCAAATCATCGAAGATTTAGATAATTGATTGCTTCTAAAAGTCATAAGATTTTGGGAGGAGTAACAATGATGAAGGTCAAGCCAATTTATAGAAAATATGGTTTTCAAATGACAGGCTCAAATTGAAAGATAGATAAACGATTAAGATTGAAAGATTTAGCATGCATTGAGATTAGTGCCAGTAATAACGCGAGTGATAAAGCATGAAAGGTTGGGATTAAGATTAAATAATAATTAATCTTTAGTTGAAAGTGTTTGAAACTTAGAAGAATAATGATTGCATGTAAAGATGAGAATTAGCATGGAGGAAATGGAATGTTAGAACGCATGAATGAATTGATTAAATAAATAAAGTTGTTTAATTAATAAATGTTTGCACGCAGAAGAATAAAACAAAATAACTGACTGATTAAGATAGAGATTCTATTCGTCAGAGACAATTAGACATTAAATCAGGAGATAACTGACTGATTTAATTAAATCTTGACTTAAGTGGTAAATGAATAATTAGATAACTAAGCGATTATCCAATCATAGAAGAATATGCTAGGAATAATTCCTTTTATGAATCAAATGATTATTTAATTCAACATTCGAGATTTGAGGATTAAATTAAATAAATTTTATTTAATTGACTTGAGAAAAGGTTAAAGAATAATTAAATAATTAAAGTGATTATTTAATTATAGTCGAAAGTGTGATAAGAATAAATTAAATAAGAATTTATTTAATTAATCAGGATTGAATAAAGGTAAAAATGAATGAATTAAATAATTAAATTTATTTAATTAATAAATGAGAAATGACTTTAGAAAATAATTAAATAATTAACATTATTTAATTATGACAACGAAATTATTTATTTAATTATGAAGAAATTGAAGTTGCAAGCCTAGACTAATTTTTAGTGTGTACACACACAATGATCTACAATCCTGCATGTTAAATCTCTGTAAAATTAAATTGACATACTTACTTTGGCCAAGCCATAGCTTTCTATTTACTCTATCTCTTTTAATTTCCATCCCAAGAATGTGTCTAGTTGCACCAAGGTCTTTCATTTCAAATTTAGTAACTTGAGATTTCAATTCTGAAATCATACCTTTCCCTTTGTCAATAAATAACATATCATCAACATATAATGCAATAAACAAGAAATAATCACCATCAATTTTATAATAAACACAATGATCTGATTTAGAATGCTCAAATCCCAAAATCAACACATATGTATCAAATATATGGTACCATATCCTAGGACTCTATTTTAGGCCATACAAAGATTTCTTCAATTTGCAAACCAACTTACTTTTACCTTTCACCATGTAGTGCTCTGGTTGTGTCATATAAATATCCTCCTCCAAGTCACCATGAAGGAAAATAGTTTTCACATCCATTTACTCGACCTCTAGATCATAAGTAGCAACAACAGAAAGCAAAAATCTCATGGATGTCATTTTTGCAATAGGGGAAAATATCTCACCATAATCAACACCCTCAACTTGAGAGTTGTGAGACCCACCTCCCAATGCTAGAGATTTATGTGTGTAATGTTGATTTTTGTAATTCTTGTTGACAGTTCTATCATGAATTATGTTATAACTATGTATTTTGATTGAACATACCTTGTTGTTGTCTCATTAGGTGATACACATGCAGATATGCCTACCTTCGTCGGTTATGATTTTTATGGTAAATATGCAAATGATGAAACCAATTCGATGATTGTGTTTATTGTTATTTTACAAGTAGTTTATTTTATGACTAGTTGGATTGTGGTGTTTTGATTTTGTTAATGAAAGGATATTATGATATGAAATGAATGTATGCAATTAAATGCTTAAACTTTGAGATGTTATTATAAGTTATCATGTTGTACATTTCATTCTTTGATTCTATTATGGATGATGGATTAACTATTGAAATTGAGTGTGCCCAAGAAAATTCATTTAAGGTCTTGTATTTCATGATTTTATAAGATGTGCTTATTGTGTTTCATGTGCTAGTAAGATTGTTGTTTATAATGTTAAGTGCATTTCCTTTTGTAAATTGAATATTTTTGCATGATAATCCAAGCTTATAGGTTGATTTAATGTGTTTTTTTTATGTATTAATTGGTTTTCATGATCCTAAGTCATAGGGCTAAGACTTGGGAATAATTTTATTGGTTAAAAAGTTAAATTCAGAGTTTTATGACCCTCTTTTTGGAGCCATTGTTAATGGTGATGAAATTCAAAGTTGGTCAATGCAACCTTCAGGCATGCTTGGGGAACCCTCACACCAAAAGTGTGAAAGGTTGAGTTGAGGAATATCAATTATGAAGGTGACACTTGTCACCTTCACAATTGAAGATGAGAGATAAGGGAATTTTTGTTGGTTTTTATTTTTGAAAGATGGGAGGTATTGGGATTCACTCATTGATTATTGTTTTTGGAAACCAATCTTGAGGAGAGTGTAGAAGGCTTAGGAAGAACGAGTTTGAGGAGGAATTGTTGTTAGTTTTTCCACCATTCTTTCCAATTTGAGGTTGAAATTAGGTTATTACCCTTCTCTTTAAGTTCCTTAATTATAATGGGTAAATGCATTTATTTTTTGTGGTAAGGTGTTTGTTTATTTTGTTGTATGATAAGTGTTGTGGTCATATTTGTGAAATGGAAGAAAACTTACTATGATATGGAAGTTTTCTTGATGTTTGGGGATATCAGTGGGAGAGATGTCCCATGTAGGGGAGATGGTTTTGGAGGGTATGAGTACCCAAATAGCTCAACTTTATGGTGATGTGTAAATTATATTTATTGAGTGATGGGAAATGAAGGAGGGGTTGTGGAAACATGGTTTGGGATGTGATCAATGTGAAAACTTGAAGGTGTTGTATGGTTGAAAGTGTTTGAATTTTTCTGTTAATTATCACCTCTTGGTAGATGTCCCTACTCCCCCTTTTAAGGCTCTTAAAGAAGAGTCTTAGTGTTATGATTTATGTGTTGTTAAATACCTGCATATGTGTTCGTTGAGTTGTATTTTGAGTAAATGTTACTGAAAATGTGCTTGTAGCTGATAGGTCCAAATAATAGCTCATTTTCTGTTGTTTTATACATATTTTGAGACACTTTTAGATAAACTTTCCAAACAATGCTCCTACATTATACTATCCTTTCATATCTATTATGCATATTTGAACCTAAAATATAATGATGGAATTATGGTTATAATATGCTAGTATTGTATGATTTATATGAAGATATGTATGAAATGTTGATGGAATGTTATGTTTTGATTATGATAGTTATCCTTGTATACATGCTTTGCAAAATTAACTTGTTTGCAGCTAAAGAGGAATCATGGCATGCAGCAGTTGCGAGATGAACCCATAGCAAGAGGAATGTTGGAGACCAAAATAGGGAGCTCTAGGTTAAGCTAAATGTGAATGATTATTGATTTAAAGGCACTTGATGAAGGTTGAACATGCTTATTATAACTAGTTAATAAACGTTGAAGAAGAGGTCTCCTTCACTTATGGGATTTTGAAAAATGGTTGTATGTTTGCATGCAATTCTATTTTGACAGAGTTTTAGTCCTATTAGGATTCCTTTTCCTTTTCAGTTATAGGTTGAATAAATTAGTCTTAACTTTGTGCTCTAAATATATGGGAGTGGAGTTAATGATTTCAGTTAAGTTGTTACTTTGAATAAGATTCCCTTAAGCTTGTATATAATTGTTGGTTGAATCCATAGGATAGTTGGTTTTTTAGTTTTATATTATTAGTTACTTTCAGTTTCAAGACATGAAAAAATATTCAGAATGATTGAGTACAATCTATGAAAAGATCTTTTGTAATCTTTCATGATATGCAATGAATGGAGTTAATTCCATGGGATGCATAGAATTTGTTAGCTAGATTTGGGTTCAGTTAAAGTGAGAGTAGTCACTTGAGAAGGCCACTCAAGGTACTTTTCCTCACTTCATTTTCCAATTATTCATTTTTGTTTAATAGTTGTTATTAGTTTATCACTAATTCATGAATCATATGCAAGTTAACTAGAATATCATATCTTGCTTATTATTAATGAATGCTTATGAATATGCATGCAATGGTTAGCTAGTAGTACTCCAAAGGTTAATTTAGTTAATTCATTAGTTTTTATCAGTTTTGAGTTGTTACAACATCATTTCATTAGTAACAGTTCAGTTATAGTCTAAGTTGTAGGTACTTGAAGCCACTAGTTCTCATTTTATCTTTTACTATTTTGTAATTCTATGAGTTTTTAGCAATTAGAATAACTTGATTAGGGTAGCTTAATTAGTTTTGAGTCCTTGAAGGCATATATAATGTTGCACCGTCACAAGCTTACAAACCTTGGGTTGGAAATTTAATGTAGTCTTGAGCAATGTTGAGTGGATTGTTCAGCTAGTTAAACCTCTGAATTGTGTAGATTCTACCAAGTTTACAATACATTAGCTTAGACTCTATATTAGCTATTGCAATGTATGTATTGGTTGTAAATGTTATGTGTTGTGCAAAACTCCATGTTACTCTTGGGTTTCCCTAGCTTGGGGGTGGGCCATTTTAGCCCTATGATTGGGAGGTGAGCTCCCACTGGTTTTATGGAGAAATGGCTTGTTGTTTATGCACAAAAAATATAATCAACAAGGAATTCTACCCAAAAAGAGGTTGAAGTTTTTCTATGTCTTCTCATTACTCTCAATGGTGTGACAATATGTATGGTTGGGTTGGATGAGTGTAATACATTATTATAAGTTTATAACATTTGTTGTAATAGTAAGTGGTTAGTTATACAAGTATGTAAGGAAAGAATAGAAAGAGGTCAGAATGTTGGAAATTTTGAGCATCCTTGGTTTGAAAAATTATTGTTTTGGTTTTCCATTGAATGCACAATGTAAGAATGCTTGTCCTACAAATAAAAAGAAAATTTCAAGAGTATATCAGTAGGAGATAGAACAAATAAAAGGGATGATCTTATATTGTAATTTCTCTTCTAGTTATTATTGATGTGAGAAATGAAAATGTAAATACATTAGGAATAGGCATAAAATATCATGATGAATTGATTTACTAGTATAATGAAATTTATCATGGATGCATGACTATAAAATGTTATAATTATTATTGCATTTTCGTTACTCTATGTAAATGAATTTTGAGCAATTCAATAGAGAGAAGGAAGGAAAATAAGAAGAAAAAATTATAAGACAAAAAAAATATGTAGTTATCATTAGGAATTTGTAAATAGTGGCATGTAGTGAAGTAATACTTCAAATTGTTGTAAATCCTAAAATAAAGTTTACAACCCTCCTCTTCATGGTTCAAATATTCTTTGTTTAAAACTAGTAAGCTATCACTGCTATTGATTTCATCATTGTAAATACTTGTTATTTCTCTTAATAATGTGGGGACACAGATCATGATATACCTACAATAGATAAGTTTTGCATTTAAATAGAGAAATACATGGATAACAAAAAACATTGTCTCTTCCTACTCTATTGCACTTACCATAAAACTATATCAAATAGATTACTATTTAAATGATTCTAAAGAAAATTTAGAGAAAAAAATGTAGCCTCAAAATAGGGGTCCGACCTTGAGGAGGCCACAGCCTCCTGTGAGAGGCCGCTCCATATATCTAGAGAGGTGCATGTTAAAGAAAACTACAGTAGCTTTAAAAAAAAAAACTCATCGCTTCCATTATTTTCTTGATTCCCTTCAAAAAAATACAACAATGATTTAGGAGGGGGTTGGATCTTGAAATATCAACCATATTTTAGTTCCTACGCCTCCCCCATAGTCACCCATCTTTCCCCTATTACCTACAACAAGCAAACAAAGAATAATCTACAACATTTCTCTCTCAGCCACCACAACACCTAGCAAGAAAATGGTATAGGGTTTGGGAAGAAGAAAAGAGAGATACGCACAAAGATAAGGGTAAGAAAATAAAAGATAAGATAAATAAGGGAAAAAATAGGTGCCTTAATTTTATTTTATTTTATTGTTATGAAGGTAAAAGTAAAGAAGCCTACATGAGAAAACAAAAACAAAAGTGGTGCCCAACTTTTTTTTTTTAAATGGATGTGAGCAAATTTTTAATATAATAGTATGAAACATGACAGCATTGAGGCATTCTATTATTAACACTAATATCATAAGAAAATTAAATTCATATAATACTAAGGAATTGGGGATGGTGATTATTGGTCAAGTAGCCCACCATTTCCTGGAAACGATTGACATCAAGGTCATTAGGGACCGTGGTGTTCTGTAAAGCCTTATCGAGGATAGATCGATGCTCAGGGGAAATATGCAATAATTCCAAGATTGAAATTTGGGCTGGGGTCTTCCCCAATTGGTCAAGTAGGTTATATTGTAACTTGGAAGATTATGGTATTTGCTGTGATTGAGGACCCTGGATAGTGAACTTAGTATGATGAGTATTGACCGCACACTCAGGATTAGCACTGATAGTAATGGTATTGATGTTTTCATCAGCGACGCGAAGGCAATGAATGATTTTACCACTATCATAATCATGTTTGATACTCGCAAGTTGGCTGACATATTGGTCTTAATACTCGAACAGGGGACAGTTCCTTTCCCATGGTCATGTAGTGGGTCAGAGAATACTTGATGATCGGTGTTTGATGACTTCTGTTTTTGTCCACTAACTTCAATAATTCTCATTTCAACAAGATCTTGTATGATATTCTTCAGTTGTCGACAGTTTTGTAAGTTATGCCCCTTAGTCCTATGATAATCACAAAAGGAATTGTCATCCCACCAAGCTGGTTTAAACTGTCCTGGATCGTATTGTCTTGGTTCTTGCAACCGTATAAGGTTATGTTGTAACAGTTGTTTGAACACTGATTCAATTGGTTCCCCTAAGGGAGTGAATTCATGCTTTTGGAATCTCCTTTGTTGTGGACGTTGAGTATTTTGGGCCATGTTAGGAGGTTGATTGACAGCATTAAGCATGTTAGCAAAATTATGAGGTCCTTGTAATGTGAGGAGAGGCCTGCTTGTAGTGTTTTAGAATCAACCACCCCATCATTTGTGACATTTTTGTTGCGCGACCAAAATCTGTTTCTATCCATGGGGGTGTTTTGTACGATCAGGTTTCGATTGGACGTTGTTGTCTTGAGTTCACCCTTTTCAATGAGATCCTTCTCTATTATCACCCCTTTTTCCACTAGTTCTGAAAAAGATGAACAACAATGTACCCTTAAGTTACTCCTGAGTTTTGGATGAAGGTTTTCTTCAAAACATTGTAACCTTTTATTTTTTGGGTATTTCAACAGGACACCTACTACCAATAGTTCTCCATCTCTCGAAGAAAGCAATGAATGTTTCCCCTTCATCTTGCGTTGTGTGGCACAAGGTTGCTATATTTATCCCGTGGTCAATGTTAAAGGAGAATTGCTCCACAAATTTCTCAACTAGTTCACCCCAAGATCTAATGCCAGAATCTAGACCCGAAAACCATTCTAGTGCAATTCCTACAAGACTTCTTGGAAATAGCCTCATAAGATACATGGGGTCATAAGCGACATCTATGTATATGGTAGAAAATTCCCTGATATGTTCAATTGGATTTCGTTTTCCATTGTACTTAGGAAGATTCGGTATGACATATCCGTGAGGGAAAGGTGTCATGTACAATGATCTAACAAAGGGGAATGGGCATATGTCCTTTGTTGAAAATGATTTCTTAGTTGACACTAACATGTTATCCATTTGTGTTTGTAATGCATGCATTTGTGTTTGTAAGACGTCAACTTGGGTCAAAGATGTGCTAGTAGGATTATGCGGATCCGTGTATGTGTTCTGAAATCAAAAATCTCATGATGGGTTTCAATTGAACGTTGGCACCTAAGGTGGATTTGGATTTGGAATGTTGGTAAATGTGTTCTAATATGGAATTGGCATAAATTGGTGTTGACCTGAGATCTGTGTAAACGGATTCTGAGTACCACTTTGAAAAAAGGATTCTGATTCGGAATTGATGTAAATTGGTTTTGACTTGGAATCTGTGTGGATGGATTCTGACTACCCATCTGCGAAAAAGGGTTTTGATTGCCACATTGGAAGGAGGGAATGCCCCCTGTTTGTGTAATCCGTGGTATAGTACTAGTGACTTGAGCACTAGGAATGGCCATCGACTGTGGTATGGTACTCGTGAGACTAGCAGTAGGGGTGTTTGTTGATTGTGGACTTGGGACACCGACATAAGGTGTAGAGGCTAACGTTTTAGGTCATTTACTCCCAATAAGAGGACCGAAGGGAGTAGATGATGAAGCCCCTATAGTGAAGTTAAATCCTAGTGTCATGCTAGATGTACTAAATAGGGACGTATGGACTGTTGTACTCTATGTAGATGTGCTAGATGGCATAGTTGTGTTGACCTGAGGTATAGTAGTATTAACAGTCATGGTATTTGTCCCTTGTGTAGGTTGAGTTTGTAAGGTGTTGATATCAAATCAAAGAGGTAAAGTAGCACCGTCAGCTAACAATTTTCCTAAAAATCGTTGACGATCATTTGCTAGGTACTCATCTACAAAAGAGGCAAACTCAGGGTCTTGGGCGGCAGCCTCTATGTCCTCTACTGCAATATGTCCTTGAGCGTTTCTAGTGGTGAATTTGTCTAATAGAGTCTTAAGAGGTCTTGAAGAAAATGGATTGATGAACTCGTTTGGGTTCGACATGTTTTCTCTCTCTCTCTCTTCTCTTAGACCTAGTTTCAACCATGTAAGACAAGATCAATATGGGGGAAATGCAAAACTATATGTATGAACAGTATGACCTTAGTCTATGTTTTTGGGATTTTCATATGCAAAATAAGGGATGTTTTAGGATGACACTAGTCTAGACTCTAAAGATGCAAATTCTAAGCAAGACCCTAAAGTGATCAATTCTATAAACCCAAGACGAAGGGACCAACTACGTAAAGTCAAACCAAAGCGTCAATTTAGTTTAAGTCAAGGAACCAATGTAGGACATGGATGAAAAGAAAAGTTGAGTTTCCTAACTAGACTGATGAGCTAAAAGGACTTCGTGTAGGAAAAAAGATATACTGATAAAACTAGGTTCAATGACAGATTTCGTTGACACTATGACTTTTCTAAAGCATAGATGGTGGACTACTCCTAAAGTTTGTAAAAATGACCCTTCTAGAAGTCTAATGCAAGGTAATATGTACCCTAAGATGAAGCTAAAGTCTAAATGAAGACAACTATGGTAATGACTAAATGACCCTAAAGGATGCAATATTGAGCAAATCATTTTAGGTTTCTGTTTCAAAGACTATTTGTGTAAAGACAATTGAAACTGGTATAACCGTGTTGACTGGACAGTGACTGTGAATTCTGGTTTTCTGATAATCAGACAGATGCATTTCAGGATTTAACAGATGTGGTTCAAAATTATCACTTGCAGTTTTCCAGTAATCAATTGTGTTTCTCTGGTATAATTCAGTCTGACTCTGACTGATGCGGTTAGCTTTTTAACAAATGCGACTCGTACTGACAGTTGTGACTCAAAACATAACGCATGCAATTTTTGCAAAATAGTTGCAAGCTAAACTGACAGATGCGACTCTAATCCTAACAGATGTGACTCAAGACTAAACAGATGTGACTTGAAATAACAGTTGCGACTCAAAGTTTAACAAATGCGACTTGAAATAACAGTTGCGACTCAGAGTTTAATAGATGTGACTCAAGATTTAAAAGAGGTGACTCTAAAATTAGATTGTGAGTTTCTGGTGAATAGTTGCGATTCTCTGTGAATTTTCAGTGACATGAATTTTAAACTGACTCTATTTTTCGTGATCAAATTCTGACAATCAAAGACAATCATAAGAAAAAGTGTTTTCAGTTTCGATTTTGGACTCAAAGAATGTTTAAAGTGATAATAGACAAGCACATCCTAATAGGCCAAAGGCCTAGGGTTTGTATACTCTGTATAGCCCACCTATTATACCCCAGATTGGTGATTAACACCTTTCCTTCTCGAGAGCGGATAGCTTAGGAATTTGGTGGCATTGGCTCCACTCCATGGCTCATTAATGTCTTTCGAGCACACCAATTCTGAATTCTTTGGGAAATGACCTCCCAAGAACTGCTATCTCTACTCAAGGGGATTAGTAGTGAGTATCTTCGGGCATGATACTGTACCCTGCACTATACCAAGCAACGACCACAAATAGGTTGGTCTCTAAAAATAAAGATATTTAGTACAGTCATTCCGTTCATAGGGCATGATCCATGCGGCACGAGTCCCCTTTTGGATCCATCTTGTTAGAATCATACGCGTGATTCTTGAACTTTCCCCAAGAATCCTCTTTTATATACTGGTTGGAAGTCCCTCGGGTTCAGGGTGCTACCGGTCTGAGTCGTCCTGGGGTGAGTACTTTTTCCCACCAGAACAAGCCCAAGTTCTAGAGTTGGTAACTGTTTCTCTTACACCCAGGATCGCATGGATGCTCAAGAGGAGAGGATACTTCGATGTGCCAAGTCGTAAGGGTGACCAGACTTGTGCTTTCGCACCAAACATAGTAGACACTTGTTAATTTTAATCCAAACAAAAGATTTTCTAAGCTACCAAGCAATCTATTTGAGAATTAACTAGGGTCTTCAACAAGCGTCTTGTAGCAAAACTCGTTAGTACTTTTCAATATTGTCTTCGTCAATCATCCTGCAAAAGCTTGTTAACTCCCAAAAGGCCACACACTGGAGATAAGATATTAGTAACACACAAATCAATTGAAAATTTTAGATTTCTGAAAATAGAAATAAAGTTTTTACCAGTCAATTGCGTCGATGTATTACTAGTCAGATGTGTCATTTCTTTTTCAATTACGACTCGAGAATTCAATTGCAGTTCAGGAAAATACAAATGTGTCGTTTCTTCTACCAAATGTGGTTCAGGAAGTCAATTGCGGTTCAAGAAACTTCAGATGCGTCGTTTCGTATGAAAAAACCTGTAAAAACCAAAAATAAAAGATCTACTGATCGGCGAAGATGGTATCTTCATGTTGGGTTCACCAAATGTAATGCCATAGAAATGTGCACAATAGAAACAAATTAGAAGCAAACATGCAATACTAAAATGTAAGATGCAAATCTAAATGTTAAGCAACAAAGAACAAAGGAAGTTAAAATGTAATTAAACTGAAACAATCTCACCAATTTCAAACATATTTCCATGATTCATCTCGATTGCCCTTCTCCATTTTGCTTGTCTAGTATAATTGCCCTCAGATTTTTAGTAAGTTCGTGCAAGTATAGCCTAAGATAATGATTAGCAAAATATTGAAGATTCAAGATTGAGTACTCTCAAAAGTCATAAGATTTCGCAAGTTTTTGAGAGAGATTTCGAGAGAGTTTTCGAGAAAGATTTCGAGAGAGATAGGAATGAAGAATGACAAATCAATTTATAGAAAATTGATTATTCAAATGACATGCTTGGATCAAAAGATCAACTGATGGTTGAGATTGACTGATTAGTCATGCATTTAGATAACTGTTAGTAATGACATGAGTGATATAAATTAGAAATAGAATTAAAGATTAAATAAATTATTTAATCTTCAGTTCGGCATTCGAAAACATAAGAAATATCTTTGCATGACAAAGATGAAGATTGATTATAACGACTCTCTGTTCGAATGCATGCACGAGGTTTAATTAATTAAATAAGAATATTTAATTAATCTGCATGTACACGCAAATAAGTTAGAATTGGACGATTGAATGATCTGACGAAGAGATTACTCGAGAACACCACTCAGACATTAAATCAGGAGTTAACTAAGCGATTAAAATAGATGCTGAGTCGAGTAAAAGTGAATACTTAGA
Source organism: Sequoia sempervirens (assembly GCA_007258455.2). Taxonomy (NCBI): domain Eukaryota; kingdom Viridiplantae; phylum Streptophyta; class Pinopsida; order Cupressales; family Cupressaceae; genus Sequoia; species Sequoia sempervirens. The sequence continues at coordinate 740,294,772 of VDFB02058242.1, read as the reverse complement.
TAACTCACATAATTATCTAAAATATAGAGGAATGCGTTAAAATAGAATTAATGAATTAAATAATTCATTTAATTCAAGATTTGATATTTGAAGAATAATTAAATAAATAGGATTTATTTAATTAAATGATGAAGGAATTTAAATGAATAATTAAATAAATAAAAGAATTTATTTAATTATAGTTGAAGTATGATAAAGAGTAAATTAAATAAGAATTTATTTAATTTGACAAGAAGGATAAGATTAATTAGTAACATAATTAAATAAAAAATGATTATTTAATTAATCAGATAGAATAAAGAAAAGTGAGTTAATTAAATAATTAAGATTATTTAATTAATAGAAGAAATAACAGAAGATGAATTAATTAAATAATTAAGATTATTTAATCATGACCATGAAGAATAGGAATTATGAAGAATATTGAAGTCGCAGGCTTAAACGAGATTTCGGTGTCTACATTTGCCCCTCTTTGATACAATGTCATTTCGGCATTGTGTCAAAGAAAATCGATAACAAATATGCCCCAGTAATGCTCTAGATTAAAATAGGTGAAGGTATGCCCCCTCGGGAGGACAGGCGGGTTCAAAGAACATGAGTGTGCTCTCGAAATTGATGAGAGAACTAGAAGATGAAAGAAAAAAAAGGATAGAGGAAAATAGATAATGGTGGTGAAGATGTAGAAAAGAAGAAATGTTAGTGCAAAAAGAAAGATCGAGAAAGAATGAAAGACAGGAGATAGATGTTAGTATTAACAATCTTCGATATTTCGTTGTATCACAAAAGGTATTTCACTTTATCACCATTGGGTGGGACTAATACAAATGGAGAAAAACACCATGATATGACATAAATCAAGGTGTGCAAGGTCATCCACTTACTAATAACAGACAATCGCAGACAAGGAGTGTCGTTAACTCATACTAAGGACACAAGTTGCCCTAGTCTTTTTGTCAAGACAAACCACAAACAGCAAAAAAAATAAAAGATAGGTCATGAGACGTCATCGCTCCTCTAAATCCTTCATGGGACATCCTTGAGGAAACTGGTAACATGACTCAAAAATCAAATGTAAAAGACAGTCGACAAACAGCAATCAAGGAAAATAGAATTCTGATACATCGTTGCTTCTCTAAATCCCTCATGGGACATCCTTGAGAAAGCTAGTAACATAATTCCCATCATAAAGTCAAATGAAAAGATAAGATAAATAAGTCAAAAAGACAAAAATCCAGTAAAATATTTGCCAAAACTTGATCTTGTTTGTTTGATTTGTTCTGATTGATAGAGCCTGATTTTAGGAGATACACATACTGGATAAGACTTTGAGTCTTGTTTCGATGTTATGTCTATCTGTATAAGGCATGACAAAGCCTGGTTTCAGAAAGACATGTATCGTATAAGACGTTTAGTCAGATACCGTTGATGTGATAACCTGTGTAAGGCTATGTTTGATTGGTTAACCTTGTCGATTATGCAGGAGGGACCCATCCTGTATAAGACATAGATTGTTTTGCTGATATCAGTATTCAAGAAGGACTCATCCTGAACAAGATACAGGTTGATTTCCATGATGAGGATGTCTGTTCCCAGGAAGGACACATCCTGTAGCAGACATTTGTTGATCTATTTTGATTGTTTTGTTTGGCAAGTTGTTTGATTTGACTTAAAGACATTGCTGACTTGTTCACCAGATTGATGCATGACTTGAGACGATGCATTGACAATTGACTGTGCGTGACGACAAAATCCTAAAGGACTGACCTAGTGCGGCCTCAGGGGCTCATTGATTGATGGCCTTGCCTACGTTATAGACACAAAGACCTCGTAGTTCAACTTGACTGTGAGCGACAAGACTGACTACAAAATAGAAGACGTGTGTGTGAAAGTGAAAATGACGAACCCTAGTGGACTGACCTAGTGCGGCCTTGGGGGCTCATCAATTGATGGCCTTTCCTACATTATACACGCAGAGACCTCATAGTTCAACATGACCAATGACCTTGTCATATAGACATATGGATCGAATCATGAGTTTATACAGAAAAACCTAAATGGACTGACCTAATGCCTCGGGGGCACATCGGCAGATGGCCTTGCCTATGTCCAATCGCAGAGGCAACGTAGTTCGACAAATGACAAAAGACTGACAAGTGCGACTGACCTTGACTCTATTTTTGGATTTTTTAAATGTTTTGATTTTTTTTTTGTCTGTTTGAAGTTTTCTAATGTTTTTGTGTTTTCTCAGGTCATTTTGCGATGTTTGTGGATTTTCCATGGTTTTTCGTCTTCAACACAGCCAATGTAAGAACCAATAGGACACAAGTCGAGTGTTTGCCCCCAGTTGAGTATAAGACCAATTGATTATGAATAGGATAAAATGGGGGATATGAACTGCACTCAATGTCAATCATTCTAAGTTATGGGAAAGACTGCCACTTATTATGAATGGTATATACAAGCGATGGATACGAAAGAGAAGGGATATGTACAGGGATAGGTAGTATATACAGGGATAAGGACTATATACAGGGAAGTGGACTATTTATAGGGATAAGGACTATGTACAGGGATAAGGACTATGTATAGGGTAGTGGATTATATACAATGATAAGGACTATGTATAGAATAATAGTAGACAAAGGAGCAGAGTTAACTACACATGGCGCCTATTTGCCAGGTTTTCACCATGGTACCTATCCAAAGCACCACCAAAGTTGTTTTCACTATTGGACGAATGATTTGTCTTTACTTTTTTTTCCAGATTATCTAATTTTTTTGGTGTTACCAAGATGCCTGTTTGCCAGGTTTTCACCTTGATAACGATTTTTGTGATTTTTTGATTTTTTTGTTTTTTTGCTAATTAAGACAAAGGCTCCCAGAAGCTATGCGTAGAACTTCTTCAGATGTAGACTATTGATTGGTGAGAACAATGGTTCACCTTTAGGAGTAGAGAGTTGATACGCTCCTAATCCAAAAGCTTCTGTAACAACATAAGGTCCTAACCAATTTGGTTCAAACTTTCATGGTTTTTCTCTTTCTGCTTGATTCTTTGGGTTCTCCATTAAAACCAAGTCACCAATGTCAAAGTTTTTGTTCAAGACTTTCTTGTTATAGCTACGACGAAGGCGATTCTGATATGCTTGGAGATGGTCTAATTCCTTCTGTCTGCGCTCATCCAGGAATTCTAGCTCATGGAGTCTCGATACTCAGTACTCTTCATCATCAATGTGGCCTTTCAAGGATACCCTTATGGAAGGAATCTCGACCTCAATAGGTAGAATGGCTTCAGAACCAAATACAAGTGAATAGGGAGTAGCACCAGTTGGAGTACGGATACTTGTGCGATAAGCCCATAAGGCAGGGTTAAGCTGTAAATGCCAGTCACGACTAGCATCATTGATAGTCTTCTTGAGGATTCTGATAATGGTCTTGTTAGATGCCTCTGCTTGGCCATTACCTTGTGGGTAGTATGGAATAGAGAAGTGATGTTGGATATGAAATTCTTCACACAGGTGGCGGACTTCTTGGTTCTTAAATGGGCGGCCATTATCAGTGATTATGGACTGAGGGACACCATATTGATAGATGATATAGTTTAGGATAAATCTAGAAATCTGTGTGCCGGTAATGTATGTCATAGGAATGGCTTCAATCCATTTCGTAAAGTACTCAGTGGCAGTGATAATGAATTTGTGTCCATTAGATGATGTGGGGTGGATCTTACCTATGAGGTCGAGTCCCCATTGGGAAAAGGGCCATGGTGATGTGATAGGACGGAGCTCCTATGTTGAGGCATGTATCAAGTCTCCATGAAATTTGCATTGGCGGCATTTCGTCACAAAGACATATGAGTCTTTTTCCATAGTAGGCCAGTAATAACCCAGTCTCATAATCTTTTTGGCTAAGGTAGGACCGCTAGAATGGGAACCACATATACCCTCATGCACCCCACGCAAGGTTGCTTGTGCTTCAGTAGAATCAAGACATCTCAGTAGGGTATTATCTAAGGCACGTCTATATAGGGTGTCTCCGACGATGGTGTACTTGGCTAATTTGCGGAAGAATGTCCTACGTTGGTTATTGGATAAGCCAATGGGTATGACTTCGGCATGAAGGTAATCATAGATTTCTTTGTACCATGGGGAATTGGGACCAACAATATCACACACCATTTCTGAATCTGGGATATCGTAGGCTGGGACCAAAAGTTGTTCTACCGAGAACTCAAACTTAGGCACGTTGTTAGGAATGTCAAGAAGCGATGCAATTGTAGCCATAGCGTCTACTGCCCTGTTTAATACACAAGGTATTTGATGAAACTTGAATTTGTCAAAGTACTCTTTAAAGCTATTAGCCATGCACTTATATGGAGCAAGCTTCTCATCCTTAGTCTCATAATCATCATTTACCTGTCTGATTACTAGTTGAGAATCGCCATATACCTGTAAAACCTTAATTTTCCACTTGACCGCCATGCGTAACCCTGTCACTAGAGCTTCATACTCTGCCATGTTGTTAGTGCATGGGAATGCAATCCTAAATGACTTAGGGATGGAATCACCCTGTGGTGTGATAAACAATATACCAGCCCCTGAACCATGATTTGTATGTGAGCCATCAAAGTACAGTTTCCATGTTATGTTTGTGTCAAATGTGAATATGAACTCATCAGGAAAGTCTACAACTAATGGATGATCTGCCTGTATGGGTGCGTCAGCTAACTGATCAGCAATGACCTGTCCTTTAATAGCTTTTCTTTCTACATACTGGATATCATACTCACTAAGTATCATAACCCATTTGGCCAGTCACCCTATTAATGTTGCCTTGCTAAGAAGATATTTTAGAGGGTCTATTTTAGCAATCAGCATTGTTTGATGGTTTAGCATGTAGTGCCTCAGTTTTTGGGTAGCAAATACTACTGCAAGATAGGCATGTTCAATGTTACTATAGTTGAGCTCATAACCTACCAAAGTCTGACTGATATAATAAACTGCTCGTTCATGACCTTCATCGTCATTCTGTGCAAACAATGCTCTGAGTGATGAATGGGTTGCCGTAATATAAAGAATCAATGGTCTTCTTTCAACAGGTGGCATTAAGACAGGTGGTGTGAGTAAATACTCTTTAATCAGTTGAAAAGCCTCTCCACACCTAGCTGTCCATGCAAAGGGTATGCCTTTCTTAAGTAGATGTTGAAAAGGATGTGTCTTGTCTGCTAGCTGCACTATAAATCTTTTGATAGATTGCAACCTTCCCTGTAGTGTCCTTAGTTGACTAAGATTAGTGGGTGGAGGCATGTCCATGATTGCTTTTACCTTAGCTGAATCCACTTCAATACCTCGTCTAGAAATGATATAACCTAATAGCTTTCCTAACTTGACTCCAAACACACATTTCTTTAGATTGAGTCTCACTTTATACATTTCCAGCCTCTGAAATATCTTGCCTAAAACTTGTAGATGTTCTGCCCTTGTCTTGGATTTTACAATAAGGTCATCGACATAATCCTCCATACAAGTGTGTAATAGATCATGAAAGATAATAGTCATGGCACGTTGATAGGTTGCTCCAGCATTCTTGAGTCCGAAGAGCATAACATTCTAGCAATACGTTCCCCAAGGACAAGTAAAAGCCATCTTAGGTTGGTCTTCAGTGGCAATTCTGATCTAGTTATATCCTGAAAATCCATCCATAAGGGACAACATCTCATAACCTGTTGTCATGTCAACTATCATGTCTATGTTAGGCAAAGGGAAGTCATCCTTAGGACAAGCTTTGTTGATATCTCTAAAATCAGTGCAGATGCGGATGCCCCCAGTTGGTTTAGTGACTGGTACAAGATTGAAGATCCAATCGACATAGTCGATAGGTCTGATGAAACCAACATCTAAGGGTTTCTTGAGTTTTGCCTTGACTAATAACGCAATTTGTGGATGCATTTTTCTCAACTTCTATTTTACTGGTTTGGCACCTGGTTGTAAAGGTAAGTGATGTAGAACAAGTTCAAGGTCCAACCCTGGCATGTATGCATATGACCAAGCAAAATTTATCTATCTCTGTGCAAAGAAGTCGTGGAACTTTTATTTCTCTTCTGTTGTCAATGATGCTGCCAAATAAACCAGTCAAGGATTCTCTTTTGTGCCTATGTTGACTTCTATTGATTCTTCAACGAGCATGGGTGACTTTTCCTATGCAACAGGAAGAATGTTCAAACCTCCATCCTAAGGTGCCTCAAAGAGGTTTTCACCTTTAGATGCATCCTTTCTTTTTACTTTTTCATTGTCTAAAGGTGCCTTTCGGTTTTCACCTAGAGACTCATCTTTTTTATTTTGTTTACTCTTTTTCTCATTTTTGCGACTGGAGGGTTGAACAGACTCCCCAAAATATGCTTTGTTGTCTAAGTCAATGGTAAAACCAGCCTTATGATCCCCGTTAGGTATGCCTTCTCGTAGTCCCAAGAACTCAGCAATTGCTTCGTCGTTCTCAAAAGTGTCTAAGACGGGTGCATCTTGTTGATCCCAATCAATGAGCTGGGGATAAACTAAGGGCATGTCATCGTCAGAGTTATCAAAGTCTAATGGGGTTAAGGTAAAGATTGAATTATTCATGTGGTTACAAAAGTCTTGTACCAGGTCCTCTTTGCTCTTAGCTTTGGGTCTAGGTAGATGAATAGGTGGGCCTAATGCCAAGGTTTGACTATCGGAAACAGGTGGCTCAGGTTGCCAAGAGGTAGGATCAAGTGATTCCCAATAGTAGTGTTTAAACCATTCCTCTTTTGTCATTTTCTTTGGTGGACAGGAATTTAAGGGATTGGGTGAGTAACTTAACATCAAGTCAAGTTCTCCAAATAACTTGTCAAGGTCCATGGAAGAAGTAGAGGATAGCGATTCCCACTCATAATCATTAGAGTCGAGGGAGTTACAATGATATTGGTCCATTGGTTTGTGAGATGTCTTAATATCTTATGAAGCACGTACTTCCTCAAGTAAGGGTAATGGAGTACTAGGAACGCCAATCTGAATCAGTTGAAACCCTAGCCCTACTCCTTTTGGCCACTGAGAAACAAATATTGGTTCAATTCTGCCATCTTGGTTTAAGCCTAAACCACTCTGTCCATCATATCCTTTGCTTTGCATAATTTTGAAACCCTTTCCATATAGATTTGTAGGGATATAAGCTAGTAAGAGTGGTTTCTCATCATCTTCCCTATACAACCAGGAAGTGACATATTCTGCATCAACAACCTCTTTGCTTAATTCACCCCATTTGGTGAAAGTAGTTGTGGGGGGAACATGTATAGTGATCATAGACTATCCCCGACCTATTGTACGTAAACCATATGACTTAGGGGGAACCAAATGGCTAACACAATAAGAAGTCTTCATGTAATACTCTCCACAACCCTTGTCTTGGATCTCAACCTTAGGAGTAATAGGAATTGAGGGTAGAACAGATGTTTGAGTGAGTGTGGATGGATCAACATAAGAAGATGGATTGGACAATGAGGCCTCATGGTTTACTGGCACTTGGCATTGAGGGATCTCCTTTAGGTTGGTGCAATACTGGAAAGGATCGGGATCACCATCTATAGTTATTTCGGTGCCATTGTAAGGGAATTTAAGACACTGATGATACGTGGAAGGGACCGCCTTCATGGCATGAATCCATGGTCTACCGAGCAGAAGGTTATAAGGAAGGGTGAGATCCAAGACCTGGAATTTTGTCTCAATCATCGTAGGACCAATTCTGATAGGAAGTGTTACCACCCCCTTTGATTTTCGTTCCTCATCATCATAAGCTTTTATGACAATACTTTTGGTGATGTCTACGCATGCTTCTGAGATACCTAATGCCTTAATCAATTTTAAAGAGCATATATTTAACCCTGCTCCTCCGTCTACCAAAACTCGTCTAACATTGGTGTCATCATAAAGGACTTCTAGGTGTAAAGGGTCATTGTGGTTCATCTTTTCTGTTGCATAGTCTTGTTCAGAAAATGTGGCATGGTGATTATTGGTCAAGTAGCCCACCATTTCCTGGAAACGATTGACATCAAGGTCATTAGGGACCGTGGTGTTCTATAAAGCCTTATCGAGGATAGATCGATGCTCAGGGGAAATACACAACAATTCCAAGATTGAAATTTGGGCTAGGGTCTTCCCCAATTAGTCAAGTAGGTTATATTGTAACTTGGAAGATTGTGGTATTTGCTGCAATTGAGGACCCTGGATAGTGAACTTAGTACGATGAGTATTGACCGCACACTCAGGATTAGCATTGATAGTAATGGTATTGATGTTTTCATCAACGGCACGAAGGCAATGAATGATTTTACCACTATCATAATCATGTTTGATACTCGCATAGTTTCCTGATATATTGGTCTTAGTACTTGAACTGGGGACAGTTCCTTTCCCATGGTCATGTAGTGGGTCAGAGAATACTTGATGATCGGTGTTTGATGACTTCTGTTTTTGTCCACTAACTTCAATAATTCTCCTCTCAACAAGATCTTTTATGATATTCTTCATTTGTCGACAGTTTTGTAAGTTATGCCCCTTAGTCCTATGATAATCACAAAAGGCATTGTCATCCCACCAAGCTGGTTTAAACTATCCTGGATCGTATTGTCTTGGTTCTTGTGGCTGTATGAGGTCATGCTGTAATAGTTGTTTGAAGACTGATTCAATTGGTTCCCCTAAGGGAGTGAATTCACGCTTTTGGAATCTCCTTTGTTGTGGACGTTGAGTATTTTGGGCCATGTTAGGACGTTGATTGACAACATTAAGCGTGTTAGCAAAATTACGAGGTCCTTGTAATGTGAGGAAGGGTCCCACTTGTAGTGTTTTAGCATCAACCACCCCATCATTTGTGACATTTTTGTTGCGAGACCAAAATCTGTTTCTATCCATGGGGGTGTTTTGTACGATTGGGTTTTGATTGGACGTTGTTGTCTTGAGTTCACCCTTTTCAATGAGATCCTTCTCTATTATCACCCCTTTTTCCACTAGTTCCGAAAAATATGTACAACAATGTACCCTTAAGTTTACTCCTGAGTTTTGGATGAAGGTTTTCTTGAAACATTGTAACCTTTTTTTTTTCAGGTATTTCAACAGGACACCTACTACCAATAGTTCTCCATCTCTCGAAGAAAGCAATGAATGTTTCCCCTTCGTCTTGCATTGTGTGGCACAAGGTTGCTATATTTATCCTGTGGTCAATGTTAAAGGAGAATTGCTCCACAAATTTCTCAACTAGTTCACCCCAAGATCTAATGCCAGAATCTAGACCCGAAAACCATTCTAGTGCAATTCCTACAAGACTTCTTGGAAATAGCCTCATAAGATACATGGGGTCATAAGCGACATCTATGAATATGGTAGAAAATTCCCTGATATGTTCAATTGGATTTTGTTTTCCATTGTACTTAGGAAGATTCGGTATGACATATCCATGAGGGAAAGGTGTCATGTACAATGATCTAACAAAGGGGAATGGGCATATGTCCTTTCTTGAAAATTATTTCTTAGTTGACACCAACATGTTATCCATTTGTGTTTGTAATGCATTCATTTGTGTTTTGAAGATGTCAACTTGGGTCAAAGATGTGCTAGGAGTATTATGCGGATTTGTGTATGTGTTCTGAAATCCAAAATCTCGTGATGGGTTTCGATTGAATGTTGGCACCTGAGGTGGATTTGGATTCAAAATGTTGGTAAATGTGTTCTGATCTGGAATCGGCATAAATTGCTGTTGACCTGAGATCTATGTAAACGGATTCTGAGTACCACTTTGGAAAAAAGGATTCTGATTCGGAATTGATGTAAATTGGTATTGACTTGGAATCTGTGTGGACGGATTTTGACTACCAAGTTGTGACAAAGGATGTTGATTCATAATCGATGTAAATGGGTTTTGACTTGGAATCTGTGTGAACGGATTCTGACTACCCATCTGCGAAAAAGGGTTTTGATTGCCACATTGGAAGGAGGGAATGCCCCATGTTAGTGTAATCCATGGTATAGTACTAGTGACTTGAGCACTAGGAATGGCCATCGACTGTGCTATGGTACTTGTGAGACTAGCAGTAGGGGTGTTTGTTGATTGCGAACTTGGGACACCGACATAAGGTGTAGAGGCTAACATTTTAGGTCATTTACTCCCAATAAGAGGACCGAAGGGAGTAGATGATGAAGCCCCTACAGTGAAGTTAAATCCTAGTGTCATGCTAGATGTACTAAATGGGGATGTATGGACTATTGTACTCTGTGTAGATGTGCTAGATGGCATAGTTGTGCTGACCTGAGGTATAGTAGTATTAGCAGTCATGGTATTTGTCCCTTGTGTAGGTTGAGTTTCTAAGGTGCTGATATCAAATCCTGGAGGTAAAGTAGCACCTTCAACTAACAATTTGCCTAAAAATCGTTGACGATCCTTTGCTAGGTACTCATCTACAAAAGAGGCAAACTCAGGGTCCTGGGCAGCAGCCTCTATGTCCTCTACTGCAATATGTCCTTGAGCATTTCTAGTGGTGAATTTGTCTAATAGAGTCTTAAGAGGTCTTGAAGAAAATGGATTGATGAACTTGTTTGGGTTCGACATGTTTTCTCTCTCTCTTCTCTTAGACCTAGTTTCAACCATGTGAGACAAGCTCAATATGGGGGAAATGCAAAACTATATGTATGAACAGTATGACCTTAGTCTATGTTTTTGGGATTTTTGTATGCAAAATAAGGGATGTTCTAAGGTGACACTAGTTTAGACTCTAAAGATGCAAAGTCTAAGCAAGACCCTAAAGTGATCAATTCTATAAACCCAAGACGAAGGGACCAACTACCTAAAGTCAAACCAAAGAGTCAATTTAGTTTAAGTCAAGGAACCAATGTAGGACAAGGATCAAAAGACAAGCTGACTTTCCTAACTAGGCTGATGAGCTAGGAGGACTCCGTGTAGGAAAAATGATATACTGATAAAACTAGGTTCAATGACAGGTTTCGTTGACAATATGACTTTTCTAGAGCATAGATGGTGGACTACTCCTAAAGTTTGTAAAAATGACCCTTCTAGAAGTCTAATGCAAGGTAATATGTACCCTAAGATGAAGCTTAAGTCTAAATGAAGACAACTATGGTAATGACTAAATGACCCTAAAGGATGCAATATTGAGCAAATCATTTCAGGTTTCTGTTTCAAAGACTGTTTGTGTAAAGACAATTGAAACTGGTATAACCGTGTTGACTGGACAGTGACTGTGAATTCTGGTTTTCTAATAATCAGGCATATGCGTTTCAAGATTTAACAGATGCAGCTCAAAATTATCACTTGTGGTTTTCCAGTAATCAATTGCATTTTTCTGGTATAATTCAGTTTGACTCTGACTGATGCGGTTAGCTTTTTAACAGATGCAACTCGTACTGACAGTTGTGACTCAGAATATAACACATGTGATTTTTGCAAAACAGTTGCAAGCTAAACTGACAGATGCGACTCTAATCCTAACATATGCGACTCAAGACTAAACAAATGCGACTTGAAATAACAGTTGCGACTCAGAGTTTAACAGATGCGACTTGAAATAACAGTTGCGACTCAGAGTTTAACAAATGCAACTCAAGATTTAACAAATGCAACTCTAAAAATTGATTGTGAGTTTCTGGTGAATAATTGTGATTCTCTGTGAATTTTCAGTGACATGAATTTTAAACTGACTCCGTTTTCCGTGATCAAATTCTGACAATCAAAGACAATCATAAGAAAAAGTGTTTTCAATTTTGATTTTGGACTCAAATAACGTTTAAACTGATAATAGACAAGCACATCCTAATAGGCCAAAGGCCTAGGGTTTGTATACTTGGTATAGCCCACCTATTATACCCCGAATTGGTGATGAACACCTTTCCTTCTCGAGAGTGGATAGCTTAGGAATTTGGTGGCATTGGCTCCCCTCCACGGCTCATTAACGTCTTTTGAGCACACCAATTCTGAATTCTTTGGGCAATGACCTCCCAAGAACTACTACCTCTACTCAAGGGGATCAGTAGTGAGTATCTTCGGGCATGATACTGTACCCTGCACTATACCAAGCAACGACCACAAATAGGTTGGTCTCTAAAAACAAAGGTATTTAGTACGGTCATTCCATTCGTAGGGCATGATCCATGTGGCACGAGTCCCCTTTCAGATCCATCTCATCGGAATCATACATGTGATTCTTGAACTTTTCCCAAGAATCCTCTTTTATATACTGGCTGGAAGTCCCTCAGGTTTAGGGTGCTACCGGTCTGAGTCATCCTAGGGTGAGTACTTTTTCCCACCAGAATAGGCCCAAGTTCTAGAGTTGGTAACCATTTCTCTTACACCCAGGATTGCATGGATGTGCAAGGGGAGAGGATACTTTGATGTACCAAGTCGTAAGGGTAACCAGACTTGTGCTTTCGCACCAAACACAATAGACACTTGTTAATTTTAATCCAAACGAAAGATTTTCTAAGCTACCAAGCAATCTGTTTGAAAATTAACTAGGGTCTTCGACAAGCAACCTGCAACAAAACTGGTTAGTAATTTTCAATATTGTCTTCGTCAATCGTCCTACAAAAGCTTGTTAACTCCCAAAAGGCCAGACGCTAGAGATAAGATATTAGTAACACACAAATCAATTGAAAATTTTAGATTTTCGAAAATAGAAATAAAGTTTTTACCAGTCAATTGCGTCGCTATATTACCAGTCAGATGTGTTGTTTCTTTTTCAATTGCGACTCGAGAATTCAATTACAGTTCAGGAAAATACAGATGTGTCGTTTCTCCTGCCAGATGTGGTTCAGGAAGTCAATTGTGGTTCAAGAAACTTTAGATGCGTCGTTCCGTACGAAAAACCTGTAAAAACCAAAAATAAAAGATCTACGGATCGGCGAAGATGGTATCTTCACGTCGGGTTCACCAAATGTAATGCCATAGAAATGTGCACAATAGAAACAGATTAGAAGCAAACATGCAATACTAAAATGTAAGATGCAAATCTAAATGTTAAGCAACAAAGAACAAAGGAAGTTAAAACGTAATTAAACTGAAACAATCTCACCAATTTCAAACGTTTTTCCATGATTCATCTCGATTGCCCTTCTCCATTTTGCTTGTCTAGTATAATTGCCCTCAGATTTTTAGTAAGTTCGTGCAAGTATAGCCTAAGATAATGATTAGCAAAATATTGAAGATTCAAGATTGAGTGCTCTCAAAAGTCATAAGATTTCGCAAGTTTCCAAGAGAGATTTTGAGAGAGTTTTCGAGAAAGATTTCAAAAGAGATTGGAATGAAGAATGACAAATCAATTTATAGAAAATTGATTATTCGAATGATAGGCTAGGATCAAAAGATCAACTGATGGTTGAGATTGACTGATTAGTCATGCATTCAGATAACTGTTAGTAATGACATGAGTGATATAAATTAGAAATAGAATTAAAGATTAAATAAATTATTTAATCTTCAGTTTGGCATTCGAAAACATAAGAAATATCTTTGCATGAAAAAGATGAAGATTGATTATAACGACTCTCTATTCGAATGCATGCACGAGGTTTAATTAATTAAATAAGAATATTTAATTAATCTGCATGTACATGCAAATAAGTTAGAACTAGACGATTGAATGATCTGACGAAGAGATTACTCGAGAACGCCACTCATTCAAATCGAGTTAACCGATTAAAATAGATGTCTAGTTGAGTAAAAGTGAATACTTAGATAACTCACACAATTATCTAAAATATAGAGGAATCGCTAAAATAGAATTAATGAATTAAATAATTCATTTAATTCAAGATTTGATATTTGAAGAATAATTAAATAAATAAGATTTATTTAATTAAATGATGAAGGAATTTAAATGAATAATTAAATAAATAAAGAATTTATTTAATTATAGTTGAAGTATGATAAAGAGTAAATTAAATAAGAATTTATTTAATTTGACAAGAACATAAGGTTAATTAGTAACATAATTAAATAAAAAATGTTTATTTAATTAATCGGATAGAATAAAGAAAGTGAATTAATTAAATAATTAAGATTATTTAATTAATAGAAGAAATAATAAGATAAATTAATTAAATAATTTAAGATTATTTAATCAATAGAAGAATTAATGTTAAGATGAATTAATTAAATAATTAAGATTATTTAATCAATAGAAGAATTAATGTTAAGGTGAATTAATTAAATAATTAAGATTATTTAATCATGACCATGAAGAATAGGAATTATGAAGAATATTGAAGTCGCAGGCTTAAACGAGATTTCGGTGTCTACAGGTCTTTGTCTGGTGAGGATGATTTTGCACAAAAAAAAGGTTGGGCTTCAACAACGAACAACTAAAAAGAAGGTTGTATTGTATGGTTTGGATTCTAAAGATTCTAGGAAGGGTGAGGAAGAGCATTTAGTTCATTTGGAGGAAAATATGGATTTGGGGCTTTTCCGGAGGGCTTCTAAGAGACTGGATAAGATGCACAGGTTAGAGTCTAAAGGTTGCAGAATGGGTGAGCAAGAGGAACTAGAATAGGTGAAGGACACAACTGGAAATGTTGTAATTGTGGAAGATTCTCCTACTTGACAGAGTCCTCCTCATGTTGTCAATGATGATGGTGATAAGGTTATTGAGGATTCTTTGATGGAGAAGGGTGTGAGGGAGGTTGTGGGTAAGAACCCGACCTTAGATAAGCCAAATATTACAAATGTTAATCCTTTTTATGAGGATTTCTCCTCTCTTGATGATGATAACACTTCTATGTTCGAGCTGCTGGACATGGCCAGATTTGGCGCCATTTGTACCTTCAAACTTACTAAATAGGTGATGAAGGAGTGTAATAAGGTGAATATTAAAATTAAAGGCTTGAAGGAGAATTTTGCTAATCATCCAAAAGGGTAGTCCTCAGATTTGCTTGTTGAGAGGATGGTGGATCTGGAATGTCCTTTTTTTTATTTCAATGTTGAGTGCAAAAGCCACCTTTGTGAGTTGGAGCGGAAGGTCAACGAAACTAATGAGGATATCAAAAAGCTCTTGCAGATTAGCCATATGTTTGTCAAAAATAGTTTGGACTCTCTCAAGGTACTCCTTGACAAAATAAACCAGTTGTAAGAGGATCAAATGCATTTTGCTCAAATGCATTTTGCTGAGATGTATGAGAAGGATCAGACTTCCAAGGGGAAGGGTAAGAAGAGAGTCAAAGAGGAGGATAAAGGCCCGAGCACTAGAATGAGGAGTAGTCTAAGGAAATATTTTGAAGAAGAAAAGCATGAATTTATGGATATGGTTAACTTGCACTACAATCAAGAGATTGAGGTGGCCAATACTCTAAAAAATCTAAAGTATTTCTCTTATTTTTGGATTGTTCTAGCTATTCTATTTTGTAGTTTATTTGTTGTTTGTTGTTTGTTTTTTGGCTATTGGTTGTTGCTAGTGCTTTAATTGATATTTTCTTTGCTTAGCAACATTTTGATGTAACTTGATGTAAAGAGTTTTGGGTCCCTTCAAAACCTGTATTTCCATATAATTAAAACATTTATATTAATATTAATGAATTTAATATCAATATGTAAATTTAATGCTCATATTAATATTAATAAATTTAATATTAATATTTTTTTTTCTTACTTATGTTAATCGAATATTAATTTAGTATTAGTTATGAGGAAATAATTAAATTATAATTTATTTGTATTCTCCATTCCTAACATTGCATTTCTTGTAATAGATTTAAGTATTAATCCTCTTTAGCAACCATTTTATTTGGTATAAATTACTTACACCTAAATATTGTTTCCTTAAAAGAATAGCCAAAAAAAAGTCACGTGAGAATCTTTAGTTGGTTAAATTTAAAACTAAATTACTTGGGAGAGATTTCTGGTAATGGGAGAGGGAATAAATCCCTTTAAGTTTTGTCCTTTTTATCCTAAGTAATATTCTTAGCCTAAAGTGAGATTAGAAAAAAAACATGACTTAGATTCCATAGTAGATATCTAAGGTGAGCCCAACAAACTATTAATAATTTAATAATTTCATTAATAAAGTTAGTAGAATATTAATAATTTCATTAATAAAGTTAGTAGAATATTAACAAGATTGGTGAGCAGCTAATATTTATTAATTATTTTAGACATCAATTCTTTAATTTAATTAGTAAGATATAAGTAAAATAGTAATTAAGGTAAATGTGATTAAATTACTAATAATTTTATTAAAAAAAATATTATTTATTTTTGTTTATTTATTAATAATGATTCTATTAATCAACTTTAGTTAAAAAATAGAAGTTAACATGTTTATGATTTCATTAATAAATTATAATTAAAAGTTCACGTGTTTATTGATTTTTAATGATTTTTTAAATGAAATCAGTAAAATGATTTAATTCTAAGGAGGACGATTTTTTTTTTTTAATATTTTGATGAAATGTGTGTGTATGAAATCTTGGGGCTTAGAGCACTATTTTGGATATGTCTTAAAGTTTAGATTTGCAAAATTATCATAAATTATTATTTGCAAATTGAAGCTATATCAAACAAAAGAGATAATGAAATTAAAAATAGCACAAGTTAATACATAATGTACTTGCAAATTAATTATTGTCATTTAGTGTACCTCCTTGGGGGCCTTACAATATTGATTTAAGGAATTATTAAGAAACAAAAAAAATGTCTTAGAGGAGAACCATAGTTAGGGTTGATTTCAATATCTCAAAATATGAACCTCAACCTAATGTAAGTATGTTTTAAGATGTTCATATAAAGATTTTGCAAATAAGGTAGTATTAAGGTGGAGAAACCTAATATAAGGTGTTAAAGGTGAATTGTTTTCGACAGGTGACCCAATTAAGTTAGCCTTCATTTGAGAATAGATGAAACAGACTCATCATACTCACCTTACCTACCCTCTCCCCGCCTTCTAGACAACATGCTTGTAGTGGTTATCATACAAGCAAGATCTCTAAGCATGGAGGTTAGCTATCATGTTAGACATGATGTTGATAAGAATGTAATAAATAATAATAATAAAAGAGTTATGTGTTATGTCCATAGGTTAAATTTATGGGCATGACGAGAGTAACCTTTTGCAACAAACCTTACTTTGTACTTCTCAATATCTCCATCTGAACCAATATTTTTCTTGAACACCCATTTTCAACCAACAGGTTTTTGTCCTGCGGGCAATGGTACAAGATCCCATGTATCATTCTTTTTCAAAGATGTCATTTCTTCATCCTTAGCAATTTTCCAGGATTTTGCATCATTCATACCTAATGGCTCTTTTATAGATCAAGGTTCATCCATGTTAGTATTCAAAGCAAAAATACAACTCCAATCATTAGGTGAATACCTTTCAGGTGGTTGTCTATGCCTTGTAGACCAAGGAACAAGATGATTTGGGGGTTCTTCCTCCTCTTATGAAGATTTAGAGCTAGATGAGCTCTCCTCAACTTCTTTTCTATCATTCAACTTTCTTAGGTGTAGAAGGAAATTGAATCATATCTTCATGTTTACTTTGTTCTAGTTGCATTGTAACATAAGAAGGCTTAGTTTCTCTAAAGATGACACTTCTACTATATATTAACTTTTGTGCAATAGGATCCCAAAGCTTGTATCCTTTCACACCATAACTATATCTAAAGAAGATACATTTCACATCCTTGTTCTTCAAATTTGTTTGCTTCTCCTTTGGCACATGTGCATATTCCTTACAACCAAAAACTCTAAGATGTCTTAATGAAGGCTTGCAACCTAAACATGCCTCTATAAGCATCTTATCAACAAGAGTTGATGTAGGAGACTTGTTAATCAAGTAACAAGCAGTGGCAATAGCTTCAACCCAAAACCTTTGTTCTAATCCAACACCAGTGAACATACTCTTATCCTTCTCCATCAAAGTCTTGTTCATTCCTTTTGCAACTCCATTCTATTGTGGAGAATACAGAGTTGTCTTTTGTCTATGAATACCACAATCTTTACATAATCTATCAAAATCATTAGAACAAAATTCACTGTCATTATCAGTCCTCAATTTTTTTTTCAATCTATAACTCAACCATTGCTTTAAATTCCTTAAATCGGCTGAAAACTTCAAATTTACTCTTTAGAAAGTATACCCATGTCCTTATACTATAATCGTCAATCAATGAAACATAATATGTGGATTTACCAATTGAGGGAACATCTACAAGACCAAACACATTAGAATATAATAAGATCCAATATACCACAAGATTTATGAGAACTCGAGTAAAACTGAATGTGCTTTTGTTTTCCATAAATACAATGCTCACAAAAATCAAATTCAAGATTACAATCAAATAAAACCTCAACAAGGTTTTCATTATATGCCATGCAACCAAAAAATCTAAGGTGTCTTAATGAAGGCTTGTAACCTGACCATGCCTCTATAGGCATCTTATCAACAAGAGCTAATGTAGGAGACTTGTTAATCAAGTAACAAGCAGTGGTAATAGCTTCAACCCAAAACCTTTGTTCTAAGCCAACACCATTGAACATACTCTTAACCTTCTCCATCAATGTCTTGTTCATTCTTTTTGCAACTCCATTCTATTGTGGAGAATACGGAGTTGCTTTTGTCTATGAATACCACAGTCTTTACATAATCTATCAAAATCATTAGAACAAAATTCACCACCATTATCGGTCCTCAATTTTATTTTTTTCAATTTGTAACTCAACCATTGCTTTAAATTCTTTAAATCGGTTGAAAACTTCAAATTTACTCTTTAGAAAGTATACCCATGTCCTTATACTATAATCATCAATCAATGAAACATAATATGTGGATTTACCAATTGAGGGAACATCTACAGGACCAAACACATTAGAATATAATAAGATCCAATGTACCACAAGATTTAAGAGAACTCGAGTAAAACTAAACATGGTTTTTTTTTCCATAAATTCAATGCTCACAAAAATCAAATTCAAGATTACAATCAAACAAAACTTCAACAAGGTTTTTATTTTTCAAGGTCCTTAGACCCTTTTCTCCAATATGGCCAAGTATCTAGTGTCATAACATATTTTTCTCTACAAGTAACTTTGATTCAAAATAAAGGGCACCCTTGGGTACCCAGAAACTTTGACCATCTACTGAAGGTGAAACCCTTGCCTCTTCCACGGACTTGCTTTTCACATAAGTACTATTACACTCAACATTGTATGCATCAAGCTTATATAATGTGTCATATTTGACACCTCTAGCAATCACCATAGTACCTCTAACCATCTTACATCCTGCATCAGAAAATACTACATGTACACCCGCATCTATTAGTTTGCTCACAGATAATAGATTTCGTGCTAGTCTAGGGCTATGTAACACACCATTAATCCTTTTTATTCTACCATTAAGAAACCTGATTTTAACTTTACAACAACCAACAATATTTAAATAAGAATCATCACCCAAGTACACCTTAACTCCATCAAATTCTTCATATTCAGAAAATCAATCTCTATTAAAGGTCATATGAAAAGATGCACCTAAGTCAATTAACCATGCATCACTATCTACACGAGTCACCAAAGCTACAATGAATACATCACCATCTTCCTTCTTGGACTCAAAATCAAAATCAAATCTCTTATTTTTCTTATTCTTTTCTTCTTTGTATTCCTTATGAACATGTCCAAGCTTACCGCAATTCCAACAAATAACTTTGGACTTTCCAGGAGATTTAGATCTCCCCTTGGACTTAGATTTTTCATGCCTCTCATTCTTCTTGCATTTTTTCTTAGGTCTTCCATAAACATTTAGGGCCTCCTTAGTAGTGATGGATACCTTCCTCCCCATCTCTTCAGAAAGAAAAGAACCCACCACATCTTTAGTCTTAAAATAATAGTACTCCCAATAGCCATAACAAGAAAATCCCACAAATCAAGCAAAGAACAAAGCAAGATCTGGCATTTCTCCTCCTCATCCATTTTGACACCAACTGATGCCAATTGAGCCACCAACATATTGGATGCTTCTAGGTGGTCTATGATTCGTCCACCCTCTTCCATTCTCAAGGAATACAATTCCTTCCTCAAGAAAGTATTATTCACTAAATATTTGGCTTGATACTTCTTACTAAGTTTCTTTCATAGTTTTTGTGCAAGGGTCTCTTTATGGACATTAATTAAAATGTATTTTTCCAAGCATAGTCTAATTAGACCCTTGGCTTTATGGTCCATAACATCATATTGAACATCTCGAGTAGGGTCTACATGCCTTGAAATATTCTCATCAACAACATCCCATAGATCTTGATCTATCAACAGATCCTCCATCTTTAGCTTCCACATTTCAAAATTATTTTCAAAAAATTTATCCACCTCTATTCTCTCTAATGAACTTGTCATTTGAAAATTCCTGCAACAAGATCACAAAGTATCTTCTACATAAGCTCCCACTCAAATCTAGATTAGTTCAAAAACCCCAACAACCCACTACTGAAACAAAAGGTGATCAGGCTCTAATACCACTTGTAAGGAAGCTAAGGTAGTGAAACAACTTCTTACACTACTCTTGAGAGGAGAATAATTTAAAACTTTTCAAATCTTTAACATTTATAGAAACTTAAAAAATAATAAACATAAATATCATGCATAACACAACACAGTGATTTACGTGGGGAAAACCCTTTTGGGAGAAAAACCCCACACTCCAAAAGCCACCCAATATTTATTTAGAAATCACAAAGATTACATTATACTTGTAGAGCAAGGTTCTCATAGGAGTATCACCAGCCAGATATACAAAGACAAAATGACTGCTATCAAACTCTCAAAATACATCACCATCTACAATCATAATACAATGCCCTCATAAAATAAGGTTACCTTCTAGGGCAAGACAAGTCAACAAAATATCCACCATTAGATCTAAAACCTAATAATTAAGGGTATAGATTTACAATATATCATTTAACTAATGTATGTTAACCATTTAGGAGTTTTCTGAAAAAGTTAACAAAAAATTATTTACATGCATCCCACTCCTCCCCTCCACCCCATGCTCCCATTATATATTACACCTATTGGTGTAACTATGAAATATATATATATATCCTATCAACAATAAAATTTATATAATTGCAAGGTATGCATCCCTTGCATTGAAAATGTCGCCAACAACTCAATCAATAAGGATAGCTTCTACAATAAGGTGTTTACTCACTACTCAAGGACTTGATTCCTTGAGAGTGTCCAGTAATCCACTTATGGCTTTAACCAATCCTACTAGGGGTGCAATATACCACGTGGGTGCCTCCCCTTTCTGAATGGCATTGTCGACAAGGTACTTTTAGTTAGATATTAGCTTTCACCTTAATCATTTATATAGTGGTCCAAGCAAAAATCGCTTTGGATCACCTTTGAGTTCTCCTTTTGGGATGTGTCTCATAGGTAGGACCTATCTAAAAAGGGAATGATGACCACAAAAATTCAAAGAGCCCAAAGTGTTTCTCATCACCCAAGATCATCAAAAGATGTAGGGGGAGAGGATATGCACTTGGCTTGCCAATCACGATAGACATGGTGGACAATTCATCACAATTATATTTTAAAGCCCAAATAAAATGTTATAGATATCAATTCATGTTTTAGAGCTCCAATTTCAAATATTAGAGACTTCAAACACTCATACAAATACTATAAATCAATTTGTTGTCATTGCAATTAGATTTCTAAGCCCAAATGAAATGTTGTAGATAGCAATTTGTGTTTTTAAAGCACCAAATTCAAATGTTTGAGACTTAATACATCCATACAAACATTGTAAACCAATTTTTTTTATTGCAATTAGATTTTTAAGCCCAAATGAAATATTGTAGATAGCAATTCATGTGTTTAAAGCACTGAATTCAAATGTTTGAGACTTAATACATCCATATAAATGTTGTAAACCAATTTTTTGTCATTGCAATTAGATTTTTAAGCCCAAATGAAATATTGTAGATAGCAACTTGTGTTTTTAAAGCACCGAATTCAAATGTTTGAGACTTAATGCATCCATACAAACGTTGTAAACCAATTTGTTTTCATTACAATTAGATTTTTAAGCACAAATGAAATGTTGTAGATAGCAACTCATATTTTTAAAGCACCAAATTTAAATGTTAAAGAATTAAAACATCCATACAAATACTTGAAAATAAAATGATCTTGAAGATGGTTCTGCAAGCAAATGTGTTAGTAGTTTACATCTTTGAGAGTCTTAGACTATTTGTCAACCCTACAAGCAAATGATTAGTAGTTCAATGAAATAAATGCCATCACCCTGCATGAGTTGCACCAACAACATCAAATAATCTCAAAACACAACAAATAGCAATTGTGTTAGGGTTAGGTAAACTGAGAATCCAAGAAATTTTGACAAACTAAAGCAAACATAGGAAATAATACAATAGTGGCTCTTTTACTTACGATAGAGGCTCTATAACTAGTACAATAGTAGTTCTGTAAGATGATAGTGGTCGAGAAATAGGATGATAGTGGCTATTTTCCT